>JAPZEB010000004.1:3840974-3853106 GCA_029783705.1 Chaetodon striatus | reverse complement strand
CGTCAAGATTTTGGTCTTAACCATTCTATTTCATCATAAACAACCCAGGAATGGGGCTCAAAGTGCAAAATACTGGATGTCTCCTTCAAGATCCTGGCTCGATCTTAGAGGTAATTCTTTAGATCAGTTTTAGTTTTTTAAATTTTGTGGTTACATTCTTAATAGTTAACAAAGAAGATTTGATAAATACCTTCAGTGATATTTTGTATAATTAGTAAGATGTTTGAAAAGACAGGCAGCTTGTTTTTCTGTATCATCAAACCTCAAAAGGCATGTTTACAGGCATTGATGGCCACTTTTGCCCATTCGTTCTTTCTTTCTTGTCAGAGAGAAGCCCACCTGCAGTGTTTCCACGGTTCGTGGGATCGTGTAGTTAGCTGTCAGCCTGTAGACTGTGGCCTGCCCGATCAGTCTCATGTCTACCATGCCATATTCAGCTGCCCCTGGGGAACCACCTTTGGCAAACAATGCTCCTTCACCTGTGGATCACCAGCTATACTACAAGGTAAGTCATGGATTTGTCTGTTGTTCTATTCTTTCTTGTCTGTTGTTAGTGTACTCTTGAGCTGTTTTGTCATATGAACTCTGGACAATGTCTGGAGGATCAGGTCCAGACATTGTCTGGAGGTTCCCTTGCATACATATAGCACACAACAGGAGATTGTCTGTGACAGAAGCATTCTCACCTACCAGAAATACTTGTTGTTGTTTGGTTTGGGTGAGAGGTGGCACCAGGGTAGAGCATGCAGGAGCTAGGACATAGGCTAGCTGGGTCATAATTTGGTCTTAAACAAAAATGTCTCTAATAGTTCCTTTAATTTGTCTGACAATTTTGGCTTTGGCTCTCACTGGCAGAAGCTTTCCAAATCTCATCATCTCTCCAGTTTGACATTTTTGACATGACCCTTCTTCTTCACCCTCAGGTGTTTGTTTTCTTCCAGTTTTGCACCAGCCGCAAAATAGAAACGTCATTAACACGCCCGTTTGCTCACTGAAAAATGACCTCCTCTATTCACACATGGGCTCAATCGGACATTACATTGACTTTATACTACGGAGGAGGATAGAAGAGGATATGAAGTATGTTTAATGTCTGATCCAGCTGATTTGTACATTTGTGTTCGCACATACAGCTCCTTTGGGGAATGTCTAGGTAATTTCAGGTTTGCAATGCATGTGTGAAAGGAGCTTTTGTTAACATCAGTGGAGCAACAACTGTAAAATACATGGTCACACTTCATAACACCATTATCAGGGATGTCAAATGGACAAAGTATCAGCATGCAATTTAAAAAAAATAATGCATTATGTTAAGATCTTAATTATATAGCGATTAACGACTTAATGCTGATAGCCGTATTAAGTTTACAAAAAAAGTGCCTAAATGACTCAAGATTATGATACTGTTATTATTTATGGGCTGCTGTTCCCAATGAGATCAACTGAAATTCCATGAGTTTCACTCAAACAGACAAAAGAGCAGTTAGGAACCTTATATTTTATAAGGGACCTTATTTGACGACATACTTCTTAAGTTTCTCATAATTGTTCACATTACTTAATAATAGAGGTCAACAATGGGGCTAGTAATTCAATTAAATAATGGTTTAATGAATAGTTACGACCCACCTTCTGACACTTAGAGCTCAGTCTAGTGAACAGTCAAACCACAGCAAGATGCCTCCACTAGCTAAAGTCCATAAAATGAAATGGACATTAAACCTCGATTTTACACAATTACGGTTTAAAATTGGAGGCCTGTTTTTTACAGGGCGCATCCTGTTATAGTTAAAGACAGTGTTTAAAACAAATTAGTTTGAAAAACAGCTAAGAAAAGGGGAACTAATCCACAGTGCTGCAATAAAATCAGAGTGGAAATGCCATTTACAAAATCACAACCATGTCTTCTCTCAATGAGCCTCGCTCCTCACAGTGCTTCTGTTTGCTTTATGGCCTTTAAATGCTAGAGTGGATTTAATCTATTGAAATTCAGGATGAAAACTGATAGAAACATCTATTTGGCATATTCCTGTTCCCTTCACACATGCAGCCTTCTACTCAGATGTCCACAATATTTATAAAAACAGGACTTGCACCATAATGAGTCAGAACAAAAATTGCCTGTGGCAGCCATAATTAGAAGTACTACCACACACACAGAAATTCATAGGTACACACTAAAGTAAAAAAGCATTATCCCTCTTCAGTCATGCAAGTTACGCAATGCAGTATGCTTCTTGAAGTGATTAGATGGAACAAGCGTGATGTCCACACACTTGTTTGTGGTCGGAAAGCCACAGTGAACGCTCAAATGTCGTAGTAGAGTCAGCAGTTAGACCCATGTATTCATGATCTAAATACAGATTGCGCAGAAATAATTCTATTTGTGGCTTTTGGTTGAGTGAAATATGTTCGAAGGCCATCATGCATCACTCAGCAGTGAAAGTACACTGTGCAGTTCGCAAGACTACACAGCAGTACAGCTGTAATGGATTTCGATCATCACAGCACAATGTTTAAATAGCTTATAAAAATGTGATGCCATGTTAAAGATTCATTACATTTTATAGACCCATTAAAAATTGTGAAAGGTTTAGGGTGTTATGATTCTCCACACATACCAACACTCATATGCTTCATGTGAGGCTATACATAGAAAATATTAGCTTTGGGCAACGTTGAAGATATAGTCTCCTTCTCATAACTGTATAAGACAGAGCCATGAAACGAAACCAGAATGTTTAGTGGGACAGAAATGAATCCATGCTGTTGACCTCTTTGTGCTTTTCCCATGTACGTCTTTGTGTTTGAGTTGTATCAAGCAGAACATATAACCTTTATAAACTGATGTCTGAGTGAAGCTAAAAGGCTACGTACCTCTTGAAAGAAGAAATTTTCCTCTGACATGGAAACATGATTCCATGAGCAATGAAATAAGGGGTTTTCAGGGATTTTGCTGCTGCAGCCTCACTGGGTCTCGTACGCATATAGATATACACCAATCGGCCAAAAAATTAGAACCACCGTCGGGTGAAGTGAGTAACATTGATCATCTTGTTACAATGCAATGTTCTCCTGGGAGCTTTTGGTCCAAAAATGAATGAGGTTACCACTTGATGCGCTCAACCCACCTGAACACCTCTACAGATCAAGTAGCTCTCCTCATGGCTGCAGAACTCCCTGATGGCAGTGGCCCCCCAGCAGGAAAATGCACCATGCTACACTGCAGAAACTGCTCAGGAATGGCCTGAGGAACATGACAAAAAGCTAAAAGCATCGACGTGGCCTCCAAATTCCCCAGATCCAAATCTGATCAAGCATCCATGGGACGTGCTGGTACCCCAGAGGTACCCCCAATCCACAACACGTCAAGGGATGGACACATGACCTCTGGAAGGTGTCCTGTGGTGTCTGGCACCAGGGTGCTGGCTTCGCATAATATGAGACCTGTCAGTTGTGAGGTGGGGTACCAGCATGTCCCAAGATGCTCAATCAGATTGGGGTGTGGGAGATTTGGAGGCCAGGTTGACACCTTGAGCATTTTGTCACGTTCCTCAGGTTATTCCTGAGTAGTTTTTGTGGTGTAGCATGGTGCATTTTTCTGCTGGGGTGCTACTGCCATCAGGGAGTACCGTTGCAGTCAGGGGGGTTACTTAGCCCACAGTGGTGTTTGGGTGGGTGGAGGGCATCAAATGGCATCCACATGAAAGCCATGATTAAAAGTCACCCAGCAGAACATTGTATTGTAACAAAATGATCAATGTTACTCACCTCACCCACCACTGATTTTAATCTTTTGGCTGATCGGTGTAGGTACTGTGGATGATGAGGGCTAAAGTGGTGCAGCTTCAGACACAACGCTTATTCAAAAACACAATGAAAATCTGAATCAAATACAAAAATGAAAAAAGTGGTATATGTGAAAAACTGTGCTATAGAAATACAAAACTAATACATTAATAGCAAACATGCTGCAAATACAGAAACAATGCCAAGTCAAAAACACAAGTCACCAAAACAAATGCAACAGCTAGACAATGCATATTCTGTCAACACATCAGAAGATCTCCAAACCTCTAGGGGGAGCGCTGAATGAAACAGCTCTACTTTTGAGCCAAGACAGAGACCACACAATTCTAAACAAGCAACAGATTCACGTACGTTGGCTTTGTTAAGATGTTGCTCAGTGAGGTGACTTTTTGAATCTTCTGTACTCAGTATGGTTACACTTCATTTTAGCATGTCACAGAGAAACATTTCCATTGAAATGAATAGGAAGTTAAACCCCCAAAAAACATGTTTGTTGTGTCCTGCTTGTGGTCCTATTGCACTCACTCTCAGTCAGGTCTTTTTAATAATTCACTGAAGAGAATCTCACAGTGGTTACTGTTCAGTCTCATGAAAAGTAATGTCTGATTCAATCTGCACTTTGTATTAGAAACTGGCAAAATGTTGTGGAGGTGAAGTCTGATCTGTCCAGAAGTGAAAACTCACTCCAAATATCTCTATAACTCCAACTTCTGATCATTCCACACTAGCGGGAGGTAGATTTTATGAAGGTCATGCAACCATATCAATCAAAATAGCATCACAAAACATTACAATGTAGCATTAACATGTATGATACAAAACAAATTCAATACATCAATATAGGTCTATACAGGTTTATAACAATAAATAAAGCAATAGAAAGCTGGAACATTGTTTACCAACTGTATTTTTCTGCTTTGCACAGTCGTGTTAGCTACACTTTCCTTCCTCTGTAAAGCTGTGCTCTGATACCCTGTTGAATTGAAATCACCCTCTCCCCTCCTCAGGTGACAGTGACAGGTTGGTGTGTTTGGAGGACGGTCTGTGGTCTTTCCCAGAGGCCTACTGCAAGATAGAGTGTCCAGAGGTTCCAAACATACCCGATGCCAAGCTGCTAACAGCAGACTGTCTGGCCTCAGGGCACGATGTTGGCTCTGTCTGCCGTTACAAATGCAACCCAGGCTTCTATGTAGTCGGGAGCCTCAAAAAGAAGACACCGAGGTAAGTGTTTTGGGACTGTTGGCAGCTCAGTGGACAGAAAATAGTCCTGCAGCTGACAGGGCTTGGAGAGGCACCTAAACTAGCATCACTTATATGAAAAATGTATGTATTAATAGCAGTATGTGGCACCTTAAATAAGGCAAATACTGTATCATCTCCTCTTTTGTTTCTTTCCAGTGAGTTTTCTTTTCTGATCGACACCTTAAGTTATCATTGAGATGGATTCTTTCAGGCATATTATTTCTTTTTATGTACAAGGACATAAAAAACCCTGCAAGAACAATGGATCACACAATGTGAGTTGTGCAATGCCTTTAAATACTAGTAAATCTGTGTAGACAGCAGACCAAAGTAAATGCAGTGTTTTATCACACATGCCTCCATGCGTAATGGAGGAAATTCCTTCTTTTCCTTTATTTTACAAGATTCCCATTACGCACTGCTTGATAAAATTAGGATTTATTTATTTTCTTCATTTTGATTTGAATATTCTAAGCAAAAAAAGTACAATTGTGCTTCACATGACCACACAAACCTCAAGGGCAAAGTGTTAAACATCGATGGGTACAATTAAAAGAGGCATTTTTTGGTCCATCATCCACTAAACTATGTTCTGTTTCGGAAAAAGCTCACATCAGGGTCCAATAAAACATATACCGCTGCTAACTGGGCCTCATCAGTACTTAGCCAATTGTATTCATTGGGTAACTGCTCATTACTGAACACAGTCCACATGTTGTTAATGAGATGAGGGTTTCCTTGTAGAAGGAGAGACAGCCTCTCGGGTAAGTTTATATCCTGCTTTAGAGGGAGTCAGCTATCTCTCTTCACACATTTCAGGCTGTATAGTCGCATAAGGTAATGCTACATTCTCCTCACTGTCTTGAATTGTAGTAAAAAACGCAATGTATCAAGTATCTAACAAGCTGACTTTTACTATCACATGAGGCCAGTAATAAATATACATTTTATAGTTTTGTATACATCAAATTTCCATCCAGTACAGTGAAAAAGTATCTGATGTACAGATCCATTTGCAGCTGGGTATCTTTACGAGTTACGCTTTCTCAAACATATATGTGTAAACATTTTAATAACCCCTGATGCTTTATTAGTCCAACATGTGAACGTGAACAGCAGTAGCTATTAAAGAGCTTTAAACAGGACTTTTACTCTTACCTTTTACACATATACCCACATAAATTTATATTGTAACACATACTGTTGCATTTACACGCTACATGCACCAAACCGGAGATGGGTTTTTTTTTGTTGTTTTTTTTTTACAATGTAATGGGCAGTCCTCTGCACTGTGTATGTGTTTGTTATTGAAACAGTAAAAATAAAATGGGACAATAGAGAGGAGAGCAGGGGTATAGAGTACATGTGGCTCTACAGGGAGTTGTGTTATAATAAAGCTCAATACACCCAGTGTTTCTTGAATAAATGTGTCCACTCGGGTGCTCCCATTCACTATAGATACAGCACATCTGGGCAGTGTTTCTCAAAGTGCAGTCTACAGGCCAATGGCAACCTTCAGAAACATTTGTGTGGCCCCCGAATGTGACATAAAATGCATGCATCATCTTTTAATCTGTCTTTTCAATAGCTTACATGTAATACACTACTTGGTCATCAAACTGTGCCTCCATAACAACTGTTGGGTTAGGAATGAATACTACAAAGATGACGATTGCATGGCAACTAGTGGCATGTTGCTAGCATCATGGTAATTATGTTCTGCCATTAATGGTAGTGCTTATAGTTAAACTTACTGATTTTGGTGGACAGCCCTGCAAATATAATGTTTGTATGTTTGCACTTTTCCTGTGCAGCCCTCAGTCATGGGCTGGCTCCTTAATCGGCAACTCAGTCATCAAACCTCTGAGAACCCATGAAAGAGGATTTCAGCCATTACTTTTTTTTTGTTCTCAACTCATCTGTCAGATAGATCATATGTATGAAACATTCTCTGGTAAAAGAACAATCAAGAACTGATCATGAACCAGCAATGAGGAACTCCTTGAAATTTCCATGGAAAGATAACAGTGTCACAGTACTGGCCACACATGGGCCGATTAACACCAGTTTTTTGCCAATTACGCATGCAGCTGAAAAGTTGTAGTTGTTTTTGAACTTGTAATTTAGATGCCATCATTTGCTCCCATTGTCTCTAGGAAGTACTTCAAGCTGGAGTGCCTGGAGGGGGGGCAGTGGGAGGAAACTAACTGTGAGCCGATATCCTGCCCAGCCCTACCTGATGTATTCCAGGGCATGTATACCTGCACCAGTGGCCTGTACTATGATTCCCTCTGCACCCTGCAGTGCCCAGATGCCACAGAAAATGTAAGATTTCAACAGCTGTCCATCTATTCCTCAGGTCAAATGGACAACACGTCCTCATGCCTAAATGACACAAGAGATCATTCAACAATGGCTCCTAAAATGACATTTATGACTGTTTACAGTCTCAGTCTTAAATATGTGGTTTAAGTGGTTTAGGCAATAAAACTACTTGGTTAGGTTTAGCAAAAGGTTTATTTTGTTAAAAATAGATACATCTGTTATGTAACTTAAGTTATGCATGCAAGTTAACAGCAGATTATGTTACATAAGTTCAAAGAATTCAACTTTGCCTTTTGGTTTCACATGTGACATGAACAGTGGTCTCCTGGGGCAAAGACCTGTGTTAGTTTGATCCATCCATCCACCCCTACCTCCTCCCTATGTAGACTTTGTCGCTCTTTATACTTATAGACTGTGTAAAATAATTGATGTAGCCCCTGTGACATCACCCACTGGTTTGTGGACTCCTGTTTTGAAGCCTCGAGTTTGGTATTTTGGCCGTCGCCATTAAGGATTTTTGGAGCCAGAGGTGACCATATTTAATGAGAAGGTGGAGTTGTGGAGGAGCAAGGGGTGAATCTGACTCAGGCTGTGATGATGTCTTGTAGACAGCCTGTCATTTAAGCAGCCACGCCCTAAATTATGCGCAATTTTACGCCTTAATAAAGTTGAAATGGGTGAGTTTTGTATAATTTCAGTCCCTGTACAGTTGTCATAAATAGGCAAATAAGCAATGGAGAAGAAACCCTTATTTTGCACAAGGCTCTAAATGCGTTTATTTCTGCTATAAATCTGGGCATTTTATCATGGGTGTGTGTGAGGACTGACCCACTTTTGGAGCCAGCCTCTAGTGGTGATTAGAGAAACTGCTGTTTTTGGCACTTATTACAGCCACTAGAGGTCGCTGCATACCAATAGACATCAATATGGGTCATCATAAGCTGCTGCTATGGAGAGGACAATCTCCAAGTATTCACATCATTATCAACACAGTCATGTGACCATCAAGTCAATTTTCAGTTGGACAAGTTGAGACACTCAAGTCCATGATTCTGGATGCTATTAAACTTGGTCATGACGCAGTAAAAAAGAAGCAAAGGTCTAAAGGGAGACGTAGGTTGCATTGTGAAAATGTATCTAATTACCTTAACATCTTTCCAGTGAGGTAACATATTAAGACCAACATTCTTTTTTTTATAAAATATACTGCACTAACTGGTCTAAGTCTGCATTTAAAAAGAAGAATCAAATTTAGTTTGATGTCAGACTCGATCCTCTACAGCCGTTCCTCTCAGACAACAGACACCACATAAACTGCATGCCCAGCAGCTGTGGTTTTAGCTGCAGTCATGCATCACTGACACCTTGTCGTGTTCATGTTGCTGCACTGCTGTTGTGTTTCTATTCCAGACTTTAAGAGGAGTCATTTTTGGAATAACCCAGCAGCACTCATGCAGCGTAAATGAAGCATTAGGGAACTCCTACAATGGCTGCCATTGTAAATGTATTAAAAAAAGTGCACTTCCACCAAGTTTCCCCAGACATGGTCAGAGTAGTTCTAAAATATGTGTTTTTTTACTGGGTGCCATCTCTTTATTGAAGCCACATTTAATATGTGTGTGTTAAAAAGATTTTTAGATGAAAGCATTTAAAGTGGTTTTCATGAAGAAGGATTTCATTTAATTTAAGAAAGAAAGTATTTATTCATTTCACGTCTCTTTTCTCATCTGTCAGTGCGTGTCTGTATAGAAAACTTCATGTTTCCCATGTAACTGCTAAACAATGTCAAATAATAATAGACTACCAAATTATGGTTGGAACTAAATTGACTAAATTAATGTTTTCCCAAACTGTTTCTCTTGAGCTGTGTGTGGAGGAAACGTGTAGGCCTCACATAGTTCATTGATGACCACAATGACTTTTAATATTTGTGTGTGCTTCCAGAGGGAGATTCGCTGCACCAAGGAGGGTGAATGGACCGCAGAGTTCACCATGTGCTCCAAGCTCCAAGGATCATGCTCTTCTCCTCCTGATCTCAACTCTGTAGAGTACAGCTGTGACCAGGGGATGGATGTCGGTGAGTGTAACCTTCCTTTAGGGATGAGAGTGTAATCCATCAAAAATAAACAGTGCTGATTATATTCTCTTCCTCCTGTCAAACAAAATAAAGCCACACACAGTAGCCTGCCTGGGCTTTGGCTTGTCTGGTTGCACACTACTCCAATGAGCAGACAAAGCAATCATTGGCAGTGGAGCATCTTTTTGTCAACACTTGTGCTGTTTCTCCTCTTCTCATACCCATTCCTCCTCCACTATTGAAATTCTTTGGTTTAGGAGCTCACACCTTATCAACTACTTAGATTCAGTCCAGATTCAAGTGAAGATAGTAGATAGAAAACAGAAAGGCTTGGTTTATTGCCCCCTGAAGTTAAAATAACAAATTGTCATGTCTTATTTACCCAGCCATGAAAGCAACAACAACAACAATGTTTCTTGTCCCAACTTCTCCCACAGTGATGGTGGTAAACAAGTGTGGTCAATGACACCACAGCGCTATCTCATCTGGTACACATATCCCTTAACTGTCTGTTGTATGTATTTTGATGCAGATCTGAAATCAAATAGAACTAAAAAAAATCTTAACTTTTTTCGCCGTTACAATACCAAATTTAGAGGATTGTGCAGCAGGTCACACACTCTGATGGGCAAATTCACAAAGAATGGATTGCAGGCGCTGATAGCTACATCATTTGTGCTTGACTTGCAACCGCTATCTGCCCTCTTCTTAAGGTCTGATTTACAAAGAAAATTGGGCCTCATTTACAAATCTGTTCTTAAACTGTGCATGCAAATGTTTTATACACAAATCTGGAATTCATCATTATTTCCTTACCTGCATTTGTTCGTACTCTGCAAACAAACGTAGAAGCACCTCAGACCATGCTTATGCCCAAATGATGAAGGTCCGGCTGTCTCAGATAAGATGAATATACACTTTTTACCTGAATGCACAAGATATTAAAATCACATACATTAAAAACAAGTTTTTTTAATAAACAATATTTAAAAGCTTTAATTGACAAATGCATTTGACACCCTTTCGTTCCCATCGATTATTGTCATAATTTAAATATGAACTGTTAAAACTGAGTATATCAGTCCTAGCCTACAATGGAGTATATAAGAATGGCTATTTTAAAGAGTTTCGGTTTTCATTATTTTTATTTATTCTGCCTGTAATATTGGCTACTCCAATCATATTTGGTGCCATGAAATTATTCTTATTATTCACAGGCATGAAGGGTATATAAATTATTCAGATTTACTTCCAAGTACATGCCTTTAGAAGAAAGTGCAACTTCAGAGACCAGCATAACTTGTTTGGAGTAGTGAAAGGCTTATCATCTGTTTGCAACTAGCGAGACATGTGTAGAAACAACCTCACCGCTTTCTCCACGATACACCATTAAGGAAACATATTTCCTTATATAGAGAAATGGGGGGTGGCAGTATCTTACCCTGCAGATAGCGAGCACATGCCTGTCAATTTAGAATAATTGTGATGCGCTAACATAACAAAATGGCTGGTGCGCATGTGTCATGAAGCCGACAATAATTTTGTGTGTGTGCACTTATTTTATGAGCAGAGCAACATTTCTAGGTATTTATTAGTGACTGAGGCCCCTTGTGCTAATGATATTACAGATGAGCATGGCCATAAAGTTTTACAGCCAAGTGCAGTTTGCATCTGCAGCAGTTATCCACATGGCAAAGTATGAATGTTGCCTGTACACCAAGAACACAGTGGACATAACAATCGCAGAGAGAAAAAAAACCCTAGCATTTTCAGATGGCGAGCTGCAGTTTTTGACCGATGAGGTGCATTCCCCAAAACTTCAGGCAAGGAATTTAAATGTGACAGAGAGAAACCATATTTGGGATTTCATATCTCGGTCTGTCAGTGCACTTCGGTTACCACCAACTTGCTGAAGATACAAAGAATTTCACTGTACATGCACATTATTAGTGTGTTACTATAAGTGTTGATCTTTGTGAATTGGACTGTTTTTGCAGTGAGGCTCATTTGCATAGAAAGGGGCCAGTTTTGTGCCAAATGTCTGCATATTCCCCAATTTGCATACATGCAAATAGCACAGACGAACCAAGATGCTATTCGCTTGGAAGTGCAGTTAGACGTGCATTTCACCCTCTGCGTGTGCTTTAATAAATGCACGGTGTCATTTTGCCTTAACTGTGCAGGTTAAGCGGCCACAAAAGCCGCACAATCCTTTTGTGAATTCACCCATGAGTGCAATGTACTGTGTAAATACAAAGAGAGACATTTTTAGGTATCTCACTGTACTGACCCAATGTAAATATACGTGAATTATATACCCTACTTACTTATTATAGTACTAAATGAAGTTTGGAAGCATTTTCTACATTTGAGTGCCCAGTGTAAAATTAAATCAGTACAGTGCATTCTTAAGCACTTTGCATTTATGCATTTAATGTTTGTTGAACAGCCAATGCTATAGTGCCTTGGCAGCGTCAAACTGAAAAGTAAATTATGATATTACTCACTGGCAAGCAGACAATACATGTGTTATGGAGAGTTTGTCAAGCTATAGTTGAATTAGATTGAATTTATGGTGGATTGTTATTAAAAGCTTTGTTAATATATGCCAGAGGGAGACTCCTGAGAAACCAACAGACAGACTCGCAACACACACACACACACACACACACACCCAC
>JAPZEB010000004.1:3822646-3833110 GCA_029783705.1 Chaetodon striatus | reverse complement strand
AGTAACATAAAATAGATATCAGGGAATTGTGAAATAATGTTGAGGCAGTTATTGAAGAGTGATGTTTTGCCTGTGAGAGAAGGTTATACTGTATTAAAAGGTTGTTTCATGAATGTGTGTAATTCAATTTGTGCCCATATGACGACCCATATTCTCTGTTTACCTGGCATAAAGGGGGTTATAAATAACAACAACAAAAAAAACCCTTTGGTACTGGCTATTGGCCAAGTTGTTGTTTTAAACATTTGTATCAAACGAGAGTTAACAATCGGTTCATCCCTAATATAAAAGAAAAAAGATTCTGAATTAGCTAAAAGGAACTTTGTTACTTGTGATGTAGTTAAACAGAACACTTGTTAAAGTAGCCTAATTAAGTAGCCTATTAAAACCAAGCTCCCTGAAAACAACAGAGGCTTAATAAAATTACCCTGTGAGAATTTTTCTTTTAGTTATAGTGACTGTAAAATCAATTTATAAACATCATATCTAAGACATCTTCCTGTCTTTTGATTGACCAACAGCAGTTGCAAAAGCTGTAAATAGAAAAAACATCAATTTTTACTCGCTACAATGTACTTTAATACAGTTTTGGACCCAGCTCTGCACTCTGACCTATACTTTCATTACTTTTGTAGCATGCCCCCAGAGCCCCGTAGAGGGTTCGCATCTTCGTCATCTTTTTCACCCCTGATAACTTTGCATCCCTGGTATATGCATGCTGTAGACAAGTTGTACTTTATGTTGAATCCTTGTGTCAGGATACTAAATAAAATATTATACAGTACTCAAATTTCCATGAATGTTGCTATGGTAGAGTTGTTGCTGAGTCGCTCACACATTTCACTGAATTTGAAATAAACATGGAGTAGGATTTGGTAAACAATCTCACCACAAGATCCATTAGTAGCTGTTCTGGAGCTTTTCTTGTCTTCAAAGTTTCTCAACTCCAACTGAAATGATTTACAACTTTAAAAAGACATTTATATTTTCTTTAGCTATCAAGTCCAGTTTTAGAAAAAGGGAATAAGTATCGTCTGTTGATGAGCAATCATAGGAAACACTTTTAAAGAGATCTCAAAATGGATGTATTGGTAGTTTGATGTGGTCCATGAGGTGGTTGGCATTATCCTCTACCTGTCAATGGCTTTACCTTAACTTGTACAACTTTGGAGCCTCTGGCATACAAACCTCCTACAAAAATGCTTTTGTGACTGAGTGTGATATTGTTTTCTATGGCAAACACAGTGGTTATCCATTTCCTGTGACTGCATTGCTCAATCGTTGTTCTTACGTGCTTTGTTTTCCAGAGCATAGTCTGCACGGGGATGATGAAGTGGTACCCTGACCCTCAACACATCCATTGCATCCAGTCATGTGAGGTAAGAGTCCAGACAGCCAAGCAGTCCTGCATCAAATACACGAGTATGTGCAAATACTTTCCATCCAGATATCAGGCGCACCAAGGTCTTTGAAACTGTTAAATGAGTGTCTATTTTAGTCTCCACTGATACTGTATCTGGCCAAGGTCTAGAAAAGTATTTACTGCAGCTGAGAGTACCTGAGTTGAGATTTTTTTCCCCCTGTTACAGATCTGATGTTTTAACTGTGGTGAGAAGAGAAAAGTTCAAAGAAGTGAGAGTCAACTTAGTGGTTATGGCTGCATGTGCCTTTTGTACCACACATTTGGTGGTTTCCATGATACACTGTTGTCCTTCAAGCTGACAGCACATAAGAACCACTTATTGTAACTGAGCACCAAGGGGCTTTGTGAAAATAGTGTTTGATACTCCTTTCTTATTTTCTTGGTGCCTCTGTTTTTACAAACATTTGGCAGTACTGGTATTTGGTTCTCATGTCTATGATGTGCTTATGTCCACTTTTAAAGCCTCAAGGTCAGGACGCTCTCACTCTGGCTTCAATGCTGTAATTATCAAAGATATTTTATTAAGCGTTGAGATAGGGAATACTAAATCCTAAAACAATTACACCATTTCTGGGCATAACCATGTTAAATTTACTGCCCTAGAAAGACTTTTCCAATAATATTAAACATGAGGCAAAACATGCTGTATCCCTGTATCCCTGTTGTCATCACTACTCAAGATACCAGAGCCAGTGTGCAAATGTGCTTCACATTTCATGATGACAAATCTCAGGGAGAAATTTATTTATTCCTCACACTTAAAGCTTTACAAGAATTCTTTTCAAATCGGTCCAAAGAATTTTTTTACAGGGCTTTGTAAAATGTTGTTAGCCCTGCCAAGACTAATGGATTATCTGATAAAGGAAAATAAATTAATCACTGCATTATGTTAGATTAAGATGAATTATGTAGGCTGACACGAGGCTTTAAAATCTTTCTGCCTAGTTCAAAAACAGTCTATCTAGTGTGTGCTGGAACTCTTACTGATTTACAAAGAGAGATGGATAAAGTTTAATGCTCATTGACAAGGTAACAAAATATGATTTTTTTTGTGAATTTACATGAATTCACAAGGAAAATAAATTTGATTTTTACTGGAAACAGCAGCTGGTTACTTTTAGCAGTAAAGTACTCTGAGAGCCTCAGTTCACAATGTAATCTTGCCACGAGATATCAACAATTTCTATAGCTTTTTAGTTACCTTTATGACGTTTAATTGATGTTTTTCCCCTGTTTGTGGCAGTGTCAAAGGGTGATGTAGTAGTTCAGTAGCTTAGTCCAACAAACACTTTGGTCCAAATCAAACTATATTACATCTACAATTAACAGCCAGCTTGTTATACAGTTTGGTATGACTATTTACAGCAAGATGATTTCTACTGAATTTGTTAAGCACTAGCAAAGCACCACGGTTGGTTCAAAATTTCTTCTTCTGCCACAACTTTGGTTCCTGAGAATACTGGAGGACGAAAGCCTTAGAGAGTAGTATTACCTTGGCATCTCTAGTAAATTTGTAATAATTGCAGAGGTCGCCTGTGATCTTAAGCCAGTGTGAATTTGCCATTCCCTTAATTTGTCAAGTAAAAATTCCACTGCAAATTACCTACCATATTTTGCCAAACACGGAGGTCCATGGGAATTGGCATCTCATTGATTTGGGGTTTTATGCAGGTTTTTTGTTTTCTCCACACCTCTTTTCTGCCTCTTTCTCAGTTGAGAATTATGGAGGCTGCATTGGCAATTCTAAATTAAAGTTCTGACAGCATTTTGGGAGCAAGCTAAAATCCATCACAAAAGCGAAAGATGATAAGATGGATGCAGTTACAATGTGTGGCAGGATTGGTTCTGTTTGTTTAACCCACGTTTAAAAAAAAAAAAAAGAACATAGGTTAAGACTGTACATCATTTACCCCAAAGGGACCACAGAGTTGGCGATGATGTAGTCTGGTCTATAGCTTGGATCCAAAGCCCCTCTGTCTTCTATTTTTTATGTCTCTGCACTGGCGATGGCCATAGCCGGAGGCTCTATGTTTTCAGGCTCGTCTGTCTGCCTCATTCTTTTGAACGCGGTATTTCAAGAACACTTGTAGGAAATTTCTTCAAATTAAGCAAAAACATTCACTTGGACTCAACAATGAACTGATTACAATTTAGCGGTCAATTTTCAAAGGTCAAAGTCACTGTGACCTCACAAAACATGATTTTGGCCATAACTCAAGAATTTATATGCTTATTACAACAACAAAAGGATATAATGATTACTTTTTGTATCCAAAAGGTCAAAGGGCAACTTCACTGTGACATCATAATGCGCTGCAAAAACTCTTGTTTGTTCAATATTCAGCATCATAACTCAGGAACAGAAGAGGAGACATTTGGTCAGATACCTAATTGGTGACACTGTACAGATCGTCGTCAGGAAAGATATGTGTGAAGCATCCATGTTTTCACCCATGTTTTCACAGATATGGATGGTTGTATGTCCAAATGCACTGGCTTACAGAGGCATGCAACCGTGAAGCACTCATTGTTGGTACAACCAAGCACTCAGCAACTCATCAGCATAGTGTTAGTACTTTAAACCAGTTTGCTTAAAGTAGAAGTTTGGGGACATGTTTCAGCTTCCTCTGTGTATGCTGTTGCATGCGGAATGCTGAGTTGTTTTCCCCCAAAAGGGGGGCGTGGTGATGAGAGCCTACTCTTGCTTACGCACTGCTGATCTGATGTATTCTTTCAATTACAAGAATATATTAAAAACCACAGAAAGTTGGGTTTCTGTTAAATAGTCTATGATATTAATTGTTCTATTGTTTTAGGTGACCCCTGACCGTTGACCATTGAGCCAAAACTTCCATTTGCACACAAGTAATATCAAACGTAACTGACAGAGCATCATGAACTGTCCTGGGCACTAGAAGTCCTTACTTCTAGCGTCTTCAAAATAAATTTCCCTTTACTCTGATCGCCACTACTGGTGGTAGCAGCACAATGATCAGTATGTTGTCTATTCCTTCCAACACTTTCATATTGTGGAGTATAAAAAACATTGTGGCCTCTAGAGGCCGCTGTAGCACGACCTCAGACTTTTGGGCTTATTCAGTTCCATTATATTCTGTGTGTTGTAGTTTGTATCATAATTGAAAGTTAGTTACAATTTAACGTCCATCTCTGCTCAGTAATATTTTAGCAGTGACAGTAAATCATTTAAAATCATAAACCCAGATAGTTTTTATTTGGCACTCATCTGTTGGGTTCAGAAAAGGCTGGAACTACCGATGGAACACATAAACTGTTGATGTCTCACGGTATTAAAATATTCTTCCTACCTGCCAGCACTACATTTTCCCCTTCCACCTTCCCGTGAATGTTGCTAGGCAAAACAGTTGCTTATAACCCGCTCCTCCATGACAACACTGTAAATTATACCAGACCACATGTGCTGCATATACTCTATGCCAGATCTCATCCAGATGCCATTGCTCCCAATCTTTCTTTTATTCTGCCTCTCTTTCCATTCTTTCTTAAAACCTGGTTGACAATTAGTGCAAAAGTCAGCTAAGGATTCTTATCAGCACAGCATCCCTTGTACAACTGCCAAGCCGAGACTGTTCTGTAATGGTTTTATCTACTTTATTTCCTTAGAACAAGTTGAATCTGCTGTTTCTTACTAGAGGGTTGCTCACACTTTCTCAGAATGTTTTAGTGTGATAAAAAATGTTTGCTGGACCAATAAGGACAAAACATTTGATAAGAGTGTGTACCAGAAAGCCAATTAAATGCATTGACTCATGCATCAGTTAATATGAGGCATTTAGCCAAAGAGGACAGAATCTATTTAAACCATTTGGCTGGTGGATGCTGAGTTAATCCCCTTGATCACATCATGAAGCACTGTATAGTAGCTTTCCTCTCTGAAACAGGTAACAATAAGTTTCACATTGAGGATTAGGGATAGTAATGTTTATATCACAGCAGTTCTGCATGAGACTGGATGTACACAAATAAAACAGTTCTGATTCTAACCTCTGACACATAAAGTTATTCACTGGCTCAAACAGGCTGGGTGTTTGCTGTTTGCTTTTGATGGAAGATCAGGGTATTGGAGACAAAGTGGACCGATAGTAAATTCAACATTCTACCAACACCTGCTGTAATTACAGTTGCAAAACTTCAAGACTATTGCTTAAGAAATGTTTTTTTCTTTGCACAGCTCTATTTTTATGTAATTTTCTTCTGAAACATATGCTGTAGTTCTAATTGAAGACAAACACAACCAAAGCAAATAACCAAATGAGTCTCTGAAGACAAAACGCTTCCAGAAGAGAAGAGGTTGTTAGTTCAGACAGCCCTAATTTTTAGACAGCAGAATAATTTATGATTTTGGGGGGGTAAATTTACAGTTAGTGAAAATAATGTCCAATTATTAGTCCAAATGAAGTAAAAAGCACAGGTTTCTCCGCAGAGCAAATCATGTGGGAAAGGCTTTCTTAGCTTTCCTAATACAAAGCTTGCTAACCAAGAAAGAGTCAAGGGTTCTTGATGAACTAAGACAGAAATGTGTGACTGCAAGCACATATAACATCTTGCGAGAACCAATGGAAATGGCAGATTTTATGTGGCTGTAGCTTGCCTTACAAGTTAAGAAGTTTGTTAACTATGTTCCTTAATTTGTTTCCTCCCTGTACACAGAGTACAAGTTTCTGTGGTTGAAAGTACACATTTATTTTAAGATGATTCAGCTTTAAGAGAACACTTCCCCCGCTAACCATCCATCCATGCTCAGTAACTTTTCCGGCTACAATTTATGGTTGCAACAGGCTAAACAAGGTAGGTCCAAATGTGTGTTGCCCTAGCCACATCTTCCAGTCCCGCTGCGTTTGTGGGCTCCAGCATGTTCTGGGTCTTCCCTGTGGTCTACCTTGAATCTTCCAGCTGGACTTGCCTGTAAAATCTCCACAGGGAGTTACTCAGGATGTTACCACTGGGAAAATCTACCTACTCTCTAGCTTCTCCTGGAATCCAAGATATATAGGGCTACCTGGCAGCTGTTTAAGGATGGGTGAAAGTCCAGAACTATCAACCCATGTTCCAGCAAGTTCTCTACCTCCTGCAGGAGATTTTTGAGAATGTGCTAATCCAGGGTGGGGTTTGAAGCAAAAGTTATTGCTGGTATCGAAGACTCTGACTGCTTTAGAGCTTGGAACCACCCACTGGTACAGTGATTTTTGAATGAAGTCATAAAACTGACATTGAAGCTTTCGACAGTTAGAACATATACATGACTATATTTCCATACAGCAGAATGGCACCATTGATTGGGTTGCTTACCTTGATGTGTTTTATGAGATTTATAATTTAACTTGACTGCAAAACTGCCCACATCTTTCTGCATAGGCCAGGGAGTTAGTGATGATTAGTTTGTAACCTTGGTGTCATTAGCTCACAATAGAAGCTCTTCAGTGGTTTACAGGTTGAAAGATAGAGCACACCTACCTATGCTACTCTGTAAGCTGCATGCACTCTACTGAGTGGATGGCACAGGGACATACAGTCAGCCCATTGCTGGAAAACATGTGTTAGAAGTGGTTCTTCTGTGAAAAGGGGGTTTTACAGGTGACCTGGTGACATATCATGTTTAAAATGAAAATACAAGAAGCAAAAGTTGGCAGTAACCTGGCAGTGAGTGGCATTTTGAAGCACTGGCACTGAACTTCAATCATATGTTTATGTGCTCTTAAGTCATCTGATGATTCACATATTTTTGGCAGTGACATGATTTTTTAAACGTGTTAACGGAAGACTTGGTTTCCTTTAAAAAGGATTAAGACAGATGCAGCCAGATTAGTCAAACCTGGCTGCTTGGGCATGTACACGGTAACCACATTTCTAAAGGCTTTTTTGCGTGCATGTGCATGATAAAGACCCATAAGGAAAGTAACACTTTGGCAATATTGAAGTGGGATGAAAGCCAAGATTGCTACTTGTGCATTATTATACCCTAAGTAATTGAATCCAAAGTCTGACCAAAACTGAGATGAAAAATATCAGTTCTACCATTCAATAATCTGGTTTCCACAACCAGTGGTCTTCTTGTAAAATTCAAACACAGCATAAATTGTGCTCCTAAGAGCTTGTCTTACTGTGTCTTCAGTCCAATTCTCCAACCATAAATTAAGCATAGCCTTAGCTCAGGCAGGACAAAATGTCAAGCACAGCTCTCATCCCAGCTGTATCAGCTGAGCAGCTGATTGATGGAAGAGAGTCAGCTGATAGATCACATGATTCCTTTCTATGCAGCCAATTGGCAAATCTCATTCAGGGTGCTCTATTCAAACTGCTATGGCCTGCCTACTGTTGCTGCTTCCTCTGCAAGCCGTTTTGCAACCCTCCTCCACCCCAGCTCCTCCTTTTGATGCTATGTCTGACATATCAATATCAATTTTGTTTGTCATTGATGCTGCTTTGTTCTGTTTCCGGGGGGTCTTTTTTGCTACTCTCCCTGCATTAGCTTTCCATGTAAGCACATGGAAGGGCAGGGAAGTTTCCTCTCTCTGCCTCAGGCTTTCCTCATTTGGGCATGGACGGGCAGAGAGGTGTGCTCTCTCTGCCTTGGGCTTTCTGTGTTGGCCTAAGAAAGGCAGAGAGGCCCCAGGACAGAGCCATACTGCCAAATATAAAACTGCAAATGGAACTAAAGTTTTCTTTTACTAATGTGGTCCCGACTGAAATATGCAAAATCCTTAAAGAGGCAGTCATGTTACTAAACAGGTTTCACCACCTAACATGGTCCGTATTCTCTATGATGCACATGTATACATGTTAACTACAGTACATTCCTACCTTAACCTAAGTGACAGCCTCCAAGTTCACAGGAACAGTAGTAATGTAAAAAGGGCCCATTTGCACATTGGGAAAGATTATATTATAAATGAAGATATTGAAAAACCTTTTATTAGGACTTTGCTGAGAAGTTCATGTAGAACAAAAATGGCTTCTTCTTGTTGTCCACATTCACACTTGTCCAGAGTCATATATATTCAGATCATGTTGATAACAGAGACGGTTCTACTGCCGTTCTCTGTGTCCACTTCATCACTTCATTTGGTCCTTTGTCAAACTGAAACACAAAGGTAAGACAGACAGAAGGTCATCAAGTTTGTTTGTTACTGTAGCTGTACATGTATCTATCTGAGCATTTCTTTATTATTCAGCACCTCTGAACTGTCATTTAAGAACAAGATCGATTTATTGTATTAATATCTTGTTTTAAATTTAGTGGCTTCAATGTGCTCATGGAAAATATGACTTAGTGCGTTTGTGTTATTATTGTTGTATGATGTTTTTTATTTATCTGCTGTAAGCTGTCTGACCTGTGCCTGAGCAACCAAACTGGTTTACTATTTACGGATTATGACAGAGAACTACTTGATTATAAGTCATGTACCACACATAAGTTTGTGCAAATAGTTTTTATCCATGTGGAACACTCAGGTACGAGATGTTTGGGATAAGGAAACTTAATGTTCTTGCATAAGGCCCACTGTCATAAAGATGTTGTCATCTCCACAGTGAATAAAGCCTACTTCATAGTTGGACGCTCAACAATTTTGACAAGTGTGATTTGACATAAATGACCTATTTTAGACAGAGGAAAGCATTTCCTGACACTTTTCTTTCATGTCCCGCACCTGAATAATTTTGTTATATTATCGCCATGGAGATAGTTTTAAATCCACACCGATTCTGACCTGCATTCAGTGTCTCTGTCCACAGATCAGCCATCTGTCAGCAGCAGCTCCTACAAAGCTGAGAGGACAGCGGGTGGCCTATTATACATCTATGGGCTGGTCCGACTGCCTTCACCAGGCTGACTGACAGCAGACATTTACTGAACCAAAATTATTTTCCATGTCTGCTCCTCAGGAAGAAATCAACAGTGTTTTTATTTGATTCAATGATTTTATTTCCCAGTGAGGGGAATCTGCCGCTCACAGACAGACTGGGAGCTGATCGATCAACATAGATATGGTTAATACAGTAATAACAAATATAAAGAGGGATATTTGTGTAATATTAAACAGCTGTCTGTGCAGATTCACTAAACGAGACAGAACTCTTGGACCATTAAAAAAACACAAGGAAATTTCTTGTTACCATCGAGACAAGTGAAACCTTTCGTGGACGCATAAACTGAAAATCACTCTGCTCTTTAATTTCTGTCGAGCACCCAACCATAAATCAGCCTTCAGTGAACTACATCTATTGAGGCAGATCATGAGATACTGCTGAAAGCCACAGAAAAAGCTGGTAAGTGAACCTTAAGTTAAGGGATATTTTTTGTCAGTTTTGTGTTTGTATGTGTTTTACTGTACTTTTATACATCTTAGCCCGTTTACTGTGGCGACAGAATATCATGTTTATACAGCGCAGACTAGATCAGTCAGTAGATCTACATTATCAAGTGATGTGTTGCTTAGTTTCAGCATAGTGAAATTTACTGCAACACCAGATTAGCTTTTGTTGACATGACAGAAAACTTTTCAAAATAACTTCGACTTATGAAGCACCAGTGGTTATTATTTTTGTCCGTGGGTGCATAGGTGCGTGAGAAAAAGTGTGTGTGTAACCTACTGCTTAAAAAATCCCTGGTCTTGTAGGTTCAGGACCAAACTGTCAGCATTTAGGTACACCTTGTTCTGAGATGATGACACCTGGAAGCAGACACAACAGCCATCATCATCATTCATCATCACCAAAACATGCTGGGACAAATTACTTTTTTAGCGGCTTATTCTGGGATCCTATAATATTCACACGGATTAAGATCATGTAAGTTTTAATTAAAATCACCTCAAATCAAAGTGGAACAGAGGAGATGAACAGAAGTACTGACCGTCTTTGCGATGTTCTGTGCTGCTCTGATTCTCCTCAGTTTCAGGTAACCAGGGTTCTTAGTCACTGCTAGACCCAGCTGACAGACACACACACACACACACACACACACACACACACACACACACACACACACACACACACAATCA
>JAPZEB010000004.1:3809888-3822546 GCA_029783705.1 Chaetodon striatus | reverse complement strand
TTGTTGTCCACATTCACACTTGTCCAGAGTCATATATATTTTTTTTTTTTATCATTTTATTTTATCATGAAAGTAGATTGTCATCAACCATTTAGCACCATTGAACAGGAAAAGTGCCAAAAACTGCAGTTCTGTGAATGGCCACTAGAGGCTTGCTCCAAAGGTTTGTCAATTCCCATAGACCCCCGTGCCAAAATGCCCAACTATAGAGCAGAAATAAACATGTTTACAGTTTGGTACCAAAAAGAGTTGTGGTCTCTATAGCTTATTTCTTCATTTAGGTCAACTGTATGTGTGGGTGGGGGGATTCTATATTACTTAGTTGTTAACATTTAATTAAATATGACTCCAAACTCAAGAAGGCAACAGCCAAAATGCCAAACTCAAGGTATCAAAACAGGAGTCCACAAACCAATGAGTAACGTCATGGTGGCTATGTAGTTTTTTTAATTAATTAATTAAATTAATTATTTTTCTTGTGCACATATAAAAATAGCCAATGATTCACCAAGTTCTATGGCTTATATCCCATAATGCCTGGCACTCTACGGTTGACTGTGTTTTACAATCCCCAGACCCCAAACTACAACCACCATCAATACACACACATACACAAACCTCCCTTGAACTGATCAAGGGAGGTCTGTTTTTCCTATCAAAAGGAAAAACACTTTGAGTCACGGAGAGAAGAGAAAAGGGCAAACCTCACACTCCCCCAACTGTTTTCAGAGAGCTCTGGGCAAGAGTGGCGAACAGGGCAAAGGAGGGGGAGATGATAAAATGTCTGCTATTAAAAGAATGATACAGATACTTGGTAGGAGGTGAAAAATAAATATATTGCTGCTTGACATATCTGTGTTTTATAATGTTCTGATGAAGAGCTTGGCTGGTGCTGATGACAGCACATGCTCCCCTAGAAATAGCCAATGCTAAGAGGTGGAATATTTATGTTAGCAAGGTGTGGGGTTGGCTGCTTCTGCTTTGTGTATCTCTTTTACACTGATTTGAAGGGAGTTACTGTATAATGGTAGTACGCAAGCCAGTTGACCTTTTAATTACCCACAGGGAAAGAAGGTACACAGCCAGCTCTGGCTGGTTTAATACTCTTCATGGGTCTGTGGAATAAGGTATATGCTGCCTGGAGGGGAATGTAAATAACAATTAACCTCAGCATGATCCCTGACCTCAAAATTAACCTCATGTGGGTAACGTGTGGGGTCCACTAATTTTAACGGTCATTAGCAAGGAAAGACATGTATGTGAAATGGAGCTCAAACCCAACAGCGATTCTAATCCAACACACATTTTTTGTCAAATACGGCAAATATCTCCTCTTAAAAAATAAAAAATAGCTGGTGCTCATACAAAGCCCTGGTTCTGTAAATGGGAAACAAACAAAGTGGATGGAGCTACACAACACTCTGCCAGCTAATTGCCATCTTCCACATCCTCACCCGGGACGATAGGAGGTACACCATGATAGTAATAAAACATACATAACATCAGAGATATTAACGGAGCTTCTGGGGGAGCCCTGGTGGGGGGCGGGTATTTGTTGGGGTGTTGAATACAAATATCAATCTTTCTCCACAATCGCTGACTTTACTTTTAAGCTGAGATATGGAAATATAGAAAATTCAAATAAAACTGACAGAAGGTTAAGCAGGTCTGCATTATGCCTGACTGTCCTAAACTATGAAGGTAATTCAAAGATTTACACACTAGTAGTGATTTGGGTGAGGCATCTGGTGCAATTGCTGGTAAAGTATTTACTCAGAAACAGAACGATTAAATAGATTTATTTATGCCATGGCAGTTTAGTTGGGAAAGGCAAGGGGATTCGTCAAGTAGGGAGTTCTTTGAAGTGAAGAGAAAACTGCAGAAATCTTCTCAGCAGCTGCTCTCTCCCCCTGCGCAGGTCAGGTAGAACCCTAAGTCTTTGAAATGACTCCATCAGCTCATCGGAGAAAGCCAAAAGTATCTTTGGCACTCAGCACTTGTTTTCATATTGTTGGCACTTCAGGGAAACCCTCAAGCTTTTGACTGAAACATTAAAAAGGTTTTCATCATGACGTGTTTAAGATTCTCTGTAACTTAAATTCCACAAATTTGCGTGCCACTTCAGAGTTTATCCAGAAGGACTCCAACTCTAGCCAGAGCACTGAAAAAAAAACAGTTTGAGGAATTGTCATCAATATTCTTAGTAACGTGAAGCATAACTGAACACTCAAATCAAATGACATCTGTCTGCCTATTTTGTCTGTCCTAGTTTAAATAAAAGGTCAGCTAAATGAGCTGTTAAAGTAAACCTCTCTTGCTTAATTAAATTAAATGAGTGTCATTTTGTCACATTGTTTATCCTGGAATGCCAAGAGAAGCAAATTTCACTCCATGTCTCTTCAAAAAGGCTGTAAAAGTGGAAGCCATTTCTACTCGTGCAGCGGGTCTTAGGTGGTTTATCAAGAGTGGGGGGTACAATTTTCAGTGTATGCCTTCTGCGACCTTACATGAAAAGTTGAGCTGTTATGATCATGGATTTTAAATGATAAGTTTAATGTACTTCTTTTAGCTCTCACCATTGACATTGAGACCTGAATGAATCTCCAAAATGTTTGGTCTTTGAAGGCCCAGACACATGAAACCAACATGAAAGAACTTGCAGCAATGAATGACCGTTGCGTCGCCTCATGTTGCCTGTGTCTTGGCCATAAAGTTGCACATGAGCACACCGCAAAGACTACAGCCAACATCCAACCAGCACGTACCTTCTGCACCTATGTGAGAGGAAATAACTCTCCATACCAGAATACGGCAGTAGTCTGTAAGTGTCATTCAAAAAGGGAAACAGAAGACCGTTTTGACGCTAGTTAGCCAGTAAAACAAAGTAACATTCCAATCCTATGTTGAAAGAACAGTGCACCAGTGAACATTAACACAAACTGTCACGAAACATTTCTGCTAAAGGGCTCAATGGCTAAAGAAGAATAATAGTACCTTAAGTAATACGTTTTTTCGATTTCACTCCCTCTTGACTTTAGCTGTTTGTTTACTTTCCTCACTTCCATTTCTCTTCTCACGTGCTGAGTGAATAGCCAATCTGAATGATTTAATTTATCTGTCTCAGACACCAAATTCAATATGCTTCATCCTCAACATTCCGAAAAGGACTGACGAGGGCCAACGGTGTGGGTCACACCGCAAAGACTAGGGCAACAGGCGCCCAACATTGAGTGATGACTGTCTGACAGTTTGGTGTGTTAGGGCCTTTAAATGTAGATGTAGACTATATTTGCTAAGCACACCAGTTCTTATACTTTATTGTATTCTGTTATGGCATCCAAAAATGTGTCTGTTCACTCAACTCCTTTAAGCCACCTGTGTCTGCCCTGTCTTCACTCTCCTTCTCTCCCTAAATCATCTGGAGCAAATATGAGATTGTTAGTGACCGTGTGCTTATTCATGGATGTAAGGTGGCCAAAAAAGAGTAATGATAGATTTTTACTCCATTTTATTCTATCATAGTTTCCAAAAATCACACCATTCTCACTCACCTCCTCCAAATCACCTGTGCCTGCTCTTTCTCCAGCTTCCTTCACTCCTCCGCTCTCCCTCTGTGTCAACTCAGTCCAAAAGAGTCAACATGAGATTATTTGATAAACTATTGAATTCTGGTCATAGTTTAACAGCATGTGGCTACATGAAGGATAACCGTAATGATAGGCAAATGTAGGCCTCCTGAAGCTTTAAGTAGATACTTACTTATTTAATTCCATGCCTCCTCCACGCATCTATCTCTTCTTCTTTCTCATTTTGTTTTGCCTAAATACAACAAGGTGAATGTGACATAAGGAGCAGCATGTGGTTAATAGAAGAAACTTCCATAGAAACACAGCAATGGAGCCAGATACTTATTTTCACTATTTCAGCTCACCCTGTAAATGTCACTGTTCCTTCACATGGTTATTGTTATAACTCAAACACAGGTAAAAAAAAAAAAAAAAAGTGTAGACCATACTTACTCCAGATTCACTTTACTGTTCAGCTTCTACATATTTCGGAAATACTAAGTATGTACTATATATACAATATCTTTACAAAGGCACTGAGCTGTAATTACCATGCCTCCTAGTTCCTAACACATGCCAACCTCAGTGGCATAATGTGTGTCACACAGTAATAAATGAAGTTTTACTTGAAAAAGAGCGCACACTTTAAACAAACATCACAGAGAAAAACTGAGTGACTGTGACATTATTCTGTACACTATATAAAAGAAGAAGCCATGACTCAAAACATGCAGCAATTATCTCACCTTTGACCCAAGATTTGGAGTGTCTTTACATTCTTGGTAAATGTGCTTGAGGTTCACCATTGTGCTGCAAGTTATTTCAGTTGGTGCCATATTGATGCCAAATTTTATGCTCATTATAAGAGTAAAAGTTGTAGAAATATATACATATTTTGAACTGTTGTGATCTTGTTTACCACTAAGTACTTAAGCCTGACATCCTTAACAGAGGCCGGTTTAGCTTAGCAACATTAGCATGCAAAGACATCATGCATTTCATCAACATATGACTTTTAGTTATGTCAGCAGATGTGTTAAATAATCACAGATTAAATTATTAAACTGATTGGTGTTAAATATATGATATGTAACATTTCCACATATATTTGTCTAAGAATGACTAGACCTATGTCATACATTTTGTTAAGTTGTACTTACTGTAAAACTTCAATTAGTAGCCTGGGCTATTATTTGCTTAAATAACTGAACTCAACAGGCTTATATTTGGGACAGGCTTTTAATTCCTTTTACACAAAACTGTCGCTCAGTAAAGTACTTCAACCTGTTAAAACTATATTCACAACTTGGAATAACTTTATAAAAACACTTCTAACTCTTTTGATTGGTGGACCCTGTAGCACTAAAGGAATATAAATAATGTACCAAGTAATCAAGGGATGGACACATATTCTGACTTTATGACAGCTTCAGAGGTAGGGAGTCACCACTTTTTGTATTTTTTTCATGGCAGTAAATCAGAATTAATTATGGTCTTCTCTGGTGCTCATGGTTTGAGTAAAAATGAACTGAACCGAGCTAATGATGTGTAGCATTTCCATATCAACAAAAGTTTAAACATTTATATTTATATGTGCAATCTAAACAGCTAACTAACGTTAGCTCAAGTGGGTAGTCAACAATCCAGTTTTATAAATCCCAAGAACTTCTAGATAAATAAACTGCTTGGCAACCAGACCTGGAGTCTATCTGAGACAGGTCTGTATTTGTCAAAATGTGTAGCCACACTGGGCTAGTAAAAGAGACTGGGCGTTTAATTGGGAGTAGGCTTTTAATTTATGGTACATTATCCCAAATTTTTCCAAAAATGTTGAAAGCCTGGAGAAATCTGTCATTTTATTCAAGGTAATGGTGGGTTTCATTTGGTTGCCTATCAATGCTGCCATTTCCTCTTCACCCCTCCTAGTTGCTTTAAAATCAAGGGAAACACCAGATGATACTTCGCTGTAAATCACAATATCAGAATTATACTCAATAACTGTAACGCAGTTTTTTTTCTGCCACACAGCCTCATGTATTCATTAATTGCATGTCATTTTGGTGCACAGTAAGACACCTAATTTATTGATATGAAATGTCAATATTGATCCAGTTTTCTGTGATGTGCTACTATGACAAGTGGTTCCAGCCAGCCAGCAAGCTAGTTCATACAATAATGTTATAACATCTCAACAGCGTTTAACACCCTTACAAAGTTATTTTAATATGGCGGGTTTGACCATGGATGTCAGTGCTGAGCTACTCAACGATTTAATTTCTAAATAACTTAAGCTACAGTAGCTGTATGGATAGTTGACTCATCTAATGCTAATGGTAAGTTAGCAAGCAGAATTCTGATGATTTTTTTTATGCTCGTAATGTGATAGACAATATTCATTTATGTTAGCAATTGTTTTTAAACAAAAATATGCTTACACAATGTATTAACACCTAAAATTACCATAAGGAGGCTGAAAGAACTACTTGGTAGATTTTAGTTAAAACTTTGAATCAGAAATTTACTTAATGAATTGAACAAAAAAAAAAATAAAAAATTAAACATTTGTCGGAAAAGTCAATCAAAACATTGCCATTTAGATGAAAGGCTCAATATGGAGCAAAGAGAACAAAAATGAATTTGCCAATCTGCTAACAATCTATAAACAGTAAATCTGATTTATGACATTTCCTGTCACTACACCACTAACTTTGATTTTAATGCTAACCGAATACAACACATGATACACACGTGGACGAGACAATGACAATATTTATAGAGTTTTACAAGCAGCCTTGATATTCCTAAAATCTGCGGAAAACCTGCTGAGTTCTGCGGGACAGATTCTGTATGGGCCTCATGATATGACATGAATAAACGTAACCTGAACAAAACCTGAAAATATTAGCTCGTTCCCGAACATGATGTCTGCCTGAGTTGTGCCACATGGATCTTCATCAGCAATGGGGCTTTTTTAACAATGAACTCCCATGATCCCACGCTACTTCATGATGTTGTTAAAGTCTCTTTCATTACTGTTTTGATTGCGAGAGCTCAGTGACAGAAATTACATACTGTGCATTTAATTATTGTTTATTAATTATTCAATTTGGCATAACCCACATGAACAGTGCAGTAGGCTATGTGAAATCTTAAAAAAACAAATCACTGGTCTGCTTGTGCACTGAATTCAAGACGCACCTCCAGAGTACTCAATAACAGATATCACCCCCTTTCTCATTGGCTGTTGCGTAACCTTTGTCAGAGCAGCCAATGAGCATGCAGCTGACTCCCTGGTATGACTGAACGTGCAACTTGGATTGGACTTAATGTTGCGCGAGTATTTATTTTGACATTTGTTTCAAACAATCTAATTGTATGACAATGTCTGCCACTTACTGAAAATCTGTTTTCTGGGAAGATGTTGAGTATTTTTTATTTTTTTCCTTTGGCCTTCACGGCCTTCCATGCTGTGAGGTAAAATGATCTTTTGGGGAGAACATTAACACTGTTTCTTGTTTATAACTTGTGTCTAGCCTTTTGGAGGGGATGGCTGGTGTGACACCATCAACAACCGGGCCTACTGCCAGTATGATGGAGGAGACTGCTGCCCGTCCACACTCTCCACCAGAAAGGTACACAAACAGACATTTCCAGTGCTACACCTCCTGTTTACCATATTTACACAGGAAGAGAAAGACTAATTTTCATCACTTTTATACCATCTGTTTTTGTTTTAATAATACAAATATATTTTGGAGAGTATTCTTTCAACAGATATAACTTACAATTTCTGTCCACTTTGTTGAAAAGGTGGCAAAGTGTTGTTTGGCTCGCTCCAGGCTTCCATCTTGCAATCAAGATGGAGCTTAGAAGCTGAAGCTGGATTCAAAGCCAGATTCTTCCTGTTTACAGTAGTAGAAATCCGTCTCCTTTGGCACGAGCGCTGTGCCACTACGCAGGAGACTTCCACTAAGCAAACAAACACAGATCCCTGCTACTTTCCCCTCTCTCCTGTTAACGACTGCGCCTATTTAGTCTCCCTCATCTGTACTTAAAACAACAGAGGAGACTTGTGCCTTCCAGCTTTTCCACTCAAATGGTAAATAAGCAGGTTTTCACCACCCCATGCTGCCATACACTTTCTCACCTCTCATATTAAGCCATTGCTCCACTGCAGAGGGGACTAGTCAAGGTTCAGGATGTCAGAACACACATAGCTTTGGACATTATATGCTTGATGAGACTTTCTTCTCTTACCCTCTAACAGTTTCAGCTAGCAGTGGTCCTGAAAAACCTAAAGCATCTTTAGTGGAGATCTTTTTCTATTGCAGCTCCGCAGTGTGATGTAGGTCTGTAATCTAATTTTAATATCAAAAGCATTTAATGCAGGCCCTAATCAGTTTGATAAATATGTTGGATATCTTTGTGTTTATCCATCCTAACACATGCTCCCTGGTGATAGCTTGTTCGTGCTCGCTACAAATGCAAATGCATCACATTACACTAATTGCTCTAAATGATTGCTGTATATATTGGGTGGCTAAGAGGAATGGTATGAATAATAATGAGCAAGCCCAGGTCGGGCCAGTGGTGGAAACCAGGCCACTCATTCCCTCAACTGCTTCTACATAAACACATCTTTTTTTCCTATTTTTCTGTGCTTTCATGAGAACTTCTCTCCCATGTAGACATTTGTTGGGAAGTAACCCCCCCCTCCTCACTATACCCTATTTGGCTACTGTACAGCCACATATTCATGACACTTATTCAGGGGGCCCTGCCTATTAATTCCTACGGCCTACAGTTGGCCGAGCCCCGGCTGTCTCCTTCATGTCCGCAGCACGCCATGACTCACTGGCAGCTCCTTCCTAAAAGGAGAAGGAGTTCAGCGAGTGTGTAGCTGCCATCGTAATAAATGAGCTGCCAGACTGCCACTAACTGCTCTTTTACAGGGAGAGGTGGAGGTGGAGGGTATGAGAGTGGGAGCAGCGAGGTGTCTGACGGTCTGCAGTTTAGTCGGCCACTGTAAAACAGCAGCTCAGCGCGCGGGGGTCGTTCTGAGGAAGTGAACTAAACCGCTGTGAGAGTCAGCATCCTGACTGCCACCGCGGCTCCAGCAGAGCGATGAAGCAAAGGGGGGGTGATGAAGAGCGGTGGTTTGTTTACAGAACTCTCTGTTTCCCCGCCGCTCGACTTGTGCAGGTGTAGGAAATTACAGGTTTTTAACACAGCGTGACCCACATCGCAAGTTTCCCCTGCTGCCACACAAGAAAATTTTGGGAGTTGGAATATTTCATGCCTATTTGCTACAGTCTTGATCAAATATCAGTTATAAACGCACACAGATGACGATGAGGCGAGTTTGATTTTAACCTCATTCTCCAAGTAACACGGTCACTTCACAGATTGCTCCAGTATCTGGCAGGATAAGTAACCCGCATCTGAACTACATCAAATATTTGAATCAATATTCATATCTATTTGTGTCTGGATCAGTCTAATGGGGCCAGCTGCCTCCTTTTTATGGACCTCAGGCAGTATTGGTTTTATTTACTGGGGTAGTTGTAGCGATGACAAGGTAGGAGGGATACACGAGAGATGATTCAGGTGGGATTCAGTCATCGGCCAACAAGGGAAAACTCCAGAAGAAAAGATCTGAGCTGCCACACCATCTATGGAAACACACAATCTTCCTTTGATTTGTTAACTGGAGTCTGTGTTTTAGTCCAACACAGGGCCAAAGTAATAAAAGCAGCAAAGAGTGAACAGAAGGAAGACAAAGAGGACATGATTTTTTTTTCTTAAGTTTAAAGCTTTTGGTTTTGATTGCACGCAAAGTTGAATTCATCACTTTAAAACGTTTTCTTGTCGCAGGAGTTCTGTTCATGAATATATTGCAATAAACAGCGGGGAGGCAGCAAATCCAAACACTCCGAAACCGCCAAAAGAGTTGGCTTTTGTTTCTGTGGATGAGGCAAAAACAAGCCCTTTCTTTCCTTCCAAAGGTTGTTAGGAGGCATCAAAGGTGGAGTATTGCTTGGCTTGTTCTGCGCCTGCATCAATGAATCAAGATGAAGCTGTTAAGGAAACATTTAATGGCCGCGCCAATTCATCTTAAATGGGACTGCTGGCATTTTGAGTGAAGCTTGGGCCTTCTGCAGCTCGTTGAGAGCCCTCAGCGAAACTATTACCCTGCCATCAACCCCCGTCTCCCTCCAAAACTGAGTGCAATCAGCAGTGAAGGCCGACAAGCTGCTACCTCCCACTCTCCTTCTCGCCTTGCTTGCAGTCATCCTTATTTTCTTTCTCTGCCTCCCACCCTCCTCTCTCCCTCTCCCTTTCTTTCTCTCAATCTTCCTCTCACTCCTTCTCTCCAGGAGCGAATGTTTACATTTCTTGCAACAGACTGCTTCGCGGGGCACCAGAGTTTATTTTGCAACCTGTGGTGATGGCTCGCTTCCTAGACAAGAGCTGGCAGCCTCTTGTTGTTGATTCTTAACATGTGTTCATCCGTTCACCTCCACGGCGGTGTGTTCCTCCCTCCTTTCCCCCCTGAAGACCCTCAAGGTTTCTCGCCATTCAAAGGCCACGTTGAACCATTTGACATCATGCGCTTTATCGGCCTCCGGGGGGCCGTTGGATCTCTCTTTGAAACTGTGAGGAAATACAACAAGTCGACTAAGACCACGCTCGGGTTACTAAGCGGTACTCACCTTTCAGCACAGACACAGTGTAGAAGTGGGGGCAGAATTGTTCACTAGCTGCTAGGTCAGTTCAAGCAAATGTATTTTTTATTGTCTGTTTTTGCCATTCAAAGTCGTGCTCTCTGCTACAGTTGAAATGTAACAACCCTATTGGGAAGCCTCCTCAACTAGTGCATTTTTCAGTGACTCTGCTTTTACTGAAAGTCCTGATGTAATATTTCCCTTTACTCTTCTGCTTTTCATCCTTCTTCTTTAGGCATTAGTTCCACCTACTTACACTGAAACAGGCCATATATACGCACACCATTTTATCATTTCATCAAAGACCATCTCAGGAAGTCTTAAACAGGGAAACCAACCAAATGGAATGTGTGTTTTCTTGGTTTAGTCATCCATTAAAAACGACATCTGCACTAGACAGACACATCTTGTGTTTTTGTTTGAATCCAGCCACAGATTGAAAGATCTATAGTGGCTCCGGGAAGCCGAGCGCTCAATGTTGTGCTTGTTTACGGACAGGTCATTCAGTTTGGGGCCGACTGCAACCAGGACGAGTGCACTTGCCGTGATCCGGACGCCGAGGAGAATAAGAGCAAAGCCAAGCACTTGGGAGGAGGAGGAAGTGGAGCTGGAGGAGGAATGCAATAAGATGGAGGGATGAAAGAGGCTGAACTTGTGTTAAACAAAGTCAAACCGCACACTATACGCCACAACAAACAAAACAAAAAAAATTACATTTTGAACATTTGTAATGCGGAGAACGCGACTGAAGTCAGACATCATCCAATAAAAAGACATTTTTATTTTATCATCAGCGATCTTAACTGTGAAAGCATCACATATGAGTCATGGTGGTTTAAAAATGTGCACAAATCCAGCCAAACATCCACACGTAAGTATATTGTTTTCTCTTCCTGTTAAGAAGGGTCATCTTCACTGCTGGGTTTGTGTAAGAGCAGAAAAGTCTATTTCGAAAATGAGACCCAAATTGAGAAAACGCTGAGGTCCAGTTCAAACAGGGTTAGAGAGCAGTCTATCCACTCCTGTACAAATCAAGTCATCATAATTGGATCAAATCACTGTTGTAAATGGATTCAAGTACTTTTCTGGACTTGATTAGTCTTGGGATAAAGAAACCAAAAGAACTGGCTGTGCCTGAAAACTGTTTCAGTGCATGCACAGACTGTACAGCATGGGCTACTGCTACTAACCATGTTTACTGTAGCACCCAGTTAGAGGAGAAACATTAGCATCCCATGGCATTATTTCAAAGTTTCATCTTTAAGTCACATCGAAGCAAAAATAATTCAGTTTTTTTAACTTGTCTGATGGCTAATTAAAAGCAAATGAGGACTAGTCAAACTTAAGTCAAGTGGGCAAAGGAAAAGAGTCGCCTGATTTCTGTTCCACTACACAGAATCATTACTTCAGAGAAAAGTAAACCCTGTCAGACCAAAACAAATCCTCCCAAACAGTAAAATTAGTCACCATCTTCATCATCAAATCCTTCTACAAACACTTCCTTCTAACATGTAGCTTGTTAGAAATGTATAAGGATACATATCTGTAAAGACTAACATGTATAGACTAATATATTTGGATCACCTAACATATGTAACAGATCATGTATTAGTCGCACAAGTCAACACTCTATTTATATCACAGATCCAGTAATACAGACATTTATGTGTACTCTACAGCACGTGCACGGGGCTTCCCAAAAGTGTATTTTATGCTTGTCCAGCTGTATTTACAAAAAAAAACATGTCATACAGATAATGTCAGATATTTGTAATCATAAACAATTACGTCCAAATCTAAATGGGAAAGTCAGATATTGACTGTGCTGGATTTCCACCGAAACAAAGGCGCACTTAAAATTGGAATGTTGGAGTCGGCACAGCAGTGGATAAACCAAAAAGATATAAACAAAAAATTAAGATAAAAAAAGACTTTTGGGAAGCCCAGGCATATCTTTTGCACACAGACTTCAAACTTCTCCTGCTTGCATGTTTGTATGTCAGGTTCTGGTATCCATTAGCCAGAAATGATGAAGTACCCCATATTGTATCTATAAAAGTGTAATCATGTTCTTTGTGATATTTTACAGTACTTTATACTCTATATGAAATAAATAGCAACTTTATATCGACCCTTATAATGTGTTTCTTGGTTTGATTTATGTTCATGCGCAGAAGACGTGTCTTTTGTGGGTTTCCATGCATGTAGAAATTATATGTTACAATGTTAAAACAACATGTGGTTGACTTGACAGTACACACACACACACACACACACACACACACACACACACACAAACGAAGGCACACAGAGGAACAGAACCGCTGCCAGACCTGCAGGGAGAAATGTGCCTCTGGTGTGAACAGC
>JAPZEB010000004.1:3782775-3793504 GCA_029783705.1 Chaetodon striatus | reverse complement strand
CAAATTAGTAAAATTAAAATTCTTTCAAAATGGAAGTTTGGTTCCTGAGAACCATAATTTCAAGTGTTACAGGTTTCTGTTTTTACAACTTTACTCTCCTTCTCCACGTCTGCCCAAATCACATTACATTGAGAGGCTGCAAGAGTCACAAGATCACTAGAGAATCACAAGATCACTTGAGAATCCAGCTCTGATGTGCTACATAGCCTGCGCTGAATAGCTCTTACAGTAGAAACGGTATTGCCAAATCTCTGATGGTGTCCGTATTTCTACTGTTGTGTGGTATAAGCCATCACATTGATCAGCCCTATTCAGTGCTGATCACAGGCCCTAGATGTCCAATAAATGTGTGTGTTACTTCCCCAGTAGATCATTCTAACATATGTGGGTGAGGATCCACATCTATCTGAACTGCTGGGTGCTTTGAATTTGATTTGATTCAGTTTCTGACATCCAGACATTGTGGTTGTAGGTAATATCAAGAGGAGTAAATGTTGGAAGATGTCGCAGAACAGCAACGAGAACAACAAGGTTTCAGCACAGATGCTTGGACCCCTAATGATTTAGTTGGTGGAATAAACAGTAGTGTCTCGCCACATCCCCAATGTTTACCAGCCTGACTACGCTGTGAAACTTTATACTAACAAAACATTGGCTTAGAAAAATGTTTAAGGATACAATCTTTATCCTAATATGACCATGTTTATTCATGCTAAGACATGAATACAAGTGCAACTCTAGATCAGACTCCACTGTTATAGTCTGCCTTTGTTCAGCTGAATGACAATGATCAAACTGATCTTAGGTGCTTTTTGCAGAACCAGGCCAACATCAATACTGCATGCTTGAAAAGTCAGGAACTCTGAATGACCATTAAATGATATCAGTAGTATTTTTGTCCTGGCAGCCATTTATCTGCTGCATTTGTTTTTCCCAGCGGTCGAATAACGTCAGAGAAACAAAGTGTTTGACGCCGCGGGGAAGTTGTCAGCACACTTAGACACACAGCAGTGGAGCTGTGAGGCCATTAACCTCTCTGACTGCTCGCTCGCTTGGTAACAATAGACAGCATACAGCCCCGCTTCGGCTTCATAGTCTTTCCTCACATCGAACCAGATACATAGGAAAGTCTAATGTTCATTTGATGACTTGGCTAAACAAAACATGTTTATACTTCCTTCCCCTGTTGCCAGGCCTCACCTTGAATGCACTTCTCTTCTGCTTTTCCAGCTCTGAGGTGCCTTTATTAACATTAATCACCCCTCCCTTTAACTAAATTGGGGGGCTGTTAATCTAAGTGTATTTTAATGGAACACTTCAGAAGCAACTCCCTCAATTACATCAACTCTTTCCAGCATGGTCCCTATTAAAAACAACCTTTCATTTAGGGCGGGGGAACCCACAGACAGAGAGGGAAACAGAGAGAATTAAGGGAGCCTTGCTTAATCAGTTTCACCTGCCAAAGTGAAAGCATGTACCACAGACTGCCGTTTATAGGTATATTTTACATCGGACACATGGCTCTGTTTATAAAACATTAAGCTACAATTTTACATTATGGGTACTTATCCGGAGTTTGGGGGGAAATTTGGGGCCCTCCCTGGTTGTGCGTTACTAAATGGCCCCGGTGATGTCACAGAGGTTAAGCTCACTCGGCTTACAGTCAGTTTGAATGAATTTCCCCCGTAACTCTAATTCACACAAACAACCTCCTACAATCAAAGACAGCACTTTGGAAGCTGGGAGTCGAACATCTGCCCACCTTTGAGAATCAAAACGAGAGGCGGACACCGCCGAGCCTTGGATGGGCTGATCCCATGGAGACTTGGCTGTATAAGCCACTGTACGATGTGTTAGTAATTGTGCTGGAAAAAAAGGCGTTACGGAACAAATTACAGCAATACTGGCTGAATTGCGTAGTGTCATATTAACACCATTTGTAGCGCACATAAGACACAAGGCACAGTCAGGGTACAGTAGCAGAGGTGTGTAGATCTGGGAGTGAAAGTTATAACATCTCTGCATTTCTAGAGAGTCAAGAAGGTGTGTGGGACTACATAAGCCTCTTTCACACATAGGTCACAGTAAATTACTGTGATAACCTTTCAGGCACCGCTAGTGATTATTTACACACAAACTCTATGTTAAGGAACATTTTACTCTCGCACTTTTTCACACATGCCATAGCAGCACCAAAGTAGATGGGAAAAGGGACATTCCAGCAGATGGTGAAGGCAGAAGAAGAGGAAAATGGGGCAAGGTCTGATATACATGTATGTGGCAGAACATGTCTTGTTGTTTTTGTCCAGTGCCAATATTATAAATTAAATATTCCATATGTTTGTGAGACCAGCAATGTTTTTTGTGATCTGTTTGAATGAGAAATAGTTCACGGATTCAAATACGTCATCAGACGTCGTGATTGGTTTGCTTGTCCTATCTGATGGCATCTTCAGACGGAAATAATCCTTTATGAGCTTGTCCCTGCAATGTTTCTGCTTTAATTCACAACACTGCTGTACCAGCATTTTCCCTGCAATGTTACATGGTCTTGAGGTGGGAAATTAGTGCCAGAAATTTCCCGGAATATTGATCCCTGCTCCTATTCACACATGACCCAATGCGGAAAATGTTCCTGAACATTTCAGAGATAGACTACAAATGTGAAAGGGGCTTTAGAAAATATTAGGTGAGGGTGTTTGTCATGCATCACACATCTACAATGTATTGACAAGCATACTGCTCATGTTCTAAAATGAACTTTGGGCTGAATTTTGCTTTGCAATGACTTTCAGTGGGTCGCAGCTGTGACTGAGCCAAACCAAACTAGAGTTGACCCATTCTGGCAAAGTTTCTGAAGCTCAGTGGACTAGTCGTGTTACAGACATGCAAACAAGCCTTGTTGTGCTTCAAGTGCGGTTGTGTGTGATTTACCCAGGTTCTAAAAAGCTAGAAACTCAGTAAGAACGTTTTGTGAGATGGTGGATTCGCACCTTCGGACAATCTATCACTATCTATGTGGAGGTTCAGATAGGATCCAGGGTTTGAATTCTCTCTTTGGCTCTCTTTTTTTTATTCTTGACACAACAGTGTCTATCACTCTTCCTGGGAACAACCGTGCACCACTGTAAACGTCTTCGAGAGACTATCTAAAAAAGTACCCACATGACATCCAATTTTTTTAACTCCACTTTCAAGTGACGTGTTTGGAACAACACTTTTGATTCCCAATGTGGTTGGACAGCACATGGCAAAAACTTTAGTTCTGATAGAATATACTCTGGCCCTTAGTCTGTCTCTTAATATCTTCCTACTTCCTTAATCTGTCTGTGGCACTCGGCCCCAAGCCCATTCGCTCTTATAAAGACATCAGAAAAAAAATGGTCAGAAATCTTTCATTTTTTAAAACTGCCAAATGAATTCTGAAAACAGCTGCAAACATTGCTCAAACAGGACAGGTGTATTTGTTGGGGAACAGGATCAATACACATTTGATGCACTACAAGAGTATGTCCAGCAGAACAGTGTATGCGGGACTGAATCACAGTAAACTACAGTGGCTGTGTTTATTGCAGTAAAGGAACATGTCACCCAGTGCAACACTGTGGCTCACTGATGCATTTTTAATAGCTTCTGGACAACAATGGAGCTCTATGAGACAGAGCAAGAGGATATATCAGGCTTTGATACACACACACACACACACACACACACCCAGTACTTGTTTGTAGGCTACATCATTGTTGGTCTTTTCAGGGGATTTGTGGTCAATGAAGAACATACAGAATATCAGAAGCCTTATCCTTTACATGTGTCAGGCAGCTTTAGTAATACAAGCTATGATTTGACCAGCACACTTGACGTTATGTAGCAATTCTTCTGCAACTACTTGAGATTGTGAGTGAAGTCTATAGCTGTCTTCTGAATCACATACTTTTTATTCTTAGTAGGTACTTCAGCTGTCCTTACAAAGTATGTTGCACGCAGTATGCACACAATCAGGATATACAACATTATGCTGTGCAGTTTGACCCTTTTGCTCATATATCCGTTACCTTGGAGATACAACAAAACATTATTCACTCAGTTTGCCAGAGATGGAGGTCAACCTAGGGAGTTCTGCTGTTGTTACTTTGCAATGTGTGCAACTTTAAATCAAACTTATCCCGTGTGCCAAGTGTGTAGAAGAACTATGGATGCTGAAGGAAAAACACAAAAATGTGAATGGCTCTATCTAGAGGCAGTGTTTGATTTGTTGATTCTGGGCTACTATAGAAACAATATGAATACTATATTTCATTTCTGCCAATGGTGCCCTTAAATCCTACGCACTGGACCTTTAAAGAACTTAGTCAATCAGTCACTTGAGTGCACTGTCATTTGTCATTGCAGCTTCTGACATATGTCAACCAGCTGTCATCTGTCTGTGGCTCAGTCAATGTTACACATCCTCCACTGCACAGAGGACTGTGGATCAGAAAAGCCCAAAAAGCATGCTGGCTTTCATACTGCAAAATGTGACTGGATACATGAGAACAGCCTGGTATTTTTGGCATACTGCATCTGACGTACTTTGTATTGGGACATACTAAATCTTCCTCTGGCATACTAAATAGTATAGTAGTATGGGTATTGGAACACACAGTATGAGTCATAAGGATGTGAAGAGTTTTACATGACTAATGAGGGGTAAAGTAATTACAAATGGAGCATATATGTCATTTTTGGTCCAGTCCAAATCTGCCATATGTTGTAATAGCTAAACTAGTGTCTGGGTTTTCCTACATATTTGGCATTGCTGGTGACCATTTCATTTTTGACAAGATCTTGTGCTCAAATTGTGTTGACAAGTGGTGTTCACACCAAACCGAGCCAGACTTTTGTCTAGTTGCCACTTTTCTTCCATCTTGCAGCCAGGCTGTACTGTTGTTCAATGTTCCGTATGACAGATTGCAATTTTTTGGTGGGAGGGCAACTCATAAATAGAGAAAGGGCACAAATGTGCGCACACACACACACACACACACACACACACACTGATTGCAGACAGATTGCCTTTATCACAGTCAACACATTGTTAAAATGGCTCAGTCTTTTGGTATTCTGTAAAAGTGTGACTCAGGACAGAGCCGCAGGGCTGTCCTGAGTCAGTCTTGTATATGTTGGGTCCTTCTGATAAATTGACCATAAAGTTGATGATCAATTTACTGGAAGGAATGCATATTTCTGATCTGAGGTTACATATCAGAGGCGTGGGCACATCTGAAATACAAACTGAATTCCAAACATTTGACAGTCTTACCATTTATGTCATTTTCCCTTTAACCTACTGCAGTATGAAAGCAAAATGTGCTTATAAGATGTCAAATCAGTTTCCACCCTTTAGATATATTTTTGTTATTTTGTTATTTGTCTTTCTTTAAAAAACTTTGATCATTTTATTTTTAAGGCAAAAAAGGGGGTCAAAAGATAATAACTGTACCTGGGTCCCAGCTCGTCCTCACACCTCCAGGTGAATTCTCCAAAGCTCTCGTAGCGCTGGTTGTAGTGGTAGAGCACGCGGTGGAGTGTGGGAGCACCCAGGTCCATCAGAGTGTTGTAGGCCGTCTGCTGTTCCTTCCCACTGGTGTAACCATTGAACAGGTTGTAGATTTTATCGGCTATTTCTGAAAGGTAAAGACAATCATAGACAACTTCACATAGAATCATGGCAGCTACAAATAAAGACGTGTATAAGCAATTTTAACGTCAGTGTGTAGTCACAAAGGATATCAGTAATTAGCTAAAAGCTTACTGATGTTTTTCAGTTTGTGTTGAATACTCAGCTTTTTCTGTACATACTTCTGCTATGCTGCTCTCTGTGCTGTCCACATCAAGAAAGATAGCTATGACAGTAACTATAACAATTAAATGTGAGCATACACACTGATGAACAAAAACACAAAATTCCTCAAAGAGGAGACGAGTTAGAAGAATCTAACTCTATGTTACGAGTCGTTGACTTTTGGAGCCAAATTTTGTTCATAATTTCATATGAGTCATTATCAGTTTGATGGTGTCTTAGTGAATGTCAAAAAAAAAACATCAGTGAGGACAAGAGAAACTGTATCAGCGCCAAAGACCGTTTGGCAGTGTGCCTTGGGTAAAAGGCTGATGCTAGAATGGGTGGTCCAGCGGGACGAGCGAAGGACGCTCTAATGTGTGCTCTGTTGTAATTGGTTGTTATGTCAGCAGTTGTCTCATAACAATACAGGACATTGAACTTGATGAATTTACTATTTATCAGACCACAAATGAGACGAGAATTAGCTAACTAGTGCACCATGTGGTCCCTCCACATCATTCCCCTCCTCTAGGAGACTACTTGGCCAGGATGAGAGTGGACAGCAGCTCCAGAGATGAATCCTCAGTATACTCTGGAGCTCCCCTGTCCGTCTAAGCCATGAGAACATTTGAGCATGAACCTAACATGATGTTTTATGCTATTTGGAACATGACACCATGTAAACTCAGATGAATTCTGATTGGCTGTCAGTGTTTCTGTCCTTCATCAAATTGCTCTAAAAGTGATCCTAATGATATTGTTTGCCACAGTTGTTGTTGTTATAGATGTGGTGTAAACTTAGCCATCCACTTGAGTTAGGACAATTTGTAGAACCATAAATCAATGTTACATTTATAGTTAATGTTTTAGTTTTCGTTCTTGGTGTCTACATTGATTGATTAACCTGCCAGTTACTTACGCAATTGATCATACGGTCTGTAAAATGTCAGAAAAAGTGAAAAATGCAGATCCAAATTTCATTAGGCCCAAGACTATGTCTTAAAATGTCTTGCTGTGCCAGATCCACAGTCCAAAACCCAGAGTTCACCATCATATAATTGAGGAGCTGGAGAATATTTGGAATTAAAAAATGATTAACTGATTATAAAAATAGTTGCTTATTTACTTTTTCTGTCACTTGACAAATCAGTCACTCAACTAATCTCTGCAGCTCTAGGATTGTAGGATTGTATTTGCTACTTCCTTTTGGGGGAGAACTTTTCCCTCCAATAAACACTCCACCACCCGAGAATTTCTGTAGAACAATAGAACAAATCTGTGGAGTCTCACCCTTTTATTTTCCTACTGCAGCCCCACTTTGCACCTTAGATTAGTAAGTCACATTTCATTCTACATGCGCATCATGGTATTTATAACAATTTTTAATAGGTAAATCATTAACATATTCATCTAAAGCCAAAGTGGTTGAAGATTTTCTTCAGGTGGGAAATTGTTTTATAATCACCTGTCCTGCTTAACAATGCCAATAAAGTCTGTTCAAAACAGAGCCACAGACTGGGCATATTGTATTTCACACCATTCATGTGTTTCCGGGCATTAAAATCAACAGCGTAAGCCAGTAGTATCACACTTCACCGGTTGGAGCATATTCGCAATAGCCGGTTCAAATCAGAACCGGATCCGCAATAACATCTTTACTATAAATCTCTCTCTAGTACACTGAGTGGCAAAAGATTTCAACTTTCAGTCTTCTTTCATTTTTGACTATATGGAATAACATTTTTTATAGTCAATATCCTCATGGAATAGTAGTTTAGTGTCTATAAACAGTCCTACTCCGCAGAGGAAAACTACCTCTCTGTGACTTTATGACTCGCTCTATGAACTGATCTTTAACATCTGTTTTGTGAGGTCTTGAAATATAACTGCAAACAGAAAGAGCAAATGTCTGCCCTTTGAATCAGCTATACTTATATCTGGTTACTAGAAAACTGAGAAACATTATCTCCTCAATTTCATCTCTATATCTATATCTCTTTAATACAATAAACAAATTAAATCACACAAAGCCTGAACAAAAATGTAGAAAAATGAAGACCTTAAACTTTTTTTGTATCACAGTCACCTCGAGCATATGCAGTGTTGGAACGTGAAACTCATCTCTGTGAGCCACCTGTGATCACTACTGAAAGATGATTCACCTTCTTTGACTTTAGCCCCATCCCTCACCTTGTGCTTTGACGTCATCCACAGTTGGACACGGAGTTTTGATGGTGACCTCACTTGGACTGGAACGCCGCCCTGTGTTGTCTACTGCCCACAGCCGGAACCTGGATGCATAAACACACATGAAAATATTTAGAAAAGCTGCTCCTGATTGGGAGTGATAAATCATTTTGTGCAAAACCATATAGATTTCCATCAATAGAGTCTGACGAATCTACTGTCTCAACATTATCTCATCATTTTACGCGGCTGTTAATTCGAGTTAAAGACTCCCCTTGTAGGAGATGAGAACCTGCGTTATCAATACTTTCACTTGTGCCAGACTGACAATAAGCACTTCTTTACAGGGCTAATAACATGTCACTTCACTGAATGAATATCACCACCTAGTGAACAAAACACAAACTGCATCCACCTGCAGCACCAAAGCTTTACAAACAGTAGCACAGGGTAGAAAGCTGAAGAAAAGAAAAACTGCATCACATTTTTATCATCAGCCTGGAGATATATAAAGATATTTTAGAGGGATTTTACTCAAACAAAGATATTGCACTACAGGTATGCATACTTCACTGAAAACAGAGACTTGATATATTTTGAGCAACAGACTTTAAACACTGAAACCTTTCCAATATGTCTTCAAAGACTTTGATGCAGCTGCAGAGTGTGTTTTCTGTGTCATGCTTACATAACAGCATGTGCATACTTCTCCCCACACAATACATTTCCTCCTATAAGGCACCAATCCCAAGCTTTGTAAGGGCTCTCTCTATATAGAAAATATAAGGAGCATGCAGCGCCCTGAAGGTTGCGACGAGGCCTCAGCTCCAAGAGATGAATGAGCTGCCAGACAGGATGGAGAGAGCAGGAGCCCCGCTGATGCTGGGGATTAAAAGGGCATGTGTAGCTGCTCTCTCAGCCCACATACATCCAAACTGTGTTCAGGCTCCATCTTTATTCTCTCTCGTTCCCCCCTTTTTCTTTCTCTAACCCAAACTTTGCCTCTTACTTACATTTCTTTCACTCCACCTTAATCTACCTCTTTTCCTCTCTACAAAGTGTGTGTGGCTTCCCTCCTGGCAGGCTGTCTGTACTATAAGTGTCAGCATGTGTAAGAGAGCATCTGAGCATCTGGTGTGTGTATCTGTGTGTATGCGCTACATCTTGTTACTGCATTACAATGCACATACACAGACTGAATACAGAACTATTTGAATGTAACATGGAGTAAAATCCAGTTTTTTATCATCTTATGGGGACTACAGATTTATTTTAGATACCAATTAATTTTTTCAGCCTCAACCTTATCTTAAAATTATTCAGATTATCCACATTCAAACTCCTTTTACTAATGCTAGACTGAAAATGTACCTTAGCTGTAACCCTAAGTGTAATGCCTAGCTCTGAAATAACCTTGAATTACTTTGCACAGTCAATGTGTCACACCCAACACATTTAGTGAGTGGTTAGTACAGTATGTGAGGACTTCACTTGGAAATACACTCACTCTTTCCCTAAGGACTATAAATACATGTGGAAAACATATTGTGGTCATGAACTTATGAGTTAGCCCTTATTTGACCCACTGGCCTTGTTTGGCTTATGATAAACAAATACTACATAATCACTGAGGAAGAATTTCTAGAAAGTTAGAATAAATAAAGTTCCATAGATTGTTGGATGAAATCAGCCTCAAGTATTTGGTGTTGAACCAAATTAGATTATAATATGCATTAAAGTATGTGAAGGTACTTCAAAGGCACTATGATTTGAAATATCTGGCACCTCCAAACAGAAGTAAAACAAAGATACTGTTTAAAGGAATACTTAACCCCCAAATCATAATCTGTTTATCATTTACTCACCCCATGTTACGTTGATTTTGACAAGAAAACTTTGTTTTTCTTGCATATCTCTGGTGAACAAAGAACCCCAAAAGGGAGAAAAGTCTTGTTGAATAGGGGTCCGAGTTTAACAACAGCAAAACTTTACCAAAACATCCATTCACAAAGTCTCACACAACTCATACAGTATAGTTGCAAGTTTCATTTATCCAGACACATGCTCAGTACTAGCAAACACGTGCATTTTCACTAAAACTGTATAATTTAAAACACTTCCTCATATTTTGCGCAGGCGCACTGCTCATCTGTGCCTGAGACTGTTTACGTGTAAGGTCCTAGCAAAGCATACGACTGGATAAATGAGACTTGGATTATACTGCACAAGCTGTTAGAGAGTTAGTTTTGCTGTTGTTAAACCTGGACCAGTATGACTTCAATTCATTATGAATTTTCTCAGTTTTTGGATTTTTCCTTCACAATGGTGGCAGGGAAGAAGCTTTATTTTTTTTCACAAATTCAATGCAACGTAGGGTGAGAAATGAATATAGAAACAATCATTTGGGAGGTGAAGTATTCCCCTGAGAAATGTCTTACAGTGTATCCTACTTGATTCCTCCATACACTGGTGTTTGTGATGCTCAAAGAAGCACATTTTGCTGTGTTACCCAGACTTAAGAAGATCAATTTGAGTTTTGTGTCTATTTGTTCAAGATAGAGATAGCTAAGTGAGGAGTGTAGCCTGGCTTAGTACAGCAGAGTGCTGGTTTTTATAATGCTAGCTCAAAAACAAAAACAAACAAACTTGCAAAAAAAACAAAAAAAAAAAAAAAAAAAAAACAGCCATATTTTTAAAAATAAAGTAAATTAAAAAATT
>JAPZEB010000004.1:3753888-3767633 GCA_029783705.1 Chaetodon striatus | reverse complement strand
TATGTGTATGTGCATGCTAATTCTGAATAATGTCCCATCCGGCCCCTCATACACAAGTATTGTTTTATCACGCCAGGCAATTTGATAGCTTGTGAAAAGGCACTCTTACAAAAACAGTTAACAAAACCATCCTATCATTTTGACTTGGAACCAGTGTTTTTATCAAAACACACACCCATGCTAACAATGGAAACATACCGAAATGTTGGAACATTTTAGGAAATACACCATTTTGTTTTCTGTCTGAGGGTGAACACTGATATTATTCTCATGTATTTGTGTTAAATACAGAACTGAATGTGCAGTTTAGCTCAAGCAGCAGCCGCTTGGGCTGAAAAATGAAGCCATCGCAAAAGTGCTAAAAAAAAAACTGCATTGGCCATTTGAGGCTGGTTTCAAAAGTGATTCAGTCCCTATGCCAGAATGCCCAACTTTACAGCAGACAGCAAACATGTTTACAGTCTGGTACAAACAAAGGTTTTGGTTTCTATAGCTAAATTCCCCATTCATGACTGTATGAGGGGTGAATTTTAATACAGCCATGTAAGTTCTGTACGGTTTAAAGTTATGCATAACTAGGGGCATGGTTGCTTTGAGTGATATGCTGTCTGTGGAAAGTGACCTTGGCTTCTCAGTCAGATCCACGCCTTGCACCCTTGTTGGTCAGGTCTCACCTCAGCTTATTGGCCAGATTCACCCCTTGTTTCTCCACAGCACCACCCTCTTGACCATTTATGGTCACTGGCTCCAATGTCCAAGATGGCGACAGCAAATATACTGAACCCAAGGCTTCAAAACCAAGCCCCAAGAAACAGCGCCAGGCCTTGAATTCACTTTTACATAGTGGCCAAATGTGGAATTCCAACATCTGGGTCCATCACATGATGCCATGGGGCCCAAAAAGACTTTTCCCCATACACTTACATTGTGAACGTGACATTCGTAAATCAATGGATTCTTTTTTTTGGCGTGTCACAACCCATTTCTGAGGCCTAGAAGAGCCACATGATTAAATCATTTTTATCCCCATTGATATCATTGACATTAGCAAAGGGCTAAACTATAAGTTAGATTCCTCCAACACTGTATCCAGGTCTCTTTATACATCCATGTTCAAAGTGGGAGTCCACAAACAAATGGGTGATCTCATGGTGGCTACGTCCATTATGTTTATGCAGTCAATGGTTTAGCTTATCATAAAAACTGATGGCAGTGCCATAAATAGCAAAGCTAGCTTAAATGTAGAGTTCGAAATACCTAAAGTTAATAAATGAATGTGTTGTAGCCTTGTTTGTTCAACCCAGTTTATCCATCTGCCTAGTATCTGAGACTATCACTGAGCAAAGGTTTTGGTTTTGCTGTCTGTACTAGTACGATTATGGTACCAAACCTAGCAACCTCACTGTGATGACAAATCTTCAGATTGTTACACACAGTCACATTTCTTTTTCTGCGAAGGTTAAACAATGAGTCAATGTGATAACCAAAGTGAGTTTTAGTGGTGTCGGTAGTTTTGAACATGGAAAAAAGCCCAACTTGCCTCCAATCTTTAAGCTAAGCTAGGCTTACCACATCTCCACTCCTGCTCTGTACTAAACGCATAGACATAGGATTGATACTAACCTTTCTATCTCACTGAAAGCACACAAGCAAATAATTTTCGAAGATGCTATGCTGTCTAAAATGACAGTGCAACAAACATGACAAACTACAGTATTTTAAAACATAATGTTAAGATTACACCCCCAAAAATGCAAATGGCATTTTTAATTATTTTAATTGTTGTTCTGTCTCTTACTATGATAGCACCATGTTTTGTAGTGAAATCAGTCATCCACTAAGACACAAGTCAGCTTTAGAGAGGCACATATCATGAACCTGATGAACTGAGAGGAGGGGGCAAAACAAGAGCGAGGCAGGGAGTGGGAGAGAGCTAATGGGAAGTTTACAGTGCCGCACCACTGCGCGCACACACACACACACACACAAACACACAAACACACAAACACACACACACACAGACTGCCTGTAATGGTAAACACTTCAGCCTAAATGTTCTCCTCTCTCCGTCTTATAACAGGTTTCACTATGGGCTGCCTGGGAATTCATCCACTTCTGTTAAAGCAGACAGCTTCCTTGTAACTAGCTGTAATTGGCAGCAACACACACACACACACACACACGCACACACACACACACACACATAATTTGCAAAAGCCTTAACAAATAACATCTGGACTTTGTTGTCTACCTTTCCATTGAATAAAAGAGACCAGCAACACAACAACAACAGATCACCGACAAACCCCTCACTGTTGTTTCTTGGCACTTAAGCGCTGGTCACAACCACTACCAGACCATGAGGATTGGCCACACAGAGAGGACTGTTTTTTTTTACTTTTGAAGAAATACATCCCATTTGATATGAAGGGGTACTTGTGGAGGACCAAGGAGGGAGATAAGGAAGATGAGGACAAAAAGGGTGGGATGGCTCGAGTGTCTCTCCCAAAACAGCTTTGCATGAAAAAGAAATAACAGCCCTCCAATCTGTGACTTCTTTCTCACAATTTGTGATTGATATGAACGCTGCTGAGCTGCCATTAACGTCACGGCAGCGTAATTCATAGAACATTACATCTTCAGAGAGGCGATAAATTGTTTTATAATTTGATAGTAGTGCGTCTGACCAAATTGATAGCAGTTGCTGTGAGAGCGCCTTGCACGCCAACAGTAAATTTAGCCAATTAGGTCAATAAAGGAATGAAACACCTCGGACAAAGGCGGATACAACAGTCCATAACACGCGCATGTCCGTCATACTTTGTGAACAACAAAACAGTTACAAAACAGTAAAACTAAATCTGCATGTCGACATAACAGTATATCTGGTTTATATGGGGAAGGTCACGATTTTGGCTTCCGTCAACATTTCTGCTTTGTTTCATCACTGTTACTTCCCTCTCTCTCTCCCTCTTTCTTTAGCTGTCTTTCCCCTCACAAGTTGTCTCGATTGAGCTCCCCTTTCTTGGGAGCAATTCACAACATTTTTTTAGTGCTTCTGGAGTGCTTAGGCTGTCCGTCAGCCGTTCCTCTCACGCAACCAACTTCTATTTCTACAAATGTGTCAGTTCACACTGACTCGAGTGAAGCACAATCCCCAAAATGACTCATTCAAATCACGCAGATTTCCCACCTTCTATGAACTTGTGAACTTGCTCTACAACGATCCATCATGGCCCACAGTTTGACTTTGAACTTTCTGGTGTCATTGAGGCTTCAGAAGCAATGCCTGTAAAAAGGATTTTTGTCTATTGATCCAGTAGTTTTGGTGGTACTCCTCATATTAGACAGTGAAGATCATGGTGAAGACAGTTTAGTCAGCCGCTGTCCTTTCAGCACCAAAGAAGCTGTACTGATAAAAGGACAGCTAGTTTTGTGCATGGAGTTGGTGGAATGGTTAGTTCAGTTCTCTAGTGATTATACATCCTTATTTACTTTTGACAACCCATCCTTTTTCTTCTTCACTGGCAATTTAAGTTAGATCATAAAAATTCTAAACTCTTGGTTGAGGGTCCCAGGGGGCTCAGGAGGTAGCGTGGACTGTCCATTAATCTGAAGAGTGGTGATTCGATCCTCGGCTCCACCTGTTCCCCTGTCAAAGCATCTCTGGGCAAGATGCCAAACCCCAAATTTCTCCTGATGGCTATACCAATTGCTGTAAGTGCATGTGAATGTTTAAACCAAGTGGCAGGTGGCACCTTATACGGTAGCCTCAGCCACCAGTGTATGAATAGACAGATGTGACATGTAGCGTTAAAGTGCTTTTAGAGGTTGAAAGAGAAAAGTGTGCTGTACAAGTGCATCCATTCATTTAACATCTTAGACCAGTGTCTGAGAATATCAATGGGTTATCTTTTCCTTGTTTCAACCAGTGATCAGACACGGTGTATCTCTTTCCAAATTAAACACATTGTTTACAAGTACTTCTCATTTATCTTTTTTTTTTCCTCAAAAGGTTTTACTCTACACCAAAGTGCTTGAATCATGACTGAACAACTTAAAACATTTTCGGACCAAACAGTATTGGGGGCTCCCGAAGAGGAATTTCTCGCTTGGGAGCTCTCCTAAAACCTTTTTCGCCGCCAGCAGAGCACTGAAGTGACAAAAGCCGGCGTATGCCTATTTTGCTAAATTAATCAAAATCACTTTGTATTTTCTTTAGTCATATACATATATGCTTAGGAAAAGCCTGGATGTCACTTTCTGTCCATTTGTCCACATTTTCTTCCATTTTCTTGTTAAGGAGCTTTTGTATTTTGTGTTGTCTGTTGTTTACATGGCTTATGTTTTTTTTCCTAAAAATCATGGTTGCTGGCTCATGTGTTCTACTGATGACCACACACTTACATCACTCAAGGTTCTTCTTGTTCTGGTAGAGTACCTGCTCTGAAACAGGAGCTAAAAAAGTTCCTCTATGGTCATTCCTAGTTCTTGTTTTCTAGAACTATGTTCTTAAAGCTATGAAAAAGTTCCTCTAGTCCAAAAACGCCTTTTGCCACCCCTTGATCTAGATGCTACTGCTGTAGTTTAAAACACAAATCTTTTGTAGTTAGTTCATTTTTTCAAAATATTTTATCCCTTTTTGCCCAGATATTGTATGGAATTATGGTGATCCCATCAGCTTCTTCAACTTGTGCATTGTCTTTTATTGTCTCTTCAGACATTGTCGGCTGTTGCTTTACAATTGTCCATGTTTCCAGACTTGCTGCAGTGTGTTTTTAATGGCATCTGAGATGGTTCATGATCCATGGTTTTTGGTTATGGAATGAGTTAACTGAAGTTTTGGGTACAGTTGCCTCTCTTGTTTTACAGATTAAATCCACCACACACTCAATTAGTTCACTGATGTCACTGGTGTTGTTGACGGTGGTGTCCTGCAACATGCTCCAGATCTGATTGGCTCCATCACTTGCATCATTGAGGGCAACGTCGTAGTTTGTTTACTTAACTTGACCTCAAAGAGATGACCACATGATCGATTTCCTATTTATATTCATCTATATATTTTACTCTGTTCTCCATAAAATCCAGCATTCATATGCTTCACTTGTGTCCTCAGTGAAAGGGATGCATGCATGGTAGCTCACTATCCTTACACACTAATAGCATCTGGTATGTGCTGCAGCCCTGGCTACTGTGAAAGTGCCTCAGTTCTAACACTCAGGCACTTTCCAGTCTGGATTAAGAGCAAGGTTTAGGGTTGGTTGTGAGGCTAAGCTGTCAAACCTTGACTGGGTGATGTTGGACACTAACCCTCCAACAGTTAGGATTTGCTTGCTTGAAACTGCTCACACCATGGCAACTAACACTCCAGCTAAATGTAATGCAAGGCCTTACTTTCCAGAGCATACAAGCACAGTGCGCTCTGCTGTTCATTTTCATGCACTGTAGGCACTGTTTGCAGAGGGCAACAGAGAAGGTTGTGTGTGGTATTTACAAGAAGAGTAACAAATCCACATGGAGAATGATATAAGCGGGGCTGGAGGTGAATCAGACAGTACCGGAATGCTTTTACTGAAATGTTTTTCAATAATTCCATGACCACATGCCAGAAAGACTGATTTACCAGTGCGGTTTAGCCTCTGACATAATACTACATTTATCTTCTTCATGATTATGCCCAAAGAGGCCCATCAGCTTTTCAATAAAGGTTTCAGCCAAAGTACCCCTTTTGATTGGCAGTTCAAAGCTGCTATAAGAAGTGACATAGCTGATGTATGTGTGATAAAATAAAATGGCCTAACACCATGAGCTTGGTTACAGTTGTCGCCATAGTCTAAATTTATATTTCTTTTGTATCTAAAGAAGTCTTTTAATGCTACTCTGTCCTGATTAGAAGATTCGGCCCATCGGCTGTCTGTCCTTGTAGTTTGGCCTCTCAAGCTCAACACAGAGGAAAGTGTGAATCAGAGTAAGCTGACAGTGTCAGTTGCCAGCAGGAGAAATAGATACAAAAAGGAGTGTATGTGCACATGCGTCTTTGTATGTATTAGGTCATTCCTTCATCCGGATGCCCAGCAGACAAAGTGAGACGCTGGCGGGAAGGCATTCCTCAAAGATGAGGTGTTGTTTCTTTCACCTCAGGGAGCTCCTACAGAAGAGGTTTCAAATACATCTTTTATGGAAACACAAGCAATTAAAAGGATACAGTTAGGGTTCATTGATAAAACTCTTAAATCTTAAATTCTGGGTATTTTGAGGTAGCATGGCCTCATACAGCATCATCTATTGTACCTCAGCCACAACTTTTATGAGTTATCAAATCAACCTTTTTGTTCATTACCCTATTGTTGAGCAAGGAAATAGTTTATATCCCTCTCTAAAGATGACATCAGGGAACCAAAAGAGCAAGATGAATGAATAAGAGAGGTCTTACAACAGTAACAGCAGTGCAGTGCAGTGTCCCTTGATATTTGTAGCAATAACACACAACAAAAAATTAAATAAATTCATTATGTTAATGTGATCTCAGTTCTTTGGTGAGGAATACAGCAGTGTTGGTTCTCTGGTTAACTGTGCGATTAAAGTAACAGAGCTGTTGATGGTCTAAAACATTTAACATTTGTTTAACATTCAACAAATGCTGTCAGGGAGCTTCTGGTAGAGTCTCCCATGGTGAATTAGTGCCTGGTGACAGATCCTGGCCCAGGCCAGGGAAGGGTGCTTCAAGGTGGGCATGGGCAGAAGTGTATACTGGGGTAGATTTAACCCTGACTACACAAACATGGAATATCATCTCTCTTTTGGGAAAGGTACATGTGTAATTCTGACTTTGTACTGCTGCGCACCTCTGCATGCACAGCTACTTTTGGTCCCTAACTACTTGAGAGGAATTTGGATTTGTCCAAGAAAAGAAGCACTGGGTAGTGTGAGGATACCCAGTAGTAACCTCCAGCTGACTGTTGCAGAGAGAGTAAATGCTCTGATTCCCACCTGTTTATGTATTGAATAGGAGTTCAGAGAACCCAGTCTGCTTGGAAGCACTGGGTGGCAACCTAGAGAAGATTCCAATGTGAGACTCCATAGGGAGACCCTTCATAAGGTTGGCAAAGATGGAGAAACCCGGGATCATGAAATCAAGTGATATTTTGTTATGTTGTTATTGCACTAGTAAAGGGCTAACCAACATCATGTGAAACCGTGAGGTACTTCACAAGTGAACGTGGCAGCGGAGCACCAGGCCAAAGACTGATAATGAACTTTGCAGTCATAACATCACATCTTAAGCGTTTGTCTTGGACACTTCAGTAAAGAGAAATGCAGAGCTGTCAACTGATGACCACCTGTGGTATGTTGGATCAGATGACTGGGGAACCTGCTAGACTTCATAAACCTCAATGTGCAGCGAGGGTAAACTGGGCCCCTGTTCAGAAGATTCTCAAGTCCCACCTTTGTAGGAACTTTTCCTGCACTGTAGGGGCAGTTTGGGACATGCAGTAGTTAGAAGTTTCAGAGTGACGGACTGCCATAACTGGGTTAGAGAGAGAAAATGGACTTGCACTTGTATAGCGGAGTTCTAATCTTCTGATCACTCAAAGCACTTTAAGCACTCATTTATGCTCAAAGTTGGGCATGGAGATGGACGAAGCCAGTATTTGCGCACATTTTCTTAAAGCATATGGATATGGATGAGATGGAGCAGCACCCAAGGTTGTGGAGGCAGTAAAGCGTAGGTCAAACCAGAAACAACCATAACAGATGTCTAAGAAATTTAAATAATGGCTGCACAGACCACCACCATCTACAATGCTGCCACTGTTGAAAGGTACAATCTTATGACTTTCTCCACGGTTGCCCTTTTTGTTGTGTGAATCTTCTGACTCTGCCTTCTAGTGCCATCTATTGGCTGTATCTATGCCATTGTAAGGGATGCATGAAAGTGACCTTTACAATGTTTGAAAGGGGAGTATCTATTTTTGCACATAAAGTATAAATGAGTATAAATGAGCCTTTACTCTACTTGTCACATTAACACACTTGTGGCTGAGGCTGCCATACTAGGTGCCACCTCCTCATCATTTAGCTATACACACTCATGGGAGTAATTTAGGCTGCAGGATACTTCAGTAAGAAGAAGCCAGGAATCGAACCGCTGATCTTCTCATAAGTGGACGGCTCACTCTTCCTCTGATACAGCAGCCCAAGAGGGTCCTGATCATGAATGAGGACAGGTTGCAGGAAGAATGACTAGATGATTAATGCAATGCCCAAAGTTCTGCAGATGTAGTGTTATGTTGGTTCCTGCCTTACAATCGAAGCCTTGTGCGTGTAAGCATAAAAAAATCTGTTTCCTTCATACAGTGTCTGGAGGCACCATGAGGAACAAGGTATGGTGCGCATATTGTTTGCAAGCATAGAGTAGAACCATACCACCTATATACTGAAAGAAGCCAGCTGAGGTAGTCAAGGCTTCTGATTTGTATGCATTATGTACACCTTCCTGTGGGAGTATCCAACTAGAAGTTGACCTAGGGGCAAACCGAGAACATGCTTGAAGGATTATATAGCTGGTCTAGCCTGAGAATGTGAGGATGAGGTGGAGCTACCATGTGGCTTGTAAAAGGAACCTATGGGCTTCTGCTTCCTCTGCAGCCTCGACTCAGAGAAGCAGGGAAAAGTGTTTGGGGTTAAAATTTCACCGATTTGGGGAAATTACACTCACTGTGTTTACACCCAGCTACACAAAAACAAAAGGACCGATTTTGATTGCTAAAGATGACACAGTGCTGCAAACCCTGGAGCAAAGAGAAAGCAGGTGGGAAGGGTCAAGCAGTGGCAGCCCAAAGGAAGTGACTGCTACAAAGAGGAAGCTCAGCCTGGTTTAGGTTTGGGGGTGAGACACATGTTCCGGTCACCTCCCGTTGTCTGTGTGCATGCATGTGTGTGTGATGTAGATAGGTGAGTAATGTGTTTATTGATTGGAATCCGTGTTCCACTGACCCTTGAGCAAACCTTGCCCTCGCTGGGCGATCAAAGCTGTTACATCATTGGATTGCTCACAGCTCAGGGGATGTTTGTTTTCACAGCGAGACTGGTCGAGCCGAGTGGTGCCCTGACTTAAAGCAGACTTCCTATTCATGAAGCTTCCACACATGTGCCGGGGACCGTGCACATGCGTGTGTGTATGTGTTCGCTTACGCTATGATCTCACCTTGTGTGCCTGAAGCTTGTTAAGGGAGAGATTACTGCACAAACAAGCTGTTGTCAGCTCCAGATCTAGCCGAGTCCTGGACACTATAATCATCAGCTGTATGTATGTAGATTTATCTCACATTACATAACCACATACAGGATTAAAAATACACAAATACAACTGTGTAGCCGTTAACAAGTATATGTTCTGTGTATAAACAACACAGTTTTAAGGATGTTTTGTAGAAAGTGGGGGATACTCCGACATCTGTTTCTGATGAACCTTCAGAGAAAGTAAAGGGCAGATATTTGGTCTTTTTTTTGTTTCTTTCACAGATGATCAGTAGTGTCTGTTCAGATCTTTTCCCGTAAATGGATGCTCTGTTTTGACTGTCCTTCTGGAATTTATCATGCAAGCCATTTGGGGATTAAATTCGGGGAAGAAATAATATTTCAGATATTGAAGTAGCATCAAACGGTTTCCGAGAGCAGTGGTAGAAGTGTGAAAACAAATGATTTATACTGGGTTGACATGCAAATCATAGTGCTAACAATTGATGAAGAGATTCTACCCTTATCCAGTGCTGTTATATATCAATTTAACGTTCCCTTCTCCTCCACCAGCCCCAAAAGCTGGCGTGGGTGGTACAGGGGTGAGGAAAAATACACAGAGGTAAGATAACTAATGTAGAAGGGGAAAAAATAGAAAAACAGACATTATCTCTGGATGTAGTACAACCACTATCTCCTCATCCATCCCATTTTCACAATCCCACATTTGGACCTGATTTTATGACATCGTGCTCTTTATGCTGTCTCTGTTTTAAGAGAAAAAGTTAGATATCCAATTTTGAAAGCTGGAAAGAGAAAGAGAGAGAGAGAGAGAGAGAGAGAAAGAGAGAAGATATTAAAAGTTAACAAAGCACTGAAACACGGCAGATTCACTTATCTTAAAGTTCAGGGAGGTTGATAGCTTTCATTGAAACTACACAGTATTAAAATCCAGAGCCTGATTCTAATCACCAAAACCACAGTAAGCTGGCAAGACATTTGTTTATTAAAATATGTTCCACTGATATATGTAGGAAACAAGTCCATATATTCTCGTTGATGGATTTTCCTTGTCACTTTTCTGGGGTGGGGATTCCATTTGATCTATATTACCACATTATGCAGTTACATCAATGCCCGTTAAAGAATCATTAAAGATGGTGCAAAGATACTGCAATACATCCATCATAACTGCTAATTTTTTTTTTATCCTGTAAAACATGATGTTGTGAATGCAGCCTGCATCCATGCAGCTGTATTAACGGTTCTTTTATCTGGGGAAGTCGAGCTAAAAAACTACTTTAATGATCTTAGAGTTCCTCCTGACCTAGTAATGTCATGTTGGGTTGATTTTACTTTCGATAGCTCAACATCGATAAACATTAATTAAAGCTAAATTACATGGAATACAATAAGTGTTCTCTTTTAGTCTGGTGCTCCATTGACTCAGTGAGCTTTTGTGCCACAATTCAAAATGATATCTATTTTGAGGTGGTGAAGTTTTATGTTTGGTGTACTAAATGTCTTTCCTTTTATTTTATTTGCTGTTGGCCCGAGGGGTCCCAATAGCCTGAGGGGTCGGATCAGATATGGCTGAGAATGTGCACTGATTGGCCGGGCGCAGTGATACAGTGTAGAGATGTCAGTGATCCACCGAGCTGGTCCATTTTCCACTGGAGATGCGTATGGTTTACACTACAACACAGCTGGTGTGTCCCAGCTGGTAAAAGCCAACTAGTACTTTCTGGAGGGGTCGGGCTTGGTTAGGCTCGGGCACAGTATTTTATGTGATGATCTCAGAAAAGCCAGATTTGGGCTTCAACTCACACGAGTTGTTTATTTTGGGCTGTAATTTAACTCTAATGCCCACTGCCCACCCTCTGGTCTCTACTAGTAAGATAATGTTTACTTTGGCTGCTCAGCACTGCACACCACCCACATCAGAGATTACCACTTGTAACGTGGTACTGTACAGGTAGCGGGATGGCATTGTTGCAAAAAACATGGTGGCCACCCACCAGACTCCCTCCAGGTAGCCCTAGAAAGCAAGTTGCTTCATTGTAAGCCACAGAACCCCTTTAACATTGTTAAGCGTGATGGCAGCACTAGCCTGGTGTCACTACTAACAGCACTAATGGAACTAACAGTAATTAGCAATGTTAAAGGGGGTTTGTGGCTCAAAATTGATCTGCTTACTTACCAGGGAAACCTGGGGGGTAGACTGGAGGATGGGCACTATGTTTTCACAGCAATGCTGCCAGCTATCATTAGCTCCCACTAGACCAAGGCGGTATTGCACATCCCATGTTTGGTGGCCAATCAGTGCAGTAAACTGAAGAGTAGCAGAATTACCCCACAGTCCAACATGTGTAACCAGTCAAAAATATTTTCGGCAGTTAACCGATTAATGATTGACTGTTGACATCCCTATCCTGAGTGCTATAATGTGCTATATTGCCTGAAAGTGTTTTAACTGTAGGCTGCCTGATATTGTGTGGACGTTTCATCCAACAAATGCTGTTTGACCTGTGCTTTACCCTGTCTTGATGCCTTTTGGGAAAAGAAGAAAATTGAGGAAAAGAGGATGATAAAGAGAGAGAGATAGAGAGAGAGAGAGAAAAGGAAAACATGAAGAAGGGGGGAAGAAAGAGGAAGAAAAGAAAGAGGTGGTTAGAAAAGCTAGAAAAGAAAGAGGAGGCCAGTGAAGGGGAAGAAATGGGATGAAAAGGATGAGAAAAGAGGAGGTGGTCAGGGAAAAAAAAAGATTAAAAGAGAGGAGATAAGAATTTTAGAGGGAGAGAAGCGATGGAGAGGAGGAACAGGAGATGAGAGGAAAGATGAGGGAGTGGTGAAGGAAAAGCAAAGAGAGGGGGAGAGAAGCAGCCAAGGGGAGATCTGTGGAGAATTATACATCAGCTCATGTGAGACTGATTCCCCGAGATGACAGAAGACTGACAGCTGAAATCAAAACCACACCGTACGGCCGGCTTTCCAGATCTTTCCATCTTTTTCAACCTCGCTCCTGTCTTTCTGTTTCCTTCTCTCTTTCCCTCGCTTCTCTTCTCTCCTTGGTGGTCCCCCCCTCCCTCCCCTCTCCCTCGTAACTCAACACAACATCCATGCCCAGCCACCTTTGCCACTATGTTCACATAAGGGTGTGGTCTCCATAGTAATCAATCATCTGCTAAAGATGAGATGCATAGGTAGGAAGCTCCAATCAAAGCTCTCCTCCATTATGTGTGTTTTTCTATCTCCCTCTAATGCAGCTGAGCCACACCAACTAAGCACTGGATAACTTTCACTCAGTGTAATTAGAGCCGTGCCAGGCAATTTCGCACATCGGAGAGTCCAAATGGCACCGAGAGAGAGCTGTTAAAAGTTTTGACAACTTCAACACCCAGAAGTTACAGAATGTGATCTCAGTAAACTGTGTAATCCCCTGACCTATGCGTTATCTTCTTGGTGTCTGGTCGATGAAAAGGAAGGTAAAGGGGTTCAAATATATTTGCAAGTCTAGCTTTCTCTGGACGCAGCGCTGACTCTTTACTCTTTAGTTGAAAGTTTTGTGTTTGGATTCTTTTCCAGTGGGTGGAAATGTTTGGATAGCTATCAGCAAACTTTTATTTGCATAAAGAGGGTCACATCTATCTCTCCATCATCCTCCGTCTATATTAGGGAACTCTTTTATTTTGCAGCCATACTTTGTGATATAGGCCAAACTAGTTTATGCACTTTGTTTCTGGCCAAATATGAATTAATCATTTGTACTGTGACCTTTTTGAGCTCTGTACATAGTCTGTGATGGTACATACTGCTTCCAGCACAGCCTTGCACTCTCTAGCAATAACAAAACTCTCACCTTCTCCGTTCTAGTGGACTTTTGCACTGAATATTAACAAGCTTACTGCCGGTGCATGAGATCAAACAAGCCTGTTCTCGTTCCCAGGTCCTTAAATAGCAACTTTTTTGTCATGCCCCTTGGTGCCTCATAGCAATACACAAGGCACCCTTTAGTGTCTCTTTAGCCCCATTTCCACCAAACACTTTTGGTATGGTACCTTTGGAACCAAACGTAACCCATCAGACATGGTACCTAGACCCTAGCCTTTCCAACGCAAACAGTACTCTTAAATGTGGGCAAGGTTGTTGTCACTCACTACTCTGTCCAGCACTCACTGTAATTCCTCATTACTGGTGACACCGATGGAAGTCTGTACCTAGATTATCGTCCACAGAACAAGGTTATACGCCAACATTTTCAGAACAAAATAAAACAGGCTGCAATGAGAGTCTCTCTCGATGGGATATTTAAAAATAGCAGGTTTGTGCATTCAGTCCTTCTAGGGCAAGCTCAGGGGTTTAGTGTTGCCGGAGCTCACAGGGATGATGCCCTGCCAAGAAAACTAATAGAATGGTCAAAGTTTTCACAGTGAAATATAAGGTGTGCTGATGGATTCCCACTGTCAGCTCATGCATTGAGTAACATTACGAGTTAGCATTCC
>JAPZEB010000004.1:3726861-3739436 GCA_029783705.1 Chaetodon striatus | reverse complement strand
ATGATTACTTACAGGACCTTTTTTTTCATAACACTGGTGGAAATGTGCTTCCATACAGAGGAAGGGAAATCATGTGAAAGCAAAGCTCCCACGCACCATCACTGACTTTATTAGAGACACAAAGTTTTGGTCAAAGACCTTTGTCGGCAACCCGATGCCACTTTTTTGTTACCCTTGGGAAAAGTTTAACTTTTGTATAATGCAAATATGTTAATCAAATACTCCCCATAAAATGGTTTGCCTGAGGCAGAGTGGGATGCCACTTGCAAGGGAACCTAGAGAGCATCAAGACAGGGAAACATGCTTAATGCAGAACTTTGATGCTATTTTTCTCTTTTAAAAAGGGGGAATTGCTCAGATTACCATTTTGGGAGACTTGCTTGGCTGTGAGAAAACGCAGGCAATTTAAAAGCTCAAGCACCAATTAGGGAATAGGCTCGTTGTGCGAGCTGCCTTTGATGGAATACAGCTCAGGTTTATGAGCCATGGGCGAGCACACGAGCTCAGGGACCAACACACATGTGCACAAGAATGAAAGCAAAGAGGGGGCAATTTTTCTCTGAATATAATATGAATAATTCTTGTGCTTGAATATTTACTTTTTGTTTCGCAACTCCTTTAAGGTGATCTTTTGCACTTTCCTTTTCTTTTTATTCGATGTAACAGATGTATTTGTTTGTGAAACCTTTTGGTATTAGTATATTTTGAGCTGTATGGTTTGTAAGAAGAGGAGTCATCTGAATAAAGGTTATTCTTCTTGTGTAAGTTGGGATAAACATACAAATACTCACACTTAATACCTTAAAACAAAAGCCATTTCTCGTACACCCACATTAACACCCCCGCCCAGGCTCTTTAAGGCCAAACACTACATTACTTCTTGCACTTAACAATTGAGTAGAAACAATACACTTCTGTTTGACTTTGATGATAACAATACAACTACGCAGGCAACAAACACAAGCCAGAAAGGCAGCATCAGAATATCTCCATGGAGTTTCATAATGAGTGTATTTAAATGCGTACATGTATTGTATATGTGTGTGTGTGTGTGTGTGTGTGTGTATACTAACTGACTTGCCATTAAAAAGAGATTAAGAATCTAAGTGCTACAATAACAATATTCAGTGTTTACTTTTGCGTGTGTGTCGGTAATTGACACCTTGTTAATAACACTTTATCTCCCACACATCTCTGAGATATACACACTTTGTTTTGTCTGACACCTACTGAGTCATATAGTTTTACAGGTTTTCCTAGTCATGAAATAATTAACTAGTTATGGTAAGTTTATTTCAGCTGAGTAATGGCTTATAAAGTTTCTTTAGAGTCAATAACGACAAACACTCGGGGAAAATACATGATAATTCCTTTGACATTGGAGTGATTCAGGTTGAGTGAGGTTGAATTGACTGAAGATACTCCTGTTATGACTGTAAAGAGTTTAAATTTACAAGTAATAAGATATTTCAAACAGAGTGAAGAGGCAGTCAGAACGAAATCAGCACTTAAAGCTCCTATGCGCTGTGTTTATAATGTCTCTAAAATGTTGCAAAAGCACAAGTTTTTATCTCTTTTTTGTAGGAAAAATAGAAAAAGCAAGCTTTTAGCCCATTCATATTAAAGCCCCTGGGTCAGATCTGTGGGACTTAAATATTGGAAAAAAACAGGCTCTTCAAATGTGACAAAAAGAAAGCGAGACCCTGAGCCAAGCGCACGTTGGCATCAACCAAAAGATGCGAAGGAAATAACAGAAATGAAGCCAAGAAAACAGTGCCACTCAAAGAACACTAACAAATCAGCCACACAAACCAAAGGTTCATATCAGAATGCTGTAGATACACAGTAACCATGGTGCACCTGGGCCCTTTATAGAAACTAACAATTAGACCAGAGCTGGTACAGGTGAAGGGAAATTCAAATAAATGTCACATGGGAGCAGTAGGAACACAAAACAACCCACAAATATCTAATATGCTAAGAAAAGACAAATTACAACCAACCTGGGAAAATTTAAGGGGCAATTTCATCATTTTTCAACCTTGACCCTATTTTCCAATTTTTGTATGTGCATCTATGTGACAAATGGGAACAACAATTTTTGAAATAGGTCCAGTATTGAGTGAGATAGCTGCCATCAGTAGCTGTGAAAGAGGCTGTAAAGTAAACAGTTAGGTCAATGTGCCTCCACTAATATAGTTTGTCTTGGCCACTGACAGGCTCACATTGTGTCTGACAACATTATTGGAAGGATCCCTACAGAGACAGACCTTTCTGTTAAAGCATAAGATCCTTTTTATTTAACCAGAAACAGCTCCAAAATCACCATAGCCAAACACACCAGACTCCATACAAAAAACAGTCATTTTAGTGTGTATAGAGTGAGCATATTTTCACATCTAAATGGGTCAGTTTAGGGTTTATTTCAACCAAACCAGAGCTGGTGTTTGCTGGAACAGTGGAAACAAGAACCAAGATAAATTTTGCGAGTTTTATTTTGTTTCTGTTGACTTTGAATGACGTGTGTTTCATCACGATAAAATTATTGTTTGTACAAATGGAGTCTGCTGAACATTTTACTCTTCAAGAAAAAGGTAGGTATCTCTGTAGGAATCCTTTCCATAATGTTTTCACTACTGACACTTTTGTCAGACAAGAATAAAGATCTGAGCCTGTCGGTGGCAAAAACAAGTTCTTTTGGTGGACATACATTGACGGTGTGTAACTACCCTTAGTGGTTACATTGCACGGTTAAATAGGGTTCAGGGTGAATAATACCAAAGCTACAGTTTAACAGTCAGTTGTAATGAATGGAAGTCTCCTTTAATAAAACCACTGCCTCCAGATCCATTAATTTGACTGGAAACCCAATAAATAGCTGTATTTGTGCATGTATAGGTGTGTATCTGTACACACATACAACAAAATCAGAACATTCAAGGTAATAAGGTTAATTTGTAATTCCCTTCCTCGTTGTGAGTCTCTTTGCATGCGTGTGCATCTTGTTCATGTCCTTGACAATGATAGCAGCTTCGAGGCCCTGTGATTGGGTCACTGAGACAAATCGACAGATAAGCCTTTACCAATCAGTGGAATGTGCAGGTAAATGAGGTCTAATAGCGGGGCGAGTCACATCAGGGGAGAACGAAATCAAAGTCTGGACGTTCACACATCTTGACCTCTGGGCGGTGTAGGTGTGTACGTGTACGAGCATAAAATGTCTAAGTAGAGGCACTCTGTAGGCCGTGACTCTGCCTGACTAATCAAAGGCAATAAAGAAGAAGATTAGGCTTGTGTTTGTGTAAGTGGGTGGGTAGAACTAAATCGATGAGAAAACACCTAGGAAGAAAGGAAACCAGTCCAAAGTCCGTCTGTGTGATTGCGTGTGTGTACAAATGCATGTGCACAAAATATTTGCATTCACAGTCGTATTCATCAGTATGTTGCCAAGGATGTCAACGTCCTTGCACTCCTGACCGGCCAAACTTTAATCTATCCCTGTCAAACTGGCTCACTTCCCACTAATCAGCTCTCATCATTCTATCTTCACTTGCCACCTCCTGGCAGATGGAAATTAAATGTGGCAGTTATATTAGGACAGCTGGGTGCCTTTTAGGGCAAAGAAGATTGGCAATGATTAGTTCAGTTTAGTTTTGGTTTAGTTCAGTGTCAGCTGGGACCACGGGGGGATATTAAAACAGACGAGCAGCCTGGCCTGAAGACACCTGATGGCCAAACATACGCAACGGCATATTATCACACTTGGCCCCTGCAAGTGACTTTAAATCTAAAATTGAGGGTAATTACATAGCATCGATTTATTGTGTATGTAGTCAAAGCAACACTGTTATTTCTTAAAGAAGAAATTGCCTATTAATTCATTTAAAAACCAATAATTGAACTCAAAAGCCACAAAACACAGTCTTGCTAAAGCATATACTGAGGGGGTTAGCCACTACAACTTCACTTGGTCTGGTATGACTAAGACCATATAAAAATAATGAACATGACCATCATGATGTCACCAATTGGTCTGTGGACTCGTGTTCTGAAGCTTGAAGTTCAGCATTTTGGCCACCGCCATTGTGGTTTTCTGGAGCCAGAAGTGACCATGTTTGGGCGAGAGTGTGGGATGTGAAGGACAGAAGGGTGGATCTGACTCAGAGTGTAGCAGTGCCTCATAAACAGCCTGTCACTCAAGCTTCATCGCCCTTAAATATGCTTAACTTTATGCCTTAAAGGGATACTTTGCTGATTTTTAACCAGCTTTGCATCAAAACACTGTATGCAGGATGTGTAAATGACCTGTGCTAAACTTCCCTCTGTCTAACCAGTGCCTAGACATTCCTTCTCTTCCTGCAGCGAAGCTCCACCTGATGAGGCAAATGACACAAAACGCGTTATCCGGCAGAGTTATGCTCGCTTTCCCGGGCTGTTGCTCAAACTACATGCTGTACTTCCGCATTTTTGCATTCATCAGTGCCGCCACCACAGACACAAAGAGTCAAAAGCAGATCAAGAGACAATTCTCTACAGTGGTTAGGTTAAGGAAAAGAAAAAGGTTGAGGGTATACCATAAAATTAAAGTTCACTCAAAGTTTACACGGTTCCCAGCTTGTGCCTCCTGGAAAAAGCCCCAGGGGAAAGTCTGTGGTTTTGTGACCCATCCACCATCCCAACCTGCCTCCTTACGACACTGCTCAGGACTCACTGTTAACTCCTGTGAGTTCATTTGTCAAGTGATTGCAGCCTTCCAAAATATTTTGGTTATGCATGAATTACTGGCACATGATTACGTAGAATATGTACAAATATGAATGTATTACTTTTCATAGAAAAATGTACAGTTTATGAGAACAGCCTGTCTTTAAACCGATGATGAGGATCCCAGACAGGTATTAAAGGGATACCAACGTCATTGTTGCTCTAAAGGTCCTTGGCATGACGTTGCATTTGTAACTTCAAAATTAAAACTTTCTGCCACTCTCTGTATTCTAGCACAACAGGGTAACACTACAAACACTGGATATTACTTTATTTAATTGTGGCTTGTTAACACTATTCAGTAATAACACACAAGTTACTACTTGTGTTTCTATTTTTCTCATAAATGGACACAATTGCTGTTGTTTTGCACATGACAACTGCTGTTCCCTCCATCATAGAGGGAAAATAGCCCTTCAGAACATTCGGTGAAAAGCCTCTCTTGACCACTTAGAGTGTCACAGAAACACATCAAGAGTCACTTTCGACTCCGCCATCCAGCTCCTCTGCTGGAGAGCTGGTGTAGTATCAAACTCCTGGGGTCGGAAACTGCTTAATGAGTGTTTACTTCTTGACAGGCTGCTTCACTGTTTTATGAATTTCAATTTATGTGATAAAGCTCATCTTGAGGTGATGCTTAGCATTTGTCCATCACCTGATAAGTGGCCTTTTAAGTCTTTCTACAATCATACCAGGAATCCCAAATAACAAAGGGGATACTGAAGTTAACAGGAGAAATTGAACACCTGGCCTTTAAAAGGACATACAGTAAATCTTGTTGTACACAAAAGCACAAAGCTGGATGTGATGTGTTAAGGCGCACATGTGCATGTTGGTGAAGGATAATATGGTTTCCTTTGTATGGATGTCTTCATTCCAACTACTCCAAAGCTGAACTATGGGTTGTTGCTGCGAGGTAAGAATGTTATTTTCTCTAATACTCGTGCTGTATTTTTCTGTCACACAAAAGAAAACAAGAGAGCACCATCTTCTTCTTTGAACTTCTCTTAACATTTTTCTCCTTTTGTCATCCTCAGCCTTTCTTTGTCTCTTTTAACAGCATCTCCTCTCTCAAATTCTCTCCCTTTCCCCAGTAAAAGAACAGTCACACCTATTTTCACAATGCAAATACATGTGTGGTAGGTGTGGGGGAGGAAAGCTGTAACATAACATTCCTTTTCTGCACCTCCTTACTAAAAACAAGAAAACCATTCTCTCTTCTATCACATTTCCCAGCACTTTCTCCGCTTTTGCATCTTCCCTATAACTCTCTTTTACCCACTTTCTCATTTTCACCTTTTCTCTTCTGTCACTCTTTAGCTCTCTTAAAGCCTACAAGGTGAATTTGCATGGTTATCTAAGCATCTAAACTGCCGTCAACTTCAACCCACGCACACAAACACAAACCTGCTTTTAGGGGTGCCTAATGACTATCAGTATATTGCTTTGAAGAGAATAAATCTAAGAAAAATTCACACACACACATAAATGCAAACACACAAACACCAGGCTCATTAAATGTAACATATATTTGACAAGACAAGATACAGACAAACAACCTCCATATCCTCCTCCTTTGCTTTGTACTGTACTTCCAGAAATAAAATTTTGAAGCCAATCTTTGCGGGTCACCAGCAAATATGATCCTCTTATGACCACAGGGGGTTGAACACAGAGTTCTTTTGTGAACATATGTGAGCTTGAGCGTGTAATACTTTTATGCTTGTGTAAACATATTTCAGTTATAAAAGTGCTGTAAAGGGTTTTTTGTCAGTCCTTACTTCTTAAAGAGGTAAAGCTGTGCCTAAATCTTGGGTTTTGCATTGAAGCTGTAGCTTAATATTTACACGGTGGTTAAGATTAAAGCTCCACTATTCAATATCTTTCATAAAAGCTAATGCCCAATGATTACGTGCAATGTGAGAGGTATTACTGGAAGTGATGAACCCACCTTTGAAGTTCTACTCAGCTTTACACGACTTTTTCATATCATTTGGCTAATTGTTTTGGATTTACGGCTCTCTAACTCAGCTCCCATTAGTTGTGTTTTCCACAGCAGCAGTCAACTGCTTTCAAAAACAGAATATAAAACAAGTTTAAGAGAGACCTTTTTAAGTGCATAAATCTAATAAACCAATTGAAAGTTATTTGGCAAGCATCAAATGGCAGACAGACAAAGTTAGTGACTAGTCACTGAAGGGAGTTGAGCATGTAGCAGCATAAGAGCCAGGTTTTCTTGGGGGCTTGTGGTGGCCAAAAATGAGCAAACAGGACAGTGAAGATAGACTGACATTTGAATCAGAAACACAGCTTCCAGATGAATGTTCATGTTGTTCTGTGTCTGCTGGTGTACAAGACAACAATGGCTGCTAACATCTTGGATTAGAATGGATCAAATCCTGATAGTGAAACAAGGCATTTCATGGAGGTTGTGATCAGGGCTGGGTATTGTTTGGGTTTTTCCGAATACCTATGCCAAAACAATGCTTTTATAATGGTACCGGTCTGAACTGATACTTCAACCACAAAGTAAAATCCACAAAATGATGGTTAACAACATTAACAAACAACAAATGCTCATCCCAACTTGTCATCTCCATTTAGTCAGTGGACTTTCACATCTACATGTGACATGTTAGGTTTAGAAAAAAAACATCATTTTTTTTGGCTCAACAGTCATTCGGGATGGGAACAGCAGGATCCCAGGTGAAAGTCCAAAGTTTGTTGGACCCATCCACCTCCCCTCCCATCTGCCCTGTAGGGACTTTCTAGCTCCATATATTATGTTTTGACTGGCTGTGGCTCAGAAGGAAGAGCGGGTCGTCCACTACTTGGAGGGTTGGTGGTTCACAAATTGCTCCCAATGTCTGTTCCATCGGTGTGTTAGTGTGTGTGAATGGTTATTGAGTAACAGGTGGCACCTTGTATGGTAGCCTTGGCCACTAGTGTGTCAATGTGTGAATGTGACATGTAGTGCTTTGAGTGGTCAGAAGACTAGAAAAGGGCTATACAAGTGCAGTCCATTAACCATTTAGGTACCAGATGGATGAGAATGGCACTGGATTTTGGTACCCAACCCTGGTTGTGATGCTCAAAAAAACGTATCCACATGACCCCATGGCATCACGTGACAGACCTGTATGTTGTAATTCCAAATTTAGCCACTATGTAAAATTGGCTTTAAATCCTGTGCTGTTCTAGAGGGCCTGGGTAATGTAGGCAACAGGTTTTGACAAGTAAGAAGAATGTGTGCTTAAAAAAAAAAAAAAGACGATACCTCTGATTCTGCTGCGTTGTTTTCAATCAATGCTACATCTTTGGAGTACTCTTTTAACACTGTAAAATAAAACTGTAGTGGTGCCGAGAGTTAACATTTTCAGATATTCATCACAACAGAAGGCTTGGATATGCCCTGAGAACCAATCTTTGATACCAGCTGAGACCTAATAGGCGTAACTAAACTGTAGACACAGGACAGATGCATGATGGGAAACTTGCAGCATGAGCATGTATTAGGATATGTGTTAATCCACGGGTTTGTGTTTGTGTGTGTGTGTCTGTATGAAGCTGGGGATTTGGTGCTGCTTTGACCCGTGCTGTACCAAGTGGAATGACTCATCATACACAACAGATGGAGCTCAGAGCTATTCAGATTCATATAATACCTCTCCATCTACCATTTCCTCCCACACTCTCCAATGAGAGATAACTCCTGTTCATCCGCAACTAACTGACTCAAGTCTGTCCTCCTGTTTACAAAAAATATACTTTCAACTTTATAAATGTTTATGGGTAAGAGAGAAAAGAGAAGAAAGTGAGAAACAGGGGGAAAGAGATCTGTTTGAGTATGTGATCTTCACATGTTGTTTGTGTTGATACATTACAGTGTTTTGGATTGAAAGCCTTCATTTCCTGTTTCTTGCCAGCTCGCGGATCTTCTCCATTATATCGCCTTTCATCAGACTTCTTTGTGAAACGATGACTCATTAAATCATCATTCATCTTTGTGATCAAAGAGCTATGATTTTACCCTCTGACACCATCAGCCTCATTTTTTAACTGAGGCTTTTAAACTAAATGCCTGACTCCGTGCCCCTGCATTTCCCAGCATGAACCCATCTCTCCTCTGTCCTTTGTAGAATACCATTTACTGTGACTCCACTGACTCCAGTAATTGAGAAGTACTTGCTTTCAGCCACGAGATGGTGCTAGTGGATCACTGGCATGGCAGCAAGTTTTGGAAACGGGAGCTATCAATGTACATGCTCCACTGTTCAGCAGACAAAAGCAGGGCAAATCCTACCTAACCTTTTAAATGTGCTTGGCCGAGATGAACATTATATGGTTATGGAACGTAATCATGAGCTGCTGCTGATCTGAGAATGTCGGAAATCAAAGCAGGCAGTAGCTTAGTAAATGGGAAAGCAGTGAGATGGAAAACTGCATTAGAAAAGGGGAGTTTTGGTGGGATCCCACCTATTGTATGTAGAGGAGAGAAATGATAAACAGAATTAGAGGCAGCAAAGAGGAAACTGAACGAGACGCAGATAAACAATACTCTGGGTATGCTGTGTGTCTGTCTGTGTGATACATTCTCAACTCCAAACCTGCAAAATGGAATACATCAGAGTGCTTAAACAAATCTGTGTGACAGGCAAATCTTCTAAGATGTGTTGTGCAGTTTTTCTGTGCGTGTGTGTGCACACGGGCCTGCGCATTTGAAGCGGCACCTTCCCAGGCAGCCACATGCAGCTTGTACCTGATAATTCACGGCAGCAGGGCCGACGCTCTGCCCGTATCCAGCTGAAGCAAATTGTAAATAAAAAGTGTGCATCTTTCCCTCGGCTGCAAAGCCACGCTGAGATTCCGCGTGATTGCTTCGGCGTGGAGGATATGAGCAAAAGAAGGCGAGGCAAAGGGAAGACATTTGTTTATCATTGTGTTTTGTGTGGAAGGTAGGGAGAGGCAGGAGCAGCAAGAATTTGTATGGTTTTTTTTTTGTGAGAAACTGATAAGTTGTGATGACTGACAGAGGGATAAATGTGTGGGTAGGGTGGCAGGATATGCATTAGCATGTGTACGCGCTGCAGTGTATCAACACTTGAACTCCCAAGTGAATCTGTGTCAGCAGCACAATCACCCACTTCAACAAGACAATCAGCACCAACTCACAAATTCCCAGGAAGCAGAATATATTATATACATCTATCAACTAATGTAGGCAACCATCTAGAACTTACCCTTTAAATTCACCTCTTAAGGAGATGATAGTGAGGACACTGTGGTAAAAATAACTGCATAATTTAGTGATTAAACAGGTCATCATTTACTCAAAGGCCTTAGTTTGATCCCTATGTGGCTACCACTGTTGAAGTATTCTTAAACAAGACACTAAAACCCTGCTGCTAACTGGCTGACCTGCATCTCAACCAGAGAGCAAAACTCATTTCCCCATCGTATCAATTTACAAATCGCTAATTTACTGTTGGAGCAGCTAATTAACCTGGGATTTATCACTAGCCTCGCATTACAGACTCAGAATGAAGCCGAGGAAACAGATTATAGTAATTTGCTTGATAATTTACTGGTAATGACTAATCTGTTTACTGCTGAAGAATGGCTACTTTGCATCAAATGGCATTTTAATAACTCAACAGATCTACAGCTTTATTATGGAAAAAAAAATCATACTTTCTGAAGACATATATACATTAGCAGCTTATTTACATAAATGAGACATGTTGGATGCTTTACTTTCCTCTCAGAAATAACAAAATATATCAGAAAAAAAGAATAAAAATGCAGGCAAATTTCAATGTTTAGACAACTAAAGGAATTATTCAACTACAGGGCCTGCTGTGGTACAATAATATTCCTTGTTTAGCTGCTGGGTGTTTTCAATAGTTTTCACAAGGATGCACTGCAGTTGGTAGAGGCTTCATGCGTGAATGGTGCTGACTGATGCGCCTCACACCATCAGGAGGTCCAGTGTGTTTGCTGCGGGCCAGATATGCTAAGCGATCTTCTGAGCTCGGTGCTGTGCCACCTGAACTGGCAGTGTGAAGCTCAAAGTAAGAAATGACTGGGTTGGCAGTGGTTTGTGCTACACACACAAATAAAAATCACCCAAAAACACTGGACTGAGATTTTAAAGGCCCCTGAAAACATATTTTCTCAATCAGCTTCTGACTATGTGCAGTGGGATCAGACATGAAAATACACTTTTCTGCCAAAGACTGTTTTACTCAGTCAGAAAAAAGTGATATCATGTAATATGTGTAAAACAGCTGTGGGGTTGTTTGCTAGTGTTGGGACGCCACTTTTGACCACATGTGATTGAACTATGGGGTACCATGGTGGGCTTTGTTGCATGTCTTACATGTCTACACAGTCGCTGTCTATTCAAGGCAAAATGCCAAAAAAAACACAAACACGTCTGATCAAACCACTCCCATACAGACCTGATGAAGCACAGGAGCTGATGATTTTTCTGACTATACCTTTGATTGTTGATTATTTAAATCATGAATACTTCATGTTAAAGACAAATACTTAAACCTCCCCATTGCAGACACATTTGAAGTATGCAAAAATACTAACTAATTGTTTGTTTGTTAATAATTTTCCCACATGAAAATTAAAAACAACAACAACAAAAGACTAGGTGAAAAAGTTTGGATCTGGGCTCCACCCCACCCAACACCGCTGCCTATAAAGGTTTCACTTTTACTTTTACCCAGCGCTGCTACATCACCACAAGTGCTAGACCAGTGACCAATTGACTGCTGACTGGTTGACCTGGTCTGTCTAAATTTGGTACTTGGGTGGTGACTTGCGGTGTCTGAAGAACAAAAGTTAAGGCGGCAAAAGTCCGAGTGGGGTGGGTGGGAGTGATGTTGTATGGGTCCAACAAACACTGACTTTCACTTAGGAGAGTGGTGTTCGTGTCCCTGCTCCTTTTTCCTAAACCCAACCATGTGCGTTTGTTATTGAAGGAAAAAAAAACCAACATAAATTTGTGGTGTTGTACCGATGTAGTGCATTTATTTTGAAAGAGACCCTGTGTAAACAGTACATTTCCCGTGAAAACAGTAGTGTATTGTGACAGAAGACAATGCATGTAGCAGCCAAAACTTGCCAAGGCATCCCAGAATGTCAACAACCAACACACCCAGGGTACCTCGCACATTGTATCTGGATGTGAAAGTCCACAAAGAAACGTTGAAATGTGACAAGGTTGGAGTGCAAATGTGTTGTTGAAAGAGCAGTGTGCTTTAAAATGGCTAGTGTTAGCATTAGAGGAAACATTGTGAGATTCAGCCATTCATCTTTGAGCCCCAGTCAAATCCAGACTCAGTTGAGGAGTCTGTTATGCAAAAAAAAAAAAAAAAACGAGGACTAGCAGAGGGATCAGAATGCTATGCTTAGTTAGCATCTTGTATTTATGTGTTGCTTGTTAGCTTGTAATTGGCAGTGGCTGACAAAGTGTTAGTGGTTCAGAAACATATAATACTATCCGCTCAGATGTTACAGTTTGCTCACATTGGTCTAGTTTATATCCAAAAATCGCACACTCTACCATGTTTGCTGTCAAAACGTTCACTATGCTAATGCTAACTCTGCTCTCCGACCAGTCCACTCTGCACTGGAGGTTTCAGATTTCTTACTGGTGTTGTGTCGGAGTTTGTTCCCTTTTCAATATGTGTTTCCTATACTGTACAGTGATCGGTAGTGATGTCCTAATGAAGCTTCATGAAGCACCAGTTGCATTTGCTGAACCCACTAGATGGCGCTCTTGGTGTAATGAAAAA
>JAPZEB010000004.1:3710936-3726761 GCA_029783705.1 Chaetodon striatus | reverse complement strand
TTTGGCCATTGCTAGTTGAAACCAAACTGCATTACCATCCCTTGAGCCTTTTTCATGATACCAAAAGCGCCATCTAGCGGGTTCTGCAAATACAACTGGTGGTTCATGAGACTTCATTTGGACAACACTAATGATCGGCTTTTGCATTATTGATGTACCTAATCTAGCTTGTCCAGTGTATGTTTGAATCTCAGATTTTAGGGAAGTGAAAAAGATGTTGCCCCTTTGGTTGAGGAATGTGAAAACACATTTCTTTGCAAAGATTCAAGTCATTATGGTCAGAGTCAGGCATATCCGGGGACATAAACGTAAGAAGCACACATTTTTGATTGGAGAGGTACTTTAAGATTTGAAACAACCTTTTTAAGGGGCTTTAAATCTGAATCTTGACTGGCTCATTTAAGGATACATTTGTGTTTTTTAACTGGTCTGCTGTAATATTTCATCAGGGAACCCTCTGTGTCCTCATGTAACACAATGGAGAACCAGATAATTCAGACAAAAAAGTGCCCTTGTGTCATCTCAAAATACTGTATTTCACCCTCGTTTTTGGTTGGTATCTAAGTACAGAACAAACTATAAAATGCGTTTGTGATTATCAGTTTTTAGAAAGGCATGTCTTCAAAATCCCTCTCAGATTTTACAGTTTTATTCATACACAGTAGAATGGAACAGCTAAAATACGGTGCGATTCTGTCATCATAGGAAAAGTGGTGGCGAATTTTCCAAGTCTTGTTGACTTTTGGGAAAATATCATCGTCTGGCCATGACACATTTCCACCCACCTGCTTTTATGGGTATTTTATTACTGTTTACAAAAAATGAACAGAAATGCCAGGAGTTCAAGAAAAAAAATCACAAATATGGAATTTCTTTTTCTTTGCTTGGGTGGAAAAGTTGGCATATTAATAAAAGGGAGCTGCGATAAAAGCTGATGGAAAGGATTTATAAATGTGTTAACAGTGAGATTTCCAGACCCGTTTTGACATGCATGATTGAATGGATTGCAGGAAAAAAAAATTCCCCTTGCACAGGCACGGATCAACGGATAAAGAAGATGGAAAATATCTGATCTTACATCATAGCCAGGAAACTACACAACCTAAAGTTCTCCTAAAGTTCAACATTGCTTAAGTGCAATGATACATCTGCAGCATTACCCTGCCCTCCTACCCTTTTTACCTTTGCAGGCTTTCACAGTCAAGCCTAGCTGTGCAGGGCCCTTCAATCTGCCTTATCCTGCCTCCCAACCCGCCTATACAACTGGCCATTCAAACACACACAGACAAGTTATCTGCAGCAGCATCAGCAGACAAGGCTCGCTTAGCCTTGATGGAAGCTTTATGTTTAAAGCAGTATGTGGAGCATGGCGCACTGTGAGCAGACGCTGTTTGTCTAAGTGCTGATTAGGGCTGCTGACCACGGCCTGACAAGCCCATTAGTGACATCTCCTTCATGGACGCTGAAGGGCCCAGTAATACTGTCCGTCTGTCAGCGTGCTACTCTACATGTTCTCTGTACATCAGCTTCACTTTCGTAACCTTTCACTTTGTCTCCTCGTCCTTCTTCATGCATTACCGTCTCTTTATTTTTTTATTTTTTACAGTTTTTACTTTCCTTGCAAGGTGTTCATGAATAACAGCAGTGTAGCACAGAAACAAGGCACCTGGGATGTTGTAATATCCATTATACATGTTTTCAATTGTTTGTCCTTGTCTGTGCAAGCTGAATTGTAACTAATAACATCATGGAAATGATCGAGTTGGCATTAGTTTTAGTCCTCGAGCTAGTAATGGTATTCCTTGCAGCCTGAAGTACTTTTCCAAGGTAAAGTAATATTTTTTTTAAACATGATTAGGAAATGCTAATGAATATAAAAGCCATGCTGCAAAAGGTTGATTTTAAATACATCTACAAAAACTAGACTGACTTTGTATTTAATCTGGCTTCCACAAATATCAACTCTTGAAATAATGAAATGCTTGTAATAACTAAAATATTATTAACGTTTTCATGGTGACACAAGTTTAGAAAAAGATTACGCTCTTGTTTCAAAACTTAAACAGTCAGCTTGAATCATGAGACAGGACATGTATACTTGATTAAAACTGAAATGGGATCTATTGTACTTTTCCTTATTATCTTCCATATAATGTTACAGTGAAGGATGTTCATATAGAATATGGCCAAAGTTTGAAAGAACAAGGTAAACGTAAGTAAAAGTACTCCCTGTAAATAAAAACTCAGGCTTCAGACTGTTCTGAAAACTCTGCAAGCTGCCTTTGGCTCATGACAGATTTCCTTATATGATCTTCTGCTCCAGATATGTTACATAACATTACGTAGCCAACACTGCTACATGCTAACGTCAAACATGTAATTTTAATAAAGTTGGTACTTTCTCCCCAGTTTCTTATTGTATTCCTGATAGAACACATTCAGTTGTGAGGACTTTGTTTTCGAAGCTTTAATTGATAGTTTTTCAGCGTAGAAAGTTCCACTGTACTCTGGTACAGTCATTGTCCCAGATGCAGCAATGATGCAGAGACACTAAGGTTTCTTTTTGTCTCCAAGCGGGTCTGCCTGGCCCCGCCCTATTGTGCCTAGATTGGTGACTACTAACCTTTGACGAGTTTACATGAGTACTAGCTAATCAGACCACACTAAGGGGGAACTACTTGATGCATACTTTGGAAAAAATTTGTGTGCGACGCCTGGAAAAAACAACCAATCAGAGCAGACTGAGCTTTTTCGGGAGGAGGCATTGACAAGACAGGTGCTAAAATAGAGCACTTCAGAAAGAGGGTAAATACAGGTGTTCCAGCACAGACAGTATGAGGAAGACAAAGTGTTAAGTGAAAAATAAAGCATGTTAACACGTTCTAGTAGAAACCCAAAATACAAGTATGAACATTAAAATGAGCATAATAGGTCCTCTTTATCCAAAAGCCATTGACACTCTTATTTTGAAATCCAGAGACTGCCTCGAAGCCAGTAACTATAGACCCATAAAAAAAATGCTAGCAGCATTAAAAAGGTTGCTGAGAAGGCTGTCATTGAACAACTAACAACTTATCTTGACACAAGCAATTTTGGTTTATGTGCACTTTTGCTTCAGAGCAAATCATTACACTGAAACAGCTACCTTACACCTAATAGAGCAAATAAAATCAGTAGTGTGAGCCAGTATCCCCCGTACTGTGGGGATGTAAATGTAACCTCTGTCAGTGATATTTAATTCTCTTGTTTCTCTGTCTTTGCCTCTTGTACCTCTCTTTCTCTCTGCCCCATCTGCTGTTCAACCTCCAACACGGGGGGTTTGTTGAGAGATCTCGGCCACGAGCGATTTATCACTTTTTCCTGCTGCATGCTTCCCAGTCAAACATTACACCACTGGCTCTTTGCTCTCACAGATCTGTGAATTGTTGCGGGCTAGAATGCAAAGCGGTGTGAGCTCGCCTGCTACTAAAGACCAGAGTAATGTAGTGTAGCAAAATGTTCCTTAGCTGATGGTGGTCTCTAGTCTGTCTCTGTTGCATCCATGTATGGGAGGAGCACTAGGAGGCTTTAATGAACCTCAGATCCAGGAGAGATACAACTGAATACAGTTTAATGAAGTTAGAAACTGCTGGTGGTTGAGGAATAACATGAAGCATGACTGGAAAAAAGCCAGGTTTGCTTCAGTGAAATGGTGCTGCCTGAATGTCTGTTACTACCTGCAAAAGAATGCCTTTTTGACTGATGATCAGTTCTTTGTGCTCGTTTTTATACACAGTATCAAGAACTTCAGACTTAAAGTGTCTGAATTTTAAATTAAAGGATCATAATTTCACATTCTGTTTTATAACGTTCATATATATTTTACATTTATACACGGAGAAGACATGACTTTTTATCTCACTGTGTGTTTGTGTTTAAAAGTCCAGGCTTTTAATTTGAAATGGTATTGGAACTTGTAGCTCTCTTTATAAAAGGTCAGAGGTAAAAACACAATTGTATTTGCAAATACATAAATGAAACACTGGCCTATGAATTTGAATATATATAGCTATATACATATAAGATGTGGAGGTCATGGTAGACTGGGGAACGATATTATAGTGAAGGTAAGACCATATAATTGTTCTTACAGTACAATACAGGCATAATTGTAAAGTCGAGCACATCCATGCAACAAGAAAGCAATACATTATTAGGAACAAATAATGAGCACAGATTTTCATTACCTCCCACTTATCGTCGACAAACTGAGAACACACGAAAGGTCACAGAGCTACTGTACTGTGAAAATTGTCACTGAAATTGTGTTTGAGGTGGTGTGAAAAGGCCACGATACCTTTGAAAACGCAAATAGCTCCTGAAGAAACAACATTCAAATAGATAAGCAGCTACATATATGCAGATCTGATGTAATGCAGCAGTGCACCAAAAGTTGAAAGAAGAAAAGAAACAGGGAACTTTTTTTTTAGTTTTTGAGACTGACAGCCTGTAATGATCACAAGTAAAGCCTCATCGCAATGGCAGTTGACAAATCTGCATTTATTTATTAGGTATTATAATGTGACAAAAACAGTCATCTGCATTAATTGAGAGCCAGCTTCCAGCCCTGCTGTTAGTAGATCTGCATTTAGGTTAAAATATCCAGTCAGCGTTCACAGATACAACCCACTGTCATTCCCAGGGTGTCAAACACAGCAGTCAGTTCAGTGGCCCTCGGCTTTTGTTACCCACGCACATGGCTCCCTACAGCGTCTGTGAGATGCATCAGGCTTTCAACTAAGTCCAATGAAATCCTGTCCTCAGCAATAACACAACTGAAAGGGCGAGCAAGTCTGAGTAGGGCGGGGGGAGTGGGGGTAATCATTACTAGCCTACGTCAGGTGACATAGTGGACTGATTAAGTTAAAGTAACAAATGTAGTTATCTTAACCCAAACCATGATTGCTTTTCTAAACCTCAACAAGTAGTTTTGCTGCCTTAACCTTTAGTTTTGGTAGCAAAACCTATGTCTCCAGTGAAGATGGAAGCTTATTTTGAAGGACACTGTAGCATTAGCGAGCAGAAACTGACATTGAAACTGACACGTCCAAAACTTACACTAGAGGAGTTCCTTTAGCGTCACAGTTTGAGGCATAGGGTCACTGACCAAGCTGCTGCATTTGACAAGTTGGGAGTAAGAATGTGTTGACAGCTACTGTAAACAGTTTTCTATCAATCACATTACCTTAACACATTTCATTATAATGCACTTTGAGCGATCTGATTGCAATTGGATAGTGCTTGCACACACAAGAGTATAGGTATAAATGCTGTTATCTGATTGGTCAGGGGTGATCAGGGACGAATTGTGACCACACTGAACACAAGTGTAATTGCAATTGCTTTTTCAGTCCATGTACAACTACATGGGCACCACAATTTTTTTCCAAACCAGCAAGGTAGCAGTTACTAGCCAGTTAGCGAGCTAAGCTGCTAACAAGCAGGGAGAGGGCTTATGGATATTGCAAAACAGCCCAGTCTCCAGAAGAAAATGTCAACATTGTATATTTCTGCAAATCACAGATTTCATAGGTAGCATATTATTGTTTCTAAAGTTAGACTGTATATGAGCTGACTTTGTCATCGGGAAGTGGAGAGGATGGTGGATGGTGAGCCATCTATGTGGATATTAGATGGCCTGACATCTAGGCAAGACAGTAGCCAAGCTGTAAAGCACTGCAGACCACTGTTTGAGACCAGCAATCGACAAAACAGGTTGTGTTTTAGTGACCCAGCGCTGTGTTTCCCGAGCCTGGTCTCATTCTGAGGTCGTCGAAATCCGGCGCTTGGGCAGTGACGTGTGGCATGATATGCAGCCCGCTGCTATTATAGTTTAACGGCGCCAGGATGAAAGTTAAGGTGGCAAAAGTTCAATTTGGGCGGGTGGGAGGGGTGGTGGATGGGTCAAACAAACACCGACTTTCACCTGAAAGAGCAGTGTTTGCGTCCCTTAAGATTCAAAAAGCAAACCCTTTTCTTTTTTCTAACCACGTACTTTTGTTACCTAAACCAAACCATGTTTTTTTTTGTTGAAAGAAAAAAAACATAGATCGATAGATAAACAGATAGAAAGAACTTTATGCATCCCCAAATGGAAATTCAATTCATCCAATTTGCAGTGTTTTACTGACGTAGGGTGTTTATTTTGAAAAAGGCTGTACGTAAACGTTAACATTTTCTGTGAAACAGAAGTGTATTTTGAAAGAGGACAATGCACCCATGGTCCCTTGCATTGGCCTTGCACGTCATATGTGGACATTGGAACTCCATGACCAAATGTCAATATGTGACGAGGTCAGAGTGAGAATGTGTTGGTTTCCCTTGTGGATAGTACCAAAAAAACAATACATAAATAAATAAATAAATAGATAAAGTAGTGATCATGCCAACTAAAGCGGATGTTTTAAGCCATAACAGGATTTTTTCATAACTATAATGAAGTGTTTTGTTTTCAATTTCAATGTACATGTATCTGTTACATAATAAGTGTGGTTTTTAAAAACGTACAATATCAGCATTTATTCTGCTGATTGGATTGTCAAGATACTCATGGATGGAGTCAAGTCAAGATGAGACAAAGTGTTTGTTGGCCCCTATGAAACTAAACTTATATCCCGGCTGAGCCACTTATACAGCAACACCTAAGCACATGGTGGAGAATGGCTATAACCGCTCAGTTGTTTGAGGTGGAGAGAGCGATCAGATCACAGGTGGATATCAATGTGGACACCTAAGACACATATTAATACCAGGTGTAAAGATAATCAGGTTAAATCACTTTTAGATATTTTAATGTAATCTGTAAAGTGGGTTGCAGATCCAAAATGTTGCACTCTCACTTCACACAAGCACACTGCTTTAACAACTGGGAGAAAATGCGACAGGGAAATGCTCAGAGTGGTGAAGCGAAGCGTAGCAGAGCAGTCATATAAAAAGTGTAATTTCCATAATGACTACATTTATGATGGTCACTTAATACAGGTGGCTGATCTTTGCAGATTCTCTTAAAGGGATAATTTCCTCTCTACATGTGTAGGGGAGTACAGAGTGACTCATCAAGTGCCGAGAGAAAGATAAGGAAAAAAGAAGTTGAAAGCCAAAGCGGCTTCTGTGGAGGAGAAGATATGATGGCATGAAAAAGATTTAAACTTGAGGAAGAAAGGGAAGAAAATATTAGTATATGGACAGGTGTAAGTGTAAGATATTCTGGCATTTTGTCTTATTACCATTGAGTGATGGCAGTGTTTTAAAGCTGCATTAGAAAGTTCCAGGACTTAATTACCAACAGATCGTCCAAGGTGACATATAAGAATGTCAACTTTTAGATCCTTGAACCCTAAGCTGCACCAATCGATGTTTTCCATAACAACAAAGGATCAGATCACTGTGTGGGAGGATGGAGGATGCACCATTATTTGTTTTTTCTGCTTGGAGAGCTGTCTGACAGCTTTTAACAACACCATATATTCCCTTCAGTGACCTTACCCAGCACTATTACAATTCTAATAATCAGTGCAAACAAAGTGAATCTACAGTATGTTCCAGTCAGAGAGGGATGGGACTTAGTGTACAGCTCTATTTGGTAATTTAAGGCAGAGATGATTGATTTTTTTACCCACACAACCTTACTGTGTGAAAACTTTAGAACACAAAAGTCTTTGCAAAGATGTGCAACAGTGTTTCTGCTTCAGCTTCTCTCCACTTTGCATGAATGTGACAGATGATGCTCCGAGTGCTTGTAGAGGTGATGTGTCAACACTAACAAACTGTGTTCCACAGCTGGTAAAAGAAACCTCTCTCCCACTCATCAGCAGTCCGCGAAAATTATTTGACTGTCAACAAAAGTACAACTTCTTCTCATAAGCGACAAAAAGCCCAAAGCTGTGACAACTTTATGTTATGTTTATGTTAATGATAGCGTTTAGGAGGCAGATTATTCCTACGCAACTCAGTCGAAGGTTGTTGTTCAAATTTTGATTAAAAAAAAAAAAAAAATCCCATTCCCTTCCTATTTACAGCTGTAAGGCTATCACCTTGGACATGCTTACTACAGTGACTGCTCTAGAAATTACTCTCCATCAGGCTTGTTGGTGCACCTCCTGGAGTTTCCACTTGCACGAGACACACACATATACACAACACTCACAGGAGAAAAACATTCACCAATGAAAGGTGAGGACCATAAAGGTCGACGATGCCGTGGGGGATTTCTTTTTTTTCACACCGATAAAGATCAATTTGAGCGTCTGAGGCTGTTGGTAATAAGATATAAGATGGTTGTAGGGGGACTTGTCTGCCAAAAATCTATAGCAGGGGCCATCAATTTTACCCTGCCAACTGGGAGTTACAGTGAAGACTCAACAGCCAGCACACGCACATACACACATTCACACACGCACACAATATAATAAAATGGTTTACACCTGGTTCTAGTTTCTCTGGGATCTACCGCTGTGGAGTTATGTGTTGGGATATTTTTATAAGTTTTCCTCCGTCATTTTTTCTTTAATTTTTATCATCTACGTGTTTCTTCTCTCACTGTTATTCTGCTGTGGGTGGCCATGCAGGTGCATTTGGGGCTAGGCCCTTATCTCTCCAAATGAGACTGGCAGCTGGCATTTTCTTCACACGGAGATTACAGAGAGGGCAAGGGAGGGAAAGTTTTCTTCGCACTACTTTTATCGGACACAGCGCTGACCTTCACGGCAGGGTCTGACACTGCTCCAACCACTAAACTCTTGCCACATCCAAACAAGCTAAGAAAGAAATTGAAAACGGAGGATAAAAGTCGTGTGAAAGGCATCTGACACTTTTGAACCATGGCCCCATTCTTAGCAAAATCATCCGCATATCAACCCCTGTTAATCTCAGACAGGGCAGCACAAATGTCAGACAGTTGATACACTACAAAAACCTTATGTCTGAGTGAGATAATCTTATATTTAGATTTAAAATCTACACTTGTTTTGACTTTTGACTGGATAAACTAACTTGAAAATTTGATCTCATTTCAGGTTATGTTATACAAGGGACATGTCTGTTACAGATCATATATTCTCAACTCATTCTTGGATCAAAACAACCTAATTGTCAGAATATATGTGAGCATTGTACAATTCTCCAAAGATTTGTTTTATTTGTATTTTTTTATGTAGCATCTACATTACAACTTTATGTTTGAACAACGCTGTGGTTAACACGGGCGGCATGGTGGTGTGGTGGTTAGCACTCTCGCCTCACAGCAAGAGGGTTCCTGGTTCGATCCCGGGTGCGGGAGCCCTTCTGCGGAGTTTGTTCTCCCCATGTCAGCGTGGGTTCTCTCTGGGTACTCCGGCTTCCTCCCAAAGACAGTCCAAAGACATGCAGGTTGGTGATAGGTTAATTGGTAACTCTAAACTGACCATAGGTATGAATGCGAGTGGTTGTCTGTCTCTGCATGTCGGCCCTGTGACAGTCTGGCGACCTGTCCAGGGTATACCCCTCCTCTCGCCCAATGTCAGATAGGTAGGCTAAGTAAGATGGGCTGCACCAGCAACTACTGATTTTCATCCGGATGGCCAGTGTTTGCTTCCCATGTGATCTTAAAGCCAAACATGTGCATGTGTTGGCTAAAAGTAACCACGTGCGCTTGCTGAAGGAAAAAAACGTCAATAGGCGGTGTTGTAGTGATGTAGTACGTATATTTTTAAAGAGACTGTGTGCAAACTGTGTAAAACACACAATGCATGTAAGGCTGCACACAATGCATGTAAGGCTGAAACTGACCCACTGTCCCAGAACGTCAATAAACGCACCCATGGTACCCTGCATATGGCGATGTTGTAAGTCCACGGCCAAATGTCGATATGTTACAAAGTCGGAGTGAGAATGTGATGCTAAAACCACCCATTGAAGTCTTGCTAAAAAAAACACCCAGGTTTGGTGGTTCAAATGTCGCTCGAAACGTGGTGGAAAAAAAACAACAAAAAAAAAAACAATGTTGTTGATTGTTTTTAAATGAACCGTGGTCTGCAGCTTGGCCACAAAGGTGCCTTGCTGTCATGCCATCCACCTTCCCCTCCACCTACTGGATAAAATATCTAATTTTAGCTTTAGTTTGCCAGCTCTCTCATACCTAATTGACAGAACATGTCGATTTCCATTCCATTAATAACAGCAGGCTACTGCTTCAGATGGTTTACATCACATTCAAATATGCAATTAACAAAACTATAGTCTCAGCATAATCATTAGAGCTAACACCTTCCTCTGATGATGAAAGTAATAGTGAGCAGAATCATCACATCTTATCTACAGCAAAGATGTGCTGGGCTCAGACAAAATGATGCAGACTGTTACTGAAAAACGAATACTGAAGTAAGTTAATTATTACCGGTCAAATGTGTCACAGATACAGTGGGACTTTGAGCTATGTGCTAACATCAGCATGCTAACATGTTCACTGTGACAATGCTATAATGTGGATGTCTAGCTGGTAAGATGTTTATCATGATCACCATCTTGGTTTAGCATGTAAGCAAACTAATAATTGCTTATTGGAACACAGCTGAAGCTGATGGAAAATACCCTTAGTTTTGCAGGTATTTTGTCAGCGACCAAAGTGTTAAACAAATTAATTTCTGACTTGATGATAGCACAATAGGTAAAGTCAGGGGAATATTTAGGTCTGGGTCGAGCAAAAATAAATGTGTTTTGACTTTGTCATACCACAGAAAAATGTGTTACTAACCACCCAAAATGGCAAGTATATCAGATTTGACTTCAAAATTGTAAAAAATTGGCAGTATTCTCTGCTCTGAAATGCTGGGGGTGTGTCTGCTAAAGATTCTGTCCTTAAGAATGATTGAGGCACTGTGCAGCTACAGACTTTCGTTCAACATCTAAGTACAGCTAATGTTAACACAAAGCACACACCCGCGGCAGTGAGCAGTAACTGCTGGCAGGCCGGGTAGCTGATGTGAGATAAAACATTGAAAGGTTCATCTGTGATTGCTATTTTGCTTGTGTTTATATAATTGGGGCATTTAGCAAAGATGTTTATGCATGTATTCATTTGATTGAAAGAGCTAAGAGAGCTTGTAGGATGTAGCAAACGCACTGCACACACACACGGGGTAAACTGAACAACAGTAAGATATACGCTGTAATGTTTGTTTTTATGGAGGTCATGTTAAGGATGGCTCCAGTGGGTCATCGAGCCACAATTTCAGGCCCACATTAACACAGCAAAAATCTGTGAATATCTGAAGCTAATTTTGTCTCAATTCATCCAGTAGCTAAGGAGATATTTCAGCCTGGAGAAAACCCACCAATCAATGTAACCATGACTGGAGCCACCTCACCAGACATCAGCTGGTGGCTTAAAGCTTAGCAAACATCCCTTCCACTTCGAAGGCCATGAGTTCTTGTGTGTTTTGTTGCCTCAACACAAGGTTGAAGGAGCTCTGTGTAGTTTACTCGTAAACTACCAAAACTTATGTTTACTCACTAAAAAGAAGCACTCTGTGCATCCTTGATGTCTTAAAAATGTGTTGAGTGCATTTCCTTCCTTATAAAACATTTACAAAACCAAGTTTTATAAAGTATTTCTAACCCAGCACAGTTTACATGTATGTTTACGAACTTGCACTCTTTTTCTCTGTCTTTGCTGCACATCTTGGTGTTTTAACAGCACCTTTTGATTAGTGGAATAGCGTGACACCATGAGTAGGACTGCAAATCACTTGTGCATCCTTGTGCATGTGCATGAGATAAACGAAAGGAGAACCCACTGATAGAAAAACAGCTCCATAGCACTACTTGAGGCTTAAAACTCCAGAGGGACCCTTTAACACTAATCTTATTATAAGTACTTTAATCTCCAAGTATTGAGTATTAATTGGCTTCAAATGAAATTAATAACAATAAACAAGAGTTGTCTTTCTGAGCATCCATTTTTAGAAAGCGTATCAAATGAAAATCACAGCCAAATTTGGTTATTTCAAGCAAAAGATTGCTCATATCTAAATGCTTTTACTTAAATTTGATGAGCCGTTTTTGCAGTGTAGTTTAAAATGGGTAGCAATAGACGAGTTGGCAGTGTGTGAAAAGAGCAGAGACAAAAGACAAAAAAAACAGAGCGGGGGTTGAAAATATTTAATTATCGAGTGCGTCATCTCCCAGCTTACATAGACAAAACCTGTGTAAAGTTCACAGCAGTAAGAGAGGAGAATCACTTTTATCCAGGTTGTGTTTCAATCACTTTTCATTACAGAGGCTCAGAAGCAGCTTGCTGAAGGCTGTTGACAAGCTATAGGGTTGAACATAAAATCTCTCGCTGTGTAGGTAGAATCAAAGCAAGGAGAAAACACACCTCCCCGGGGAACCCGCTTCTCCAGCAATTATCCTCCAACAGCTCATGTCACCTCACATATTGTAGAAATTGAGAAGAATGGACTCACTGTCTGTCACTGCTAATTTGTGCGTAGCTGGTTTACAGCAAGTCAGATCAATTGTTGTAGTTGAATGTCAGATGTAATTTACAGGTTTGAGCATGAGCATCTATAATGCATGCTATTTGATCTCGGTCTGCACAGTATGAGTGTATGTAGAGACGGACATGTGAGAATCAGTTTAATTTTCCTTGCTCATTCTGTTCTTTTACTTTAATTTTATATTTTGTGGAAGACGCGATATGACAATGATGTGGTCAGGTGTGAAAGCGCACTGCAAGAGTCAGCTCATTGTGGTTTTTCATGCCACTTTAGTGACACATCTAAACTAGCACAGTACGATTTATCTGGCACTTTTGCTTGTAAGTCATTAAAACGGAGCTTAATAAATCTTTGATAGACGAACACATCCTGTATCTCTGTGTCCTCGTGGCGTTAGAATCACAGTGAAGAACACGCGTTTTGTACTGAATGTGAATTGCAGCTTTTTAATATCTGTGATCTAAAATGTAGAACTGTTCATATCTGAGTCTCTGACGTCAAAACCTTTAAAGCTCTTGAAATGTTAGTCTATACTGTATAGTGATCTAAAGACAGGTGTCAAATTTGAAAAAGAGTTCCTGAGTGTTTTCCTTCCTTCCTTTCATGGTTGCCATGACAGAACAAGAAAATGAAGGATGAAAGGAAGGAGTCTGGAAATGATGGAATAAAAGGGTGAATATTAATAATCATACAAAGGGAGAATCAAAATGGTTGCAAGGAAAAAATTATAAAACAAATGAATAAGATGGTAAGAAAAAACTATTGAAGTCTATTTCTGTCACTCACTCAAAATAAAAAGAAATTTTACTACAACTCCTATTCCAAAAAAAGTTGGGACACTGTGAAAAACTGAATGCAATGACTTGTAAAACATTTTTGACATTTATTTAATTAAATATGGTATGAAGACAAGATATTTATTGCTCAAACTGGTAAACTTTACTGTTTTTTGTAAATATACACTCATTCTGACTGTGATGTCTGCAACATGTAACAAAACAATTGGCATCACCTTTTCTTTAAACAACACTGAATAAGCCTTTGGGAACTGACGACATTAATTGTTGGAGTTTATTAAGTGAAATTCTTGCCCCTTTTATTTTTTTTGATATACGACTTACTCGTATTTTGAGCCTCATAATGTGCCACACATTTTCAATGGGAGTCAGATCTGGACTGCAGACAGGTCAGTCTGGTACCTGCACTCTTTTAGTACGAAGCCACGCTGTTGTAACACGTGCAGAATGTGTCTCATCGTCTTGCTGGAATAAGCAGGGATGTCCACTAAAAAGACATTGTTTGGATGGCAGCGTATGTTGCTCTGAAACCTGTACGTACCTTTTAGCATTCATGGAGCCTTCACAGATGAGCAAGTTACCCATGATGCCATGGGCCCTAACACACCTCCATACCATCACAGAACCTGGCTTTGAACATGGTTCTGGTAACAATCTGAATAGTCATTTTCCTCTTTAGCCTGGATGACATGACGTCTAAGATTTTCAATTACACTTTGAAATGTAGACTCACCAGACCACAGCACACTTTTCCACTTTGTGCCAGTCAATCTCAGATGAGTTGTTGATATATGGCTTTCACTTTGCATGGTAGAGTCATTGCATTTGTAGATGCAGAGACTAAGTGTGTTTAGTGGTGTGGTATGGTTTTCCCAAAGTGTTTTCAAGCCCATGTTGTAATATCCTTAATACAATCATGTTGTTTTTTGATGCACTGTCGTTTGATGGGCATTTAATATTGGTTTTCGGTCTTGTCCTTTATGGACTGTAGGTGGTGAAATCCCTAAATTCCTTGTAACTGTGCATTGTGAAACACTGTTCTTAAACTGTTGGACTCTTTGCCCACAAAGTTTTTCACAAGTGACCATCCTTGTTTGTGGACAACTGGATGCCCCTTTCATACCCAACCATGATACTTTAATTTGTTACCAATTAACCTATTTACCTGTGGAATGCTGCACACTCTCTCTCTCTTTTTTTTTTTTTTTAGCATTACACAACTTTCTCACTCTTTGATACCCATGTGCCAACTTTTTTGAAGACATCGAATACAAAAAAATAATACGTTTATTGGTTTGAACATTAAATGTCTTGTTTCTGTATTGTATTCACATTCATTCTGTTTTTATTTACATTCTACACAGCATCCCAAATTTTTGGCATTGATGTTGTATTTCAAAAGTATGACTTGGTATCTTGTAACTATGAGAGACCTTGGCATTGTTATATATACACTGACAATACTGGAATTTCTAACGTCAATACAATAGTTTAAAAAATATAGATGTTCTATACCATTTTAATATTACAAGGACAAACTGACATGTACGGCATACAATTTAAAATATTTATCAAAGGATAAATATTATAAAGCTATCACATGTTAATGACAACTTTTCTTCGTTAGTAGCAGAGAATAACAGAATCACTGTAGTAAACATTAAAAATAAGAGAAAGTGAGAAAGCGCAGCTGGTACTGGTTTATTGATACTGCAGAGTATTAAACCATCAAAAATATTCAGTATCAATATGTGGTGAGAATGGACTTCACTAAAAACCAAAAAAATAAATAAGTAGGCAAATAAGATGTAAGGGAGGGAGGAAGGAGACAGGATGGAAAGAAAGAAGAAAGGAGGAGGATGGAGGAAAAGAACCTGGTTCCAGACCTCTGAATAGTTGCCCACGTCTTTGATCTTTTGCCAGCACATGAAATGACACCTGTGGTTGGAAAACAGTTGACCAATCAGAGATTTGTTGGTGGGATTAAGAATGGGGATAACACCTTCCTGTACCAAAGCCAGACATATAATGACAGGAATATTTCCAGAAAAATGGCTCCAAGCTTGGGTGAGATTAATGTACATGTTAAAATGACATATTTCCTCTGTGATGTTGAAAACCATAAACTGCTCCTGGTAACAAATATCAGAGCTTCCATTAAAATGAAAATGATAGCAGGGAGACAGATGTGTCACTCTCTACTGACTGGCTAGGGCTTACACAAGCCATATTAGAGTGAATAATGAAATGAAGTGGCAAATGAGCCTGATTACCAAGCTAAGAGGGATGGAAGAAGACAGAAAAAAGTGATGAGAGAAAAAAGAAAGTAAGAAAGGATTATACAGCGCAGAGGTATTGATGAGAAATTGATTAGGAGTTGGAGGACTTGAGGGGTTGAAAGGAGGAACAGAGGCTGAATTGCCAGACCTCAGTTTCTCCCTAACACACACACACACACACACACACACACACACACACACACACACACACACACACACACACACACACACACACAC
>JAPZEB010000004.1:3681973-3693187 GCA_029783705.1 Chaetodon striatus | reverse complement strand
ACAAGGTGCTGGCATGGCATCATTTTTCTCGCTGTAAGACGGGTTGGGTGGGGAGAGATTAATGAATTCTGGGTAGTATGATGGTTGCTTTCTGACCAGAGTGAGTCACAGCATTGTGAGCCGCTAATCCGGAAGGAAGAGTGCAGACACGCACAAACACACAGATTTTTATATAAAAGTTCTTAGGAGGACCTTCCATTGGGGACACTGACCTACCAGTCTGCTTCCATGTCAAACTATAGCCCTAACCCATATGTTAACCTCATTAGGACCAATTATACTCATTTTCAGGTTCATAGTTGTATTTAAGATTTCTATTAGAACACGTTTTCATGCACTAATGGTCAAAAACACTTTATTTTCCTCATACAGTCTGTCCTGGAACACCTGTACTCACCCTCTGTTTTAGCGCCTGTCTCTTTAAGTCCCCTTCCTGAAAAAGCCTAGTGTGCACTGATTGGTCAGTGTTTCCAGGTCCCCCACAACTTGGAGTCTGTGCACCATCATTGCAGCCAGGGAATGACTAATGGAGAGATCTGCACTTTCTACATGTGAAAAAAATCTTCTTAACCAAGCGGACATGTTCCAGCTTAAGTATCATCCAAAATCAGGGAGAAATAAAAAACATCAGCAACCAATATTACATGTTTACCTGATTGACTGCGTATTAGCAGTGTACTTGCAGCTGGTGAATGACCGTAATGGCAAAAAATGGTACTTTCTACTGTGAAAAATCACCAGGAAAAGCGTCTTAACACAATCAGTTACAGCAGGAATATGATCTGATATCGGGAAGAAACTTAGAACACTGGCAAATGTTTCCCTGACTTTAGCATGTAGCTTCATTGAGCAGTGCAGGCCACAAAATGTAAACAATTGCAGTAAGGGGCCTGAAAATAGTGCCTTCAAAACGGTTGAAAACCTGAGGATTTTGCCTCCGGGGCTTACTTTTACATACATTTACCTTATTATTGGAAACGTTGGCCACATTTCATATGAACATCCGTCATTGTTACACCATATATGAGACAAAACATATGGAAAAGCCTTTAAGGTCACGGTCAATATTTCCTCTTAACCCAAGTCCAAATGTTAAAGTAGTGTCATGAAGAAAATGCCTTCACTTTCAACATCCAAAACTTACTGCTGCTCACAGAGACAGGAGTACAGCATAGCAAATTTGTAGATAACCAAAAAAACATATACAATATCTACTTCAAACTTTTAATTACCAAAGTGAATTTTTTGTATCCTTGAAGTCTGACATGCTCTGTGTATTCCCCCTCCTGTAAAACATGAGCAAAGCTGATGTTTTTTTTAGCGTTATGAATCCTGCATTATTTCCATCCATTGTTACAAGCTTGCAGTTTTCTTCACTGTTTTTGCTGAGGCAGTACCGGCACCTGAAGGTTAGCAGAACAGTTTCAAACCATTCCGCCCTTCAGCCTGAATGAGACAAACAAAACAGGGACCAGATCATAAAAAAACTAAAAAAGAAAAACTCTGTAAAAACAAAACAAAACAAAACAAACAAAAACACAGCAAAACAAAAAACCCACAGTAAACCTTTAAGAACCAATTGAAAAAAATGCTTTAATTATGCTCATTTTGGATGACGTCATGTATTAAATCCCTTAGTGTGTCAGCAATGACGCAAAAAGGAATTAAGACTGTAAATCACTAAAAGCATGTGAAGAACACCATGGCAAACTATCCTAACAACTACTACCAAGTGAGTTTACCTTGATTTATATTGTATACTTGTTTCACCAAAGCTCTTTTCCACTGCAGAAACCCAGGAACCTTTTGAGGACCTGGTTGTAGTTTCTGGGCCATCGTTTCTGCTCCTCAAAACTTCCTGCTCCCACAGTACTTTTCCCTTAGCCTGACAGGGTCAAATCTGCAGTAGCGACTGTTGCTGACAACAAAAGCTTGAGAACAGCTGCTTAAAATCAGTATTTCAAGGTTCTGAGGCTTGAAGTTAAAGGGATCTTTGGGCTAAATCCAGCCTCATTAGCTATGACAGACTTGTTTAAAGCCATGCGCCGTTATGAGAAATAGAAATAAACAACTCTAAATTACAACCACACATTGCACCATATAAACTGAGGATGAGTCTCCCCTTCTTTAGTTTGAGGTCTGATTATTTAATGTTTTGAGACACTGTACACTGTTGAAACATGCAGAATAAGCCGTACAATTCACTTTATTATAAAATCTGATCCATAACATGAGACTAAATATAGAGATCCAGACTGTTTTGATTCTTGCTTCGGGTGTCATACTTTAAAATAGCAAATGGGTTATTAAATGAAGCTGCAGCAAAGTGTCGATTCAAGTCTGCTACAAACTGTAGCTCCTGAATGATTAAGCTAAATTTCTGTGTTATAGTTTGTGCCCACAGTAATGACATCTCAGTGGTAGTCTGGAACAGACAGCACCTCTGGGGCTCAGAGATAAGCCTCTGGGTGTATGACAGATCATCAGCCTCAAAGGTTAACCAGGAGGGTGATAAAAGCGTTGTTATTTGGGTCATGCAGGGAGGGCACCAACCGCCAAAGTGCAGTCAGAGAGCTGCAGTAGGTTAGAGAATGGCACAAGCTCTAACGGGGTGTGTCCACACACCAGTTGTTTCCACAGAACCCTAACAGAGAGTGGTGATTTTATTGCTTCAAAAGTCTTCTTCTTTACAATTATTTTATGATTATTCCATTAAATGTGGCAGGGTTGCTCATTGATGCATGTTCACAACAACCCAGCCAAAACCCAGGAAGGTGGCAGCATGCTGACTTTTGTTTGCGGGGATGAACTGTATTTTTTGGGACAGTAGTATGGGAGAGTAAACATTTCATGCCTATCATTGGCAGATTGGTCAGGAGATATACAGCCTGTTAAGTGTATGTTTCCTGTCTCATTAGAGAAGAATCTGCTTTAAGAATGATTCCGGTTCAACCCGCTCTCATTCTCAGATTGTCGAATAGGCCCACCAACACTTTGTCACTCCCTCTGGGTCTGATACCAACACACAAGGTACCCTGTGGCATCTGTATGAGGCTCAGAGCAACTGATATAGTATAAAAAGCAAGAGAGTCGGTGTAGGAAGGATGGCTTGGATGGGTCAAACAAACACAGGACTTTAAACTTGGAGACCGTTGTTCATTGCCCATATATAACCAAAAATCACTCTCACTTGAATCCAAACCATGATCTTTCCTAAAGTTTGAGTTTGGAAGGAGAATGTTGTCATGTTTAGTACAACCTGAGACTAGTCTCATTTGAATAGTTTTGGCCATCACTTCCTTTAAGTATGGCAATATTCTGAAGATAATTTTCACCAAAATTACTGCAAATTGCTGAAGTCTTAGAACGAAGCAATTTCACAACAAAAAGCCAGACAGGACACCACCATTCAGGGAAGAACATTGAAAAACAACAACAACAAATCAATGACAGTTTAGTCAGATTGTCCAATCCAGAGAAAACTTCTGTGTTGCTCCAGAGGGCATGTGCAAACAACACATTTTGTCATTTTATCTGAGTGACTTTTTCACCTTTTTTTAAGAAACATGAGGGGCAAAAAACCCACTGATTTCAGCTCCTACAATGTTAATATTTTCTGGTTGTCTCAGTCCTCCATAATACTAAAATGAATCTGTTTTGGACAAAAAGATTTTAATTTATTTTCACATGCTGGTCATTTCAGGTCATATTTTGCTATTTAGCTTTTAATGTTTAAAAAATGACTGCCTTTCTTACCCCCACTAGATTTTCTTCAGCAGTATCTTTGTGCTATCAGATCTCAGCCATTAACCTGGTGAGTATGATATTATATTTAATCTGAGAAATGATGGTCAGAACTACAGATTGCAATAAAGTCATATTACATATTCTACATTATCTTGTATTGAGGGTTTACGGACAGACTCACTGCATGCTGGTAAACTACACTGAATCATTGTAAGTGCTGTGTATTGTTGGTCGGATGCTATGAGTGCTACTGCATATATTAATCACACATATAATTTGAGTTAATATATGCAAATGGTTTTGCTCTGGGTGTGTGTGGAGGGAGGCAGATGTGTGAGAGTGTTTTTCCCTCTGCATTTTATGAAAGGATTTCATAAAATAAAATCTCAGTATTTAACACTTAACGTGTGTGCAGGCTCTGTATCTCCCTCAGCTCTCACGCTCTCTCCCTCTGCAACCAGTAAAGGTCACTGCCATCTAACTAAACAACAGTTACCCTCCCCAAAGGTCACCTATTTGCTGTGTACATAACTGCATAATTAAAAGGTCCCTGATTTCAACGTATTAGAATTTACTTTCGGATAGAAGGAGCCAATGGAAGGTTATCACCACAGCAACCCTGTCATTTATCATACATGCCTTTTTTTTGGTAAATGCCACATCTAACAGTTCTGACAACTTATTCGCGGGTATTTCCATCAGTGGGTGCCAGGCGGTCTCCTTCAACCCCATAGTTCAAGCTTTTTGTTCCAGACATTTTGAAGTGTGAAAATTGACTAACGCCTATAACAGTGTCAAAAAGAATCCCCATGCCACCCACTCACGTCCTAAATGCTGAACAGATATTTAGTGGACAGGATACTCAGGAAAAATGTTCCAATTTAACCTTTCATATGCCTGGGGAAGTTGAACCGAGCACCCCATTCACACTTATTCACAGGTTGGAGCTCACCATTACAGCCTCCATCTTCTGCCGGTGGAGGGTAATTGCCTCACTGAAAGGTGCTCCGGCAGTATTTCTATAGGGAAGGTCATTTCAGCAGCTCGACAATTTCCTATTCATACACCACTCTCGAGCTTCCGTAACGATTAGTGGATTTAAAGTGGAGACCGTCTGATCAAAAGCTCAAGATCTCAAAGATGCAATGTTCCCCTGACATCCTGCTGTGTCGATCCTTGAAGTGACGTGCAGTGCGTAACAAGGAAGTGGATTATGGAACTTTAGGGATTTCACAAAGCTTTAGAATAAGACTTAATGGTCAGTGACAGTTGTCCAAACATGTAATTTGCCTCAGTACATTTACAACACAGCTATTTGAAAAATAAAGCAGTTGGTTTTAGTCGGTCAAAACTGATAGGTAGACCCTAAAGTTGAGAAGGTCTTCAATCAAACAGAAGGAAAATCCTACAAGCTTCTTATCCTGACTCTCACCCACTAATCTGTCCAAACATTTTTAGCAGCAGGAAAGTGTCTTCTAACACCTGTGTGTCTTCCAGCAGGGTCAGATTGTTCACTTCATCCACATTGTTCTGTTGCTGTCCAGCAAGGGAGTTCATGAATGGAATCATTTGACTTTGAAGCCATTTGTTTTTTACTTAACCACATGAACAGTTAAATTTTTTATGCCCCAACGAACTCTGCATCCAAGTCCTCCAAAACTAGATAAAAAGTTTTCTGGTGCCATTGGGCAAACTTTATCTACTTGGTAAAGTTTTAGGAAAGATTGAAAGTGAGCCTTATGTATAGGGTATTTTAAACGATGTTGACTGTCAGTGTGGAAACCGGACTTACATGTTGATTTCCCCTGTAAAAGTCACACACCCCACTGACCAATGCATCCACCTCACCCTCCTCCTTAAGACATTAGTCACACTTGCAATCCTGTAGCTATAGGATAAGGGTTGTAACGGCACATGAAGTCACGGTTCGGTGTGAGTTTGGTAAAGCTGGAGAAACAACAAATGCATAAGAATACCTTTGTTCTCATTTATTTTAAACCTCATTTATTTTAAACTCCATTTTAGAGTTGGGCTCCGGTTTGCTTTTTGCAATGATGCTGCTGACTGTACGTAAGCATCCGTTCACGTAGCGTACAATGGTGCAGAAACGCAGACACACCGTGCTCGTCTTAAACTCAACTTTCTTTTCATTGCTGTAGTAGCTTACCAGGAACCGTAGACTGTATAAAATAATGGACGTAGTTCAAGTGACGTCACCTATTAGATTGTAGACTGCTGTATTTGGCATTTTGACTGTCTTTATCTTAGGTTTTTTGGAGCGAGAAGTGACCATATTTAGACGCAAGGGCAGCAGGTGGGTCATCCAGCTCTAGGTTTTCCCATAGTGTGACTGACTTGCATGCCAATTTGCTTGTTGTGCTAACCTCAACATGTTTTTGCTTGTGAACTTTGGTTCCACATTATTTGCATCACTCTACCTGACATGTATTTTGCATGCGGCTGAAAGCCTTGGACTGTGACCCTCATACTGCGACAGCTCAGCATAAACACACAAACTGTTAATAGCCTGATACAGGATACCAAAGAAGCTGAATGTAAATGCATTCAAGAAGCATTTAAGCGTTTAAAAAAATGTTGAAATTTGATTGAAAATTGAAACTAACTGAGTTTGACCTCAGTGATAACAGCAGCTTTAGTTACACAAAAATCAAATGAGCTATTGCTCTCTCTGTCCCATTTAAGTGCCAGGAAAAAGGGGCTCCAGCAACAACAACACATATGATCACACATATTTGATACCTAATCAGTTCAACCAATGAATGATCTGTGTGATTGAGAGAGCATGTGAGGAAACGGCCCAAATGACAGCCAGTCCAGTTCACTGACAGAACACTTTCGATCATAATTCCATTAATTTGTGTGTTTGTGTTAATTTATGGATGACTGTCCAATGCTTTTGTATTTCTGATGAGGACAGCCTATCATCACTGATGTTATTTTTTCCCTTTGTAGACAAAGAAACAAAGGAGAAACAACAAAAACAGTTGGAAGCAAAATGAAAGCTCTACCACTTTGGACGACAACAAATGTGTGGGTGACTGCCTATGTCTTTCATTCCTTTCTTTTTTGTTTTTTTTAATAACCAAATCCATTTTACTTGATCACATTAAAGTCAATTAACTAATGCCCCAGAGAGCCCTATAATGAGTGCATAATAAGGTTACAGTTTAAAATCACTAAATTATCTACAAACAGAATTAACAAGAGCAAAGGTTGGAGCGAAAGTGTCTTACAATACTCCTGTGACTACAGAGCAGCAGTCAGAGCCCAGCAGTGAGGAAAGAAACAGACTAAATGCAGAGGACAGATCCCACCTGTACTTCTGTGCTCCTGTGTTTGGCTACTGAAACGTTGAGAAAGAATTAATCCCAATCATGCATACTTCACTGTTGGGTAAAAAGTCAAAACCACAGTGATGCATGAAGGCTGGTCCAAAGCAAGGGCACAGGCTTTGTTTTTAATTTTGGGGTGGACAAATATTAAAGGCATGAGGCCATTTTGCAATATTACTTAAAATCCACACTACAACCCAATCACGGTCACTGAATTGCAAAGATTGATATATGATATATTGATATATTGATAAATGTCAGTCACCTGTGGAACAGGCAGGGCTCTAAAAAGCCCCAGCCAATCATCCTGACCACTCCGCATAAAACAAACGGTCGGTGATAGGTCAATCAAACTGTCACCTACCCCTCCCCCTCTGCACGCACTGTACAGTGCACACTGTTAATGCACGTGACCCAAGCCTCCAGCAACATCAAGTTGACTGCGCTCTCAGCTAGTACACGGATAACATAAGCTAGCTAGCTAGCCAGCTAGCTGAATGTTGAATGTGAAGTTCTGTGAACCAGTTCACGTGAGATGGCAGAGAAGGCACCAACACCAGCCGTTAGTTCTAATCGAAAAAGGAAATCGGTATACGAGAGAGCTACACCTAGAAAAAAGGTGGATGCCAAAAAAGCCAAAACACGAGTCAACATCAGCGTGGCTTTTCAACGTTGGCGTCAACTTACAGATCACAGAGGTCTTCCAAGTGATGCAATGGTCGCCCTTTTTCTGCTGGACAGGTAAGACAACATTTTTATTCGATTCTACTAAGCGTTCAGTAGTAGGCAATGGCACCTGAGCCAGTGTACTATCCTCATCCACTCACACGCCTCTGTGAACAAACAATGTGCATTCTTGTTCTTTGGAGGTGTGACTCCTTGAGGAAGAGGGTAGGACCTTTTTGATTGTAGATTTTTTTTCCTATCTAGCTTGCGCGACCATTATTTTCAATGATTCCAGACCCCCTCTTTACGCAGAGGCTCTTGGGGTTCGAGCATCAAACACTTATTTTCTGCATTCTGGTGAATTTTTGTGCATCAATAATGCCTTTTCTGCATCAGTTTATGCTAAAAGTGTCTTTTTTATGTAAAGAAAAACAAAGTTTAGGCAGCAGGTGACAATTTAAAATCTAAAAATATAATGGAATATAATGATTGAGGCATTTTTTTTATTGCTTTTAAATATTTACGCTGTAGATCAGCTTTTGTCATTTAATGTTATCCCTGCTGAGTAAACACACGTTTGCATGATTAAATCTCTCTTTTGTTTGGGGAAGTAACCTTTTTAAATGTGAATGTGACACCTGCGTCAATGATAAATCAATTTTAATTACTTGAACCCCCCCTTGGACTTTAAAAGCTCATTTGTTTCAGCAAGATGTTTGCTCATCTTCAAACCTTTTTTGCTTTTCCAAAACATATGCCCCATATGTGTTCTTCTTACAAGAATAAAGTTGTAATTTCATATGGAAAAAAGTTGTAATATTACAAGAATAAAATAAAATCTACCTGCTCTATTGTCTGCTGTGCATAACATTATTCAGACCATCTGACAGACACTGAACCTGTTTGGGACTCTCTGTATTGGGCAGGTGTCCGTGCTCTGCTCTTTATTGGATTTGGAAACTAACAGAACACACTTCTGATCATGAGGCATAAATCTCACCTTGTGTGGCTTATTGTCCAATAAATGTTAACTTCACTTCACTGATTAAATGTAGCTCACAGCCGCTTCATCACGGTTTTCAGTGGGAAGCATCCTGGAGTGGTGATGCACACATAGTTGATAGACCCTTGGTCCTTCTTACGCCAGATGTAGCTACAGCCTCTCACATGGCAAAGCCAATCCAACTAGCAACACCGGGTTAGGAGGGCAAGTGCTGAATTATAGAACAAGATCTGTTAACTGTTTTTGTACCAAATAACTTGACTAGACACTGAAAACAACAGTGGTTATAGGCGATTTTTTTAAAGATCAAAATTATGGTTTTGGACAATTCAGTAGTCCCTGGATATTGGAAGGGACATATCTTTACCGTCCCTTCCAAATTCTATGTCCTTGGTCCAAAGACACATCTGTAACTTAAGATAAATTATTACACATTTTCTATTGCTATAGATTTACATGTCAGAGCATTGCACCTAAAAGAGAGGCTTAAAGTGTAGACACATCAAAGTAAGATCAGATGCAGCAAGTGCTCTTTATGTTTCAGACTTCCATTTTCCCTCAGTCTGGGCAACAAGGTGCATAATTCACCGCGGGGCAGAGACAGAAATGAAGCCTGCCACCTCGCGGCGTTTCATTCCCTTCATGATGGCTGTCTCGCGTGCCTAAAGATACTTTATCTGTCAAGTGCCATAAATCAGTGTTGCGAGGATGTGTCTGTGCTTTAATGTACATTTGGCTGTCAAGGTAGGATGAAGAACTACAGCGGGAAAGACCCCTGGAATAACAAAGTAGGAAGGAAGGTGGGAGAGAGAGAGGGGGAGGGGAGACAGTGAAAAATCACCGTAAAGTAGAAATGAGAAAAGGAGCACTTGAAAGAAAGGGAGGTTAGAATGAAAAGTGTGAAACAGAGGTGATGCATGGGTGGGAGGAAAGGTGAAAATGGGAATCACACGCTGGTTTCAATACCACTTCCATTCTGGAAAAAATGAGGAGGAAGCCACAAGTTAATGGGCAGAGGGAGGACAGGAGGGAGGGACAGAGGGAGGGAGGAGGGGAAGTGAGCGTCTCCCAAAAGCAGGCCAGTGTGTAAGTGTGGCAGACTTAGTTACCCCGGGGCTTCCTTTACTCCCATGCCTCCCCAGAGAAGCAATTAACAAAGAAATTATGGCAGAACAATTCACCCAAAGGCTCTGGGTGTCTCTCATGCCGTTTAAGTGTGCTAATCACTTCTTCCATTACAGTACAGAGAGAGAGAGGCAGTGTGTGACAGAGAAATGTTGACAAAATCAAAGATAAAGACCATGATGAAGGAAGACAGAGAACATGTACAGATTGTGTACAGCCCCATGGTGCATTCATGCCAATGACGGTCAGACCTAATAAAACAGAACTCTATTAAATGTGATCTTACCAGTCAGGCCGCTGTCATCTGTCCTGTACAGAACATGGTATATTTAGGCTACATAGCTCATGCAATCCTACATACTGGGCGTCAGGGCTAAAGCATGTCACTGGCAATAAATGCTCATCAAACTACTACCTGTAGATTTATGGCACAGAGTGAAAATATAGCATATTAGTAGGTCTAGTTAGGCTTTGATTGGAACTCATTTGTTCAAGCTTTTTTGCTGCCAACAGCGATTGCTGATTGTGTGTAGCCACATAAGCTGATACATGGCCAATATCAATTGTTTTTTGTTATTTGTTTTGTAATAGCAGCTGGTATAGTTGTATAATACTTAATGTCAGTTGAACTGTTTTGTAGTGTATTGGAACTTGCTTTACCAGGGGGCCACTTTTGCAAAATGTCAGGAGGCCAGGGGCCAGTTAATTAACAAACATTAATAGTTAATATATAAACAATTAACCTGGTCACTGTTGGGGAGGTCAGGGGACTTTTTTTTTTTATAAACAAGCTCTAAATTGATGCTTCGTTTTTCTTTCCTTTTTTTTTTTTTTTTTAATTTGCTATGGCTATGGATGGATTACTAAACAGGCCCAAAGGGCACAGGCCAAGGGGCCCAAGGTGTCAGGGGGCCCCTGGCCTCTACTTGCAAAAATTAACACACCAACCAGAGAGAGACTCAAAACGACCACTTTTACCCCCTTTACACCTTGCATTAGCACGTGGTTTTTTGCAAACAGATAGCGCATGACCACATACAGTTGTGTTCAAAATTATTCAACCCCCACAGCAATAAGGTGTTTTTCCAAGTTTAACATTTATTTTTTATCTTGTTTACTATCAAATCAAATAAGGACATGAAAAATAGACAAATGCAACTGAAATTATGTCAACACTCTTTGTAATATACCAATAAATGTTCTTTCTGTGATTACCTCATTGACAAAATTATTCAACCCCTTAGGTACATACATCCTTAGTACTTAGTACAACTCCCTTTGGCAATGATGACATCCCTCAGACGTGAAGCATAGCTTGAC
>JAPZEB010000004.1:3669343-3681873 GCA_029783705.1 Chaetodon striatus | reverse complement strand
CTTTGCATATCTGTGCCCAGGGGCCAATTGTTCCATAATACACCCATGACTCTGGTACCTTATTTATATTCAGAGTATGAAAAAAATTCCCAGTGTGAATCAATTTATTTTCATAGTAAATTATAAAATGGTCGGCAGGCCACTCTGCACACTATCACGGGCCAAATTCAGCCCACAGGCCAAAAATTAAGTATAATTGCTCTGCAGTGTGACTAAAGAAGCTCAAAAAGTCTGTCAACCACATGCCTTTCCAAAGTTCGTTCAAACAACAGAACAGTGGGCTAGAAAGAGCTCCCATGGTGCAGTGCAAGTAGGCTACAGCAAGTCTAGAAGGTCAACTGAAATATACAATGTAATCACTGTTCCCTCTTACTTCCACCATGCGCAAGCAGTCAGTGTGAATGTGGGGTGTGGATTAGGTAGGAGGATGCCACTCACTGCAGGGGTTGGAATTCAGTGGTAGTAAGGTATTAGCAAAACAGAGTACCTGCTGTTAGCTTTTCCTGCTTTGGCATACAAATGGTTGGAAAACAAAGGGTAGACCCTTCAGGCATTTTCGGACTAGAAGACCTTTTTCAGAGTTCTCAGAGCCCCTTTTTTGTTGTAACCCTACCACAAGACATAGAAATGATTGTAGTTCTTATAATGCTGGGTTCAGGGACTTTACTAAGCTTGTATTTCAGAGTAAGTACTCTCCCAACACAAGAAGAACAATGAGTGACATAAGTGTACAGTGATTGGTTGAATGCAGTAGGAGCAATGGCCATTTTGTTAGCCATGTAAACAACAGACAAAAAAAAAAAAAAAAAAAGTAGATGCAGAAGTTCCCAGTGGACAGTTCCTCTCAGGGGGTCCCCAGAACTGTTTGATCTAGGACACCTATTGTTCTGTCACTCCACTCCGCAGCCAGGAAACAAGACATGGGAAACGTCTCTTGGTCTTGAGTAGCTGACAAACTGATCAGCAACTAGAGAGCATCCATCCCGATCTCCAGATCGCATAGTTCTACTGAGTATCTACTGAAACCGATCTACAGGTGATCGATCAGAGCATCCCTAGCTTTAACGTAACATTCTGTAACACTGTAGTAGTTATCTAGTAACTGTTAAAATAATATTTAAGGTTTTAAATATGATGCTCATTAAGACCTGAGAGAAAGCTGCAGGTGATTTGTTATTGAACAGAACTGAATGGAAAATGTTGCAATGCCATCAACAAGTACTGACTCATGAGTATAAAGAATAAAAACAAAAACATGCAGCACTGGTTTACTTTATTGCTTCAGGCCCTGTCTGACATTACAGTAACATATATGGGGATTTAGAACGTATTTGATTGGGTTTACAGTGACTGAACAGTGAACTTAATATCCAATGTCACACTACCACTTTAAAACATCCCCATGATATTTTTCGGCCATCAGCTTTGTGTTATACTTTGTGACTTTATTCACATCCATCTTAGTTTTACATTTTATTGCAGCAATTCAAACATCAATTTCTGTTTTTTTTTTTTTTTTAAACTCAGAATAATAACTGTCAGTCTGTGCTTCCTGTCCAGAGGCTGTACTGATAACAGGGAGGAGATTTGCCTGCCAGTCACACACCGCCACGGCCTTATCTTTCATTTACCACCATGAAACTAGAAAGTCATGGTGTGTAGCAAGACCCGAACCTTCAACACTTTACAATTACATTTGCGCAGATATAAAACAACCACTGAATTTTTTTGAAGACACCTGAATGATTGAAGTTATTTTTTTAACTCATACCTAAAAATAAAAAGTGTAACAGACTTTCTTTTGTGTGACATTTGGTAAAGATGGAGATGTAGATGTGTATAGATTAGTCACTGTTGAGATGGAACTTTCAATTATTTTGATAAGTTTGTTTGATCACAATACATTATTTTATTAAGTTGGCTGTAGAATACATCATTCCTTTCAACTGTTATCATTCAATAGGTGTTACTGACAGAAGGGGCCTGCTACATCTCGTAGTAGGTTCAGAAGGCCATTATCACCATGTTAAACTGGTCACAATTTTAAGTTTGACTCCAACGCTTGATCGATAGGTTTAGAAAAAGATCATGGTTTGAGTTTAGCTTTTATGACCTACCATAGAACAAGTCCACCAGAGCATATCTTTACATAAAAATGCTAAAAAAAATAAATAAATAAAAAAAGTGCAATGTACTACAAAAAAAGGAAAGTCGTTATTTATTTATTTGTTTTTACACATATTTTTCTAAACACATGCAAGAAAGTCAGTTCATGCTTACAGCGTAATGACGCTTATTCCAACGTAGGAAGTGCTGTGAATACCCGTAGTCTGGATTTCAATGTTTTTGTTGTGTGCGCTTTTTACTGGATTTCTACAAACCCATTAGTGCAAGGAAACAGTGCTCTGGGATAGGATGCATGCATGATACGCCACTGCAACTCCCCTGGGTTTTATATGCAAAAAGAATTATTGCTCTATCTTATTTGGTTGCAATTCTACAGGCATTTAAAAGTAGATATTCAAATGAGATCGCGGGAGCTCCAGACAGTTTTAAAGAGCTACAATAAGTATGTTTGCTACATAACGTATGATGAATTTACATACATCAGTAAAAAAAAAAAAGTAGGTCAACGCTGACTTTTGGTTTCACTTGCTCAGCAGTCTCCTGGGTGAAAGTCCTGTGTTTTTACACAGACTTTGTTGCTCTTTACACTACACCACCTTACTTCCTCCTATGTCTATGTCATAATTACTACTACAACTCATAGGTGTAGGCAGCATGGTCTCATAGAAATACATAAAATGTACAAAAACAAGGGCAATGCAAAGTCAGTGAGAATCATGTTTTTAAAGAAAAAGAGGATGTGATTTAGGGCGTGCGAAAGCTGTGGTGGATGGATCAAACAAATATGGATTTTCTAGCAAGGGGCAGCTGTATGTGTCCCTTGTGAAACCAAAAGTCAATGTAGTTGTTTGACCTTATTACATACTATACATAACTACGCTAAGTATTTTTTGTAGATACTATATGTAACTATGCAAAGTATATAATTATGTCACCTTTGTCCTACACAGTTATTTTAATTGAAAACACAATCTTTTCCTAAACGTTTGTCTTTGTTTTCTAAACTTAACCAAGTGTTTTTCCTTTCCCTAAACCTAACCAAACTGTGACCATTTTCCAGCTTTAACCATGTTAATGATTCATTTGAAACTGCAACTGTTCATAATAGACTTTGCATTGTTTAATTTTAACACATTTTGTGCCCACTGTGTGATGCTTTGATGTCATGTCATGTCCATTTTATGTATCTCAGTGATACTATGTTGGTGTAACAGGCACTTCTAACCCATATCTATGAGGTGTGTAACCACTGATAACACCCATTCAATGGGGTGATGACTTTCAAAGTGGGTAAATACATCACAGGATATACAGGCACAACAGTGATGTATGTATTGTGATGATAACCATCAAGTTAAAAAGTATATGTGTTGTGTGATATCAGTTGATTTGTAAGTTAAAATAAACTGAAAACAAAAACTTATCCGGGGGCTTAAAAAGCCTCCAAATAATGATTCAAAAATATATATATATATATATATGCTAATTTACACATGAAAAACATGAGAATAAAATTCTATCCAAAATGGTAGGATTAATGAATGCAGGGAGTTTTCAACCAAACCAAACTTCTTCTTATCAGCTATCTACAGCTCAAAGGAACGCTGAATTGATTTGGATAAATTGACTTGGTGGGCCTCTACTTGTTTAATAAGGATGCCTGTGCTCAGCTGAGAGCGCCGATGCTTTCTTCTCCACTTGGATTTATATTTGCCCGCTGGCAATGCGTGCTGTCAGAGAGAATGATTTCATATGCAATCTGGAAATGGACTGTTACCACACCTTGAGACAGTCTCACACAGACAAGCGAAAGACTCACTTCTTGTTACTAAAACTGAATATGGCTCACGAACAGTATTGGGAAGAGGAAATACAGCGGTGCACAGCACAGTGACACAAATACCTCACAGCTGCCGCCCCAGATTACAACTCCACTGTACATCCCGAGGAAGCAGCTCTCATCCCACCAACCCTTCTACCCATACTCGTCTAAAACAAACGCTTGCATTCTAATTAAACCCAATCAAACCAAGCACATCTAACGTTTACACTAAACGAAGCTCTATAAATAAAAATGGATCTCTTCTAATTTAGGCATTCAGGCATGAAAGGCTTCGCGGCACTGCCTGAACTCTTTTGCACCTTGCTGGAAGAAACAAACAAATTAGCCAGCTTATATTAAAGCACGCCTGCTGTGCACGACAGGCATCTATTTTCAGGTTGAATTTTTGTCTCAGATCTGTAGCTGGAGATGGCATCTCTCAAAGAAGTCGTGCAGATTTTTTTTGACTGTTGGAGTTTTGGGTGTACTCACATAATCCTCTGAAGAAGTTTGATTTCAAGGTAGGAAATTGGTTGTTGACTTTTTTTGGATTTCTTTGCCAGTCACAGCTCAAAATATGGGTCTGTATTGTCAAAACATGTAGGTTTGCATCAGCATGAATCTGAGGGCAGCTGGTTATTCTCAATCCAGGATATTAGTGACAAAGGAGCAGCCAATGGGGGCAGAATAAGAAAAGAACAGACATAAAGACGGCGGGAAAAAAAAGCTTGATTTATTCCTTTTGGTATAAATTGTCACAGGATTTGGTGATTTTTTATGGGTGGGAGGCTCATTTATCCTTCTATTTGCTGAATACAAAACAAGACAAAGAAACAACATGGTCTATCTTATCTTATGGTGTGACTGACACATTGTTCACACAACAAAACCCCAGACTGTCATGGCATTTAGGATAAAATCTCAGGTTTTTATTTGTGTGTATGCACAGAATGTGTGTGGGAGGGGAGTGTTTTTTCCCCCTACCCCCAGGACACCTCTGGAGTGTGAAATGGCTAAATGCAGCTTGGCAGACACCACCTCTGAGACAGATATGAATATGGAAACACGCATGAACATTAACACATATGCACTCAAACATTCTCTCATCCGTTTACAAACAGGTATAGAGCTGTTTAATACAACACACAGCCGAAAGTAAAAACCAACTGGTCTGCACAGAGCCCTGATCTCAACTCCATCCGACACTTTTGCGATGAACTGAAACAACAATTACAAACTAGGTCTTATCGCACAACATCAGTGTTGGACCTCACTCATGCATTTGTGGCTAAATATCAACAATTCCCTGCAGCAAGAATCCAAAATGTGGTGGAATACCTTCCAAGAGGAGTAGATTTATAATTCTTGCCAACACGTTCTCACTCCAAACCCATCAAATACAGCTGCCTGATCAGTGACCCTATGCTTCAAACAAGACACCCCTCTAGTGCCAATCTTTACTTGTTACATTAATAGTGATTTTGTCAAAATAATCTTCTATGTTCACTGGAAACATGGATTTTATCACCAAAACCAATTTGGGTTTAGGTGACAAAACTACTTAGGTTAGGGTTAGAAAAAAAGATGATGGTTTGTGTTAAAAGAAATATGTTTGGACACATAACTTAAAGATCTATGTGTAGAATTTAGTGGCATATGGTGTTAGGGTTGCAGATTGCAATTGACTTTAACTCGAGGGTAACAAAAACAGGATACTTACTTTCAGGTGATTATGAACCAATAAAAACACAGTTGAGAATTAGGGGTGTAAGTATATATCAGTATTGGCGATAACTATAATATTAAAAAATGAAATATTGATATCTGTAACTGCTTATCTTGGTACAGGGTCAGGGGTGTGCTTGAGCCTATCCCAGCTGTCATTGGGTGAGAGGTGCTGACACATAGAGAGAGATGACCATTCAAGCTCACATTCACACCTATGGCCAATTTAGAGTCACCAATTAACCTGCATGTCTTTGGATTGTGGGGAACCCTGGAGAACCCAGAGAAAACCCTTGCTGACGGGGGGAATATAGAAACTCCAAACAGAAGGGCCCCAGCCAGTCGGTGGATTTGAACACGAAACCTTCTCAAATATGACATTATTGTGTAACTAATCCAGTGCCTCTTAAATAATTGCTTTCCTTTCTGTTTTTGCTATTTTTTTCAATTTTTCTACAGATATTGTGATGATATCATTATCATGAATTCTTTTGGCTAAGATAAGTAGTGAAAGTCTGATATTGTGCCAGCTCTACTTTTAATATTATATTCAATTTCTGCAAATATATCCCCCTAAATCCTATGTACTGGACCATCACGTAAATTGACTAACTACGCCAAGTGACGCATGTGATTTATGTCATAAGATCTATGTGACTCATCTCATAAAATGCATGCCACATGACATATATGCTAAGTGGGATTAAAAAAAATAATAATAATCACCATTTCACACATGGGACACGAACAGCAGTTTCCTGGGTGAAAGTCCTGTATGTTTGACCCATCCACCTTCCTTCCCTCCCACCCTACTCTGGCTTTCTTGCTCTTTATACTAAGTCATTGGCAGCTGAAAGCCCTAAACGTTATACACACAGAAGCTAAAGGCTGCCTTGTGTGTCGGGATCAGGCGTTGAGGGCCACTGACCAAGCTGCCACATTTGAAACCCTGGTATGGTCTGTTCAGGAGTCCATATTTTGGCCATATTGTGAAGGTTACTTGCTCTCTCCTGATGGTTAAATAACACTGTGGATGGGATATTACCACAACATTTGGTGCTAATGCCTTTCTGACTTATACTGCTGCTTAATAAATACAAAGTAATCCAACAGATCGATTTAAACAACCAAAGACTGAATATAATGATTAAAGAATAAGTGCTTAGACTTGCTTTACTGGCTCATTTTTAAACTAATACACAGCAGCTACTTTAGCTGTTGATATGTGGCATCAGAAATCTGACTGTTCTTCTGAGCTCTGTCTGTCTGTCTTTAGCTTCATGCACATTTTAGAAATTAAGTTAGCTTCTCAGAAGCCTCATACTTAATCTTACTTTGTCTCAGAAACAAGGCACTGCATTTGATTTTTTTGTATTTTATAACCCCAGAATTGGAAAACTACTCGGCTCCCTCAAGGGCACAGCACTCAGGAAACCTTTGAACGCAATTCCATTGTAAAAGTACAACACTTTTCAAACCTTAATTCTAGCCTCGGCTAGGGATTGAACAGTTAAATCACAAGTCTCTAAACCGTGGCGTCTTTTGATTGAAGCGGTCGTTTCCAAATGAGAGCGGAGACCAGTTTTCCCTCCGTCCGCCTTGTCCATCCATCCTCGTTATAAAAACCCCTCTTGCCTCTTTGGCGACCCGCGCCTCAACACTACTCCACTCCTGAAACCAGCTGGTATTAAGACTGACTCTTCAATCCCAGACGATCGATGCCGTCACTTACCAGCCGAGTCACACCGCTGATTACAGCGTCCCTCAATTTACAGTGCTGTTGGTGGAAGTGGAGGAGGAGTGGAAGGTGGGGTGGGTGAACTGCTAGATGAGCTGGACTCCCTGCTGGGCCAGTGTGGGCTTAATAAGGCTCTGCTGCATCCAGGTGCAGATGGTTGCAAGAAAATAACTTCATTGCTTACAACAGCTGCTTTGAATGTGTTTTGTTTAAATAATTTTATCCTTAGATGACTTGGAAAATAACCCTGCCAGGAGGGCTTCACACTCTGTTACTCTGCTGGAAACCAGTGTGAGCTGAGGTTGTGCTGCAATGTGAGAAAACATGTTGGTCAGTCTCCTGCTAGCTGATAATTACAAATGCACGTGTGCTTGCATGCCTCACACACTCAAGAGTCATAAAAAGTGAAAATAGATATCTGTTTGACATGAAAAACAAAAAAAAGGCGACGTTTTGTAAAGTCTGAAAAGAAGACTCCCCGCAGATTCTCCAGGTCACACGTACACACATGGCCCATTACCTGCTGTCAAACAGCCATTTAAAGACAAATCGAACCAAATTTTTTGCTGAGGATCACTCGACACATTTTCCTCTGATTCCACATTAAAAGGAGGAAACCGGGAAAGTTTAGAGACAAAAGGCAGCCGTTTCCTGACAGCTCTCATGTTGGATTACAGAGCTGAGACGGTGCCAGGACTTCAGCAGAGCAAAACACAACGCGACTCATTCTGTGCACTGCCTGACATGCCTCTGTGAAAACATGAAAAACATGAGTGGGAAGACATTAAAATGAGAATGTTTCATATCTCTCACTTGTACACAGCCCTGTGTGATGTTCTACACAAATGACAACAGGATGGAAAAGAAACAAAATGCCAAAAGCTGTTGTTCTCTATCTATCTATCCATCTATCTATCTATCTATCTATCTAGCTATCTATCCATCCTCTACTCGACCTTCCCTCATGCTGTCTCATTGTCTGGGCCGATCTTCATCAGCCATCTTAATGAGTTCCATTGGAGCTCATTTAAAGCTGTGATTAGATTCCTGCTAATAAATTATGTGTGTTCTCAGCAGGTTGCTATCCTCGTGTTGGCCACCACTCACCGCGTGTGTGTATGCGTCTTTTCGTGTGTTAATGAGTATGTTGGTGTGTTTCCTCGGGATGGAACAGAAGCAGAATCAAAACCAGCTTTAATGCCATTTTCACCGCCTTGCTTATTACTCCATATAAATTGATATGTTTGTGTGTGTGTGTGTGTATGTGTGTGTGTGTGAGAGAGAGAGAGAGAGAGTGTGATGTGAACATGCCTGCTAGCTGGGCGCTGACAGATACATGACATCTGGTGTCTTCTCTGTGTTGATTATATGGGAGGGGCAGTGCTTGTTGGATAGTGTTTGGGGGGATAATAATCATTAAAAAACACAGTACCACCAATTAGCTACTCACAGTGAAGGCTTTTCTCCTGGGACAACACAAAGCCAAGGATTATGCCGGCCAGTATCCTTAGGAATTACATCCATATTCAGACAAATACACACCTCACGCTGTACATCCAGTGAAAGTGTTAAGAGCAGGAATTGGTACGCCATCTATGTCGTGTGGTGGAAAGTAAGGGTGTGGCAGTCAGGGCAGTGGATGGGCACGTGGCCAGTCTGACTGACTCTGAATTTACCTCTTGAAACAAACCTGCGGTTTTGTTTACTTTTTTATTGATTGTAAACATGACCCTTCCCTGAATTTGTATTTTAGTTAACCTAACGACAGTTTATTTGCTGTAACCATGAACTTTCTCTAAGCTTAACCAGCCCTTTTGTTATAAGAAAATGCTGGTATTGTGTGTTTCTGCAAACCATGGGTACGTTACATTTGTACGCAAGGTATCATTTTAATTTTTCTGAAGTGATGTAGTTCTGATTACAAGTACATGAACTGACTTTGTCATTGGGAGGTGAGGGGATGGTGGATGGCGTGACACCTAGGCTGAACACCTGCAAAGTTGCAGACCACTGAGATGCCTTTGAAGCTCGTACCACTGTTCAAGATCAACAAACAACAAAACTGGATGTTTTTTTTAAGGGCCAGTCACTGTGTTCAACTGGGGATAGTGCCACGAAAAGCAGTTATTTTTTACCAAGACATCATTGACTTTCAAGTTGAGACAGTGCTGTTTTGTTTTTTTTTGTTTTTTTTTCTGGCCAAGACATCCCCTAGTTTACAGCTCGGACAGCAACGAAAAGTGGCATCGCTGAATTTCCAGCCAAGTTAGAGTGGCCAAAAGCGATGGTTTTCCACTGTGACATCACTATGTTTCCAGCTGGGATAGTGCCATCCAGCAGAAGATGCTTTATACCAAGACATCGCCGTGTTTCCAGCCAGGACAATGCCATGAAAAGAGGCTGTTTTTATGGAGACTTTATTGCTTCTCTTGCTGGCATTGTGCCACTTAAAGCAGCTATTTTAAGCCAAAACATGATATTTTCCGAACCATAACCAAATGGTTTTGTGAACAAACTTAGCCACATTTTATCCACAGCATTGTTGAAACATAAAAAACAAAGTTTACACAACGTAAAGCATAAAGGTATCTGCCACATAATAATGTACAAATCTAGCGTTATTCTGGTTTACATTCATTGTGACAACTGGGTTGGCTTAATCATAACCTAAGTTGCCATGTGCAGACATTTGAGAAAAAAAAATTGGGAAAACTCTGGCAATGGACATAATCCAAGGTTTTGCATAACTGTTCATTAACAGTGTTCTTGTCCAATAATAGAGCTGGTGTTATACGATTATTCATGGTACACTGTAGGTCCATGGGATAACCAGAAGTTCTCTTTTGCTGATAAGCTTCTGAATGTCCGTTCTTACTGAATGAACAACAGAGCTCCATACTGATGACTGAAAGCTCAGCCGTGAAACACTGTATATTACTGGCTGGTTAAAAGCCCATTTAAAGACAGCAAAACCCAAAGAAACAATCATAATTTGATTACTGTTGTATAGGCTGGTTTTGTATTGGACTAACTGTAACAGCTCAAACCAGCAACAGACTGACATACTACTAAACTGGGGACAGTCAGAGCCAGTGCAAAACAGCATGGTGGTATGAACAGTGTCCAGCTACTGCTGTACATAACGTTGGTGTATCCGAACTGTGATGCTTAGTTTAGGAAAATATTAAGCTACCTACATCGTCACTGACTATGAATCTTTGAACTGAGCAAAACTAATTATTTACACTTCCACATTGGCAGTCTCTCCTCACACACTATGGTGAGCCTGGGGTTTCTTTTAGAGGAACTCAGCGAGTCGAACTTTCCAGGTCAACAGGGTGCTCTATTAACTTCTCAGAGCAGTGCCCTGACACAGCAACAGACCAACTTTGTACATCTGAAAGAGAATCACAAATGCTACACATCACAACACTCACAGTCTAACTATGTCTGTTCCTAATACTGAGTGAAATAACCGCAGATGAACTGTGGGTAGAGTGGAAACACTAAAGAACAAAATGTCACTAACAAAACGCTCTAATACCAGTAGCACTGAAAAAACTAGCAGAAGCAGTGAACTTGCTGTCCAAGTGCATGCGAGGAGGTTCCCACCTTTCCCAAAGGACACCACAACATAGAGCAGGCTGCAGTGACAAAATATTAAAATATGCGAAGTGGGGTAGATGGCATAATGGTTAAGAATGGCATGTTTCAAACTTTTTTTGATAGTGAGATAAACCTTGGCTGAATCCAACGTGCAGGGAATATTACTGAACCAAAGACTAGTGTCACATATCTTTGACTATGGATCAGGAGCTCTCCATTGAGTGCTGAGGGAATACTTAAGAAAACAACTTGCGATTTCTGTAATGCTGCACTAGATTGTTTAACTCTACTTACTACATACTACCATACAACATACTTACATCGTAATGTAAAGTTACAGAGGTTTAGGTTAGGCAAGTGAAGTTCCTTTGGTTAGGTTTAGGGGAAAAAAAGCTGGGCGTCTTTAGGCTCAGGCAAGTAAAGTTGCTGTGGCTAGGAAACATGGTGACAAAAGACCTACAAATGACTTGGACATACCTTACAAAATAACTCACTTCACTGAAAATTCCAACTATCTGAATGCCAGTCTTCTGAGGAAAGTTCTGGAAGAAAGTCCTATGTTTTGTGACGCATCCATGATCACAATCTGTCCTCCGTTTTTATTCCTGTCAGTACAGTCATGTCACCTCAGCATTCCCAAATACATGGTTTAGACACAAATTATGTATATGTATATGTACAAACTGTGGTGCATTATTTTTGTAGGAAAATGTACAAATAGTGCATGAGAATGGTGAGTTTAATTTTAGGTTAAGGGAACTGCTGTTCTTAGCTTTAATCCAGGGTTACTTCGTCTATGCACATTTAGCCTGGTTGGGCAGTTCATCAAAAGAAGTAAAACAATGCAGTGCATGCAAATAATATAGTCATAATATAGTTAAGTGCATCTGGTATGTCCCTCCAAGGACCCATGTGGAAACCGCAGAGATTAGGCAGATAGGCCTTCTACAAGTTGTGCTGAGAGTTAATCAGTTAAAACTCAATCACACGTATGACATCATCAAGGTAATGGCCACAGGTTACTTGATGTGCCATGTAGAGATGGTACATCATCAGCATTGTCACTTTATCAGAGCAAGTGTTATGTCATGTAAAGTCCCAAGGGTGAATAGCACAGCGAGGAACTCATTTTGCTTCACTGGCACAGGCATATGAAACAAACTCCCACTCTGCATTAAACAGAGTCAGAGTATCAAGGTATAAAAGAATAGGGTTAATCAGCATCTCCAGAGTTTAGTGTCAGGCTTGTGAAGGCAGGTCTACTTGTGTCTGGTGGATAAATGTTTGTATACATTTTATAGCCTTGTAAATGAAAAAGCAGTGCCAATCATTGTAATCAGATTAGTTGAAATAACACTGATGTCACAGATATGATGTATTTGATGGGGGTATGTATTAAGATGGACTGTCTTAACAGAGGTCCGCATTGGAAATGAGTGTTGCATTATGTTTTTTATGTCGAAAAAAAAAAAAAAAAAAAAAAAACTAACAAAAAAATATAAACCAACAATC
>JAPZEB010000004.1:3658556-3669243 GCA_029783705.1 Chaetodon striatus | reverse complement strand
AAAAAAAAAAAAAAAAAAAAAAAATCGAACAAAAAAATATAATCCATAACTCTCATACCAAAAATTTCTTTTGTCAGTGCCTTCCAAAACAGTCATTATGACATGTGAGCATTTTCTTAACTGCAACCTCAATCTCTCAAAGCAACCAAAAGTACTTAGTTAAGGCTGGGAAAGATTGTGGTTATGTTCATAAGGAGGCAAAGTTGGCTATTGGTAGGAGATGACTGTGGTCTAAGGTCTCAAAGTCAGTCACACAAACATCTACCAACACCTTCTCCCAAAAAGGTTTTGGGGTATAACATTGTTATGGCACTTCCGTAACATCGCATGAAAAGGGACTGAAGTACTAAGCCTTGAAGCAAAATGTAAACCTAGACTGTGTTTAGCATTTGAACAAATGGCCACTGCTGTTGTCTTTGTGAAGTAACAACATGACAAAAATGGCTTCACTGGCATTTGCATAAGCCACATGTTCATGATTAAATATGGGTGATTCTTCGTATTGTCAGTCAGAGTTATTTGGCCTTTGTCTTTAAAGGTGATTTTGGAGCTGCAGTTTTAAAAAAAAGAAGGACAGTCCACAAAGACGCAATCACAATCACAATCAAAGCCCTGGCATCTGCCAAACGGCCCATATGTTGCTTACTCTCTCTACTGTCAAACAAACAAAGAAACACAAGTACAAACGAGGCAAACCTGCTTCCTTCAAATCCTAGGGGAAAAACACCTTCCTAGAATAAATGTCATCATACTGAGGAAGTGCACATGAATGCAGCACTGGGACCGGGATGCTCAAGGCTGGGACTCGTTTTCATTCCGACATCAAAGAAACATAAAAGAAAGAGAGAATGACAAGCACACACACACATATACACACTCTTTGTATCCTACAGAGTTGCTGAATCCCATCATACTTGACTCAACCTGGGAATACTTACTTAGCATACAATACCCCCAAAATCAACAGACATGACAGTGCTGCGTGGTGTGCACTTCTGCCTGTTTGAAGTAGTTACAAAAAGGGGAGATTTAAAATGTCCACTACAAAGCGGTCACTGACTGTAATATCAAAGAAAGTGAAAGGGCTGGTATTGAGTAACTGAAGAACTTCAGTGTAAGCCTGGACACAGCAGTAGTGCGCCTTAAGATGGACAAAAGCACCACTGCAAAAAAAAAGAAAAAAAAGAAAAAGAAAAAAGAACTGTAAGCAGGTATGGGCATATAGAATATGAAAAATAGAAAGTCTTCTTTGAATGTTCATGAGACACCAAGGTATTGCACAGCAGTTTGTACTCTTTTCAGGCAGGATGCTTGTGAGGTAGAACTAGAAAAATGCTACATGGGATTCTCCCCCCTCAAACCCCACGACAAAAACCACAGACTGTAAAAATAATGGATATAGCAACAGTGACATCACCCATTAGCTTGTGGATTAGCATATTGAAGCCTTGAGTTTAGCATTTTGGTTGTCGCCACCTTAGTTTTTTGAAGCCAGAAGTGACCACATTTGGGTGAGAGGGTGGAGTAAGGCGTGGATGTGACTGAGATGCAGAGGACACTATCGCCATACAATATGTCACTCAAAGCATCAGGCCCTTAATTATGCATAACTTTAAGCCTTGATAAACTGTAAACTGGTATTAAAAAAAAACAGCTATAGAGACCAAAACCATTTTTGTACCAGGCTGTAAAAATGATTATTTCTGCTGTAAAGTTGGGAGTCAACATGGAGATCTATGGGGATTTACTTGTTTCTGGAGCCAGCTCCAAGTGGCCATTAGAGGAACTGCAGTTTTTGGCACTCTGGTGTTGGTCTTATTATTCAGCCCTGGAGGCTGCTGCTTGACAAACGTAAAACATAAGCAGGTATTGTAAGTGGATGAAGACAAAGTGTCGGCCAAATAAATATAAGACAAATCAGTTGTACCATTGTAGATATAGTCTTTTATAGTGAAAAATGCTTCTGAGAAGATACTGATGATTCATGTTGGGTTGAGTTTGTGACTTCAAATTCTGTGTTACACACTGGGCATGTGGAGTTTAAAAGACAGAGACCTTTACCAAGCAGAGAGCAGCTCATGAAAAAAACTATATCTGTGTTTAACCAGGGACTAAAGGTCAGATGCACAGATTTTGACAATCCCTTTTGAAATCTAAATCTTGCATTCACTTTAAAGAGTGGAAAAAATAATGTCTCAAAGACTGACTGCATTGCCATATGAAAATACCATTGTCTTCTTCTTGGTGGGTAACGGCTAATTAATAAAATACATTTATATAATAATATTTAGAGCATAAACATCATATCTAATTTGATCTGACACACCACTCCAAACCACACCATAAGGCTGAGCTACCGTTCACATTTGAAGCGACACTGGTAACCGGTAACCAACACCACCTTTCTTTGGGACTTTGGTAAACTAAAAATGCTATGCTAACATCAACCATGACACTAAACAAAGCCTAGTTATCTCCAAAAACAACCTATCAAACTAGTTAGTTAATAGCTGCTGGTGCTGTGGGGTCTTGGCTTTCAGGCTATTCAACCAGTACACTTGCCCTAGCCAGCCTTGCATTTCACAAACCACACTTTATCAACTTATTGTTACTTATTTTTTGTAGGCATTTTTTAAGTTACAATCGTGAACCATATGGAATGTAATTTAAGTCTATGCACTTGCTCTGTGAGTAATATAAATGAAATGTTAATCCTGATTTTGACCTGCAAACATTTCTGCTCACTACTGTCCTGACTCACTGTCTGGGACTTAAAAAAGCTGTAGGAGGGATGAAGTCAAACTCTCTGGATACTCTTAGTTACTTTCTCACCCAGATGCATTCTCAGGTACCAAAATTTAGCACTGACTGAGTTACCGTGAATCAGTACTTGGTAGTACAGTAGCAATGCAATTTGGTTGGTGGTCAGTATCGATTTTAATTAAAATGGCTGTAACTGTTAAATAGATAATGTTTTACAAATACAATGACTCTGATACATATGATCAACACTAAGCCTAAAAGAAAATGTTGCAATGTTGGGCTTTTTAACATTTAGTTCTTTTTAATTCTGCACAGTCGCTTGGTGTGTCATGGCTGAACATATATATGTCTTAATTAACCTTTCCTCTCCCACTCATCTACACCTCTCCTGCAGACTGAAGTCTTAAGGAGGGGACCTATACTTTCAACTTGACATTCATTTAATGAGTCTTTTAAAAAGAGCAGGCGATCTTACCATTTTATAACGTGACCATTAAGCAATAAGTTTCATTATCAGCTGAAACTATAGGGCTGCTGGGATGTTACTATGTAGAGGTAGTAAATAGAGGGAGTAAATAAATTAATAAAAGCAATTCCATTGTTTATTAGCCCAGATTCATATCTCCTGCTTCCAAAATCTACAAGCATCCCCCGTGGTTATAAGCATACTGTATTCATGTGCGCATCACCATTATCAATATTTAATACCTACAGAGACCACTGCACAGCTGCTGAGGAAGTCTGTAATGTGGCTCTGCAGGGGTTGAGACAGCGTGAGTATCTGTTCGGTGCACTTCCTTATTTATTTATATCAATACGACAAGAATTTTTATTTTGTTTTTATCAGCTTGCATTAGTTTCTACACAACAAGCGACACGCAAAATGAAAGACGGTGCTGCATGCAATATGAACTGTGAGCCATGTTCATATCTGTGGCGTCACCGCAGCACAATGAGGTCTATTCTCCTGAGCCGCCCAGAAGCTCCAGATATCATTGTCAAGCTATGATACCAATCCTGACACACAGTATGCTGGTGGATGGTATATTACTTCTTGATATAAGAGCTCCTGCAGTATCACTATCTGTGTCTTGTTATATTAGTTCTTCTACTCCGTTGTAATGAAGAAGTGTTTCTTTGTGTTTTTCTGTTAACCTAATGCAGAAACACTGTAGTATAATCGTGCTTTGAAATCATCTATATTCTGTGTGGTTTAGGTAAACACCTCGAGACAATTTGATGTTAACAAGCCGCCTGTGGAGCTGGAATGGTGTGAAAAACTGATACTGGCCTCATTACAAGCTTATTGTTGTAACTCTATCAATAACAAAAAAAAGATTTTGTCCTACCTATAGCTCTTTTTGCACAACTACTGTCTTTGGAGGTGGTGTGTCTTTTTACCATAGGAAGTTAAATGTGAAAGTCCTCTTAGGTAAAATAGTGCTATGGTAAAGTACCATATTATTAGCAAAATGTACTTACAGTAGTTAAAAAAGTAAAAACACTCATGATTAGGACTTATATGTTATACTGTGTTATTTAATTATCAGAGAGGATCATGCATTTGGTTGGTTCTGTCCACAGCTAATCTCACAAACTACTTGACCAATCAGCCTAATGTTTTGTATACACATCTATGACTGTACCAAAAACCTGTTTTATTGACTGATTTATACCATCATTAACTGCTGACTCCTCATTCCTCTAAACCAGCCAGAAGGGGCTTTAAATTGACTTAGCTAAAAACAACAAGCCTTGCAGTCTGTTGTAGGGCACATTTTTGCCTTCATCTTGGTTTAAAAACTGATATCCTTACATAGGTTTGGACTAAAAGGGACAGTTCCACAAGCCGCCACATTTGTGTTTATACCATAAGTAAGAGGGCTACTTAATTAAATTGTTCCTCTTTTGTCTGTTGTGTTTATTGCTGTTTTTTCCCATTTTGTTGTGCTGTAGCGAAGTTAATACTGTTAAAAGTCCACTTGTGAAGAACATGGATCAGAGGTTTGTGGCTGTGTTTTAGTTATTAAAAATACAGTCATCTTTCAGAGTGGTCTAAGATTTGCAGCGACATCTTTCCAGAGGGACTTCAATTTCAGACATTGATAAAAATTTTACATTTTTTCATCTGACTTGTACACCCGAATGTACAAAGGTACATTTATCAATGTATTTTGGTCATGTGATCACATCTGGCCATTTTGAAAAGAGGTTCACTCTGTGATTCAGGAGGTAACCAGTGAACACTTTACACTGACTTCCTAATTTTAACTTGTTAAACCATACCGCTGAAAACCTTTTGGACACAGACACCAAGTCTCTGTTAATAACTGTCTTATTTCTGGCTAAAGTGTGCTGTGGTGGTCTGCCCCACAGGTCCCTACAGTCAGCATACAAATATTGCAGATATCAGCTCTTGTCCCTTTGGAGAAACTGACTCATGATCCCAATCATAAATCGAAAAAAACTCTGGAAACTTTGGAAACCTTTGCACTCCTTCTTACAAAGACACTAGCTTGTGTGCCCCTGACAGGCAGTGTCTGATTGTTTGACCCATATGTGCCATGCACCATTTTTATTTCCTAACATATCTCTGATTTCTGTCTTTTAATTTATTTTTTACACATTTTTGTTGTGTGTATATGTTTTTGTTTTTTCAGTTTTTGAAATGTTTAAAGTAAGTACAAAAAAACAACAACATTCATCCTCATTATTACACTGTAGGCTATCTGTATTTCACATGCAGCGGCTGTAAGCAGGAGAAATTGATCTGCTCTGTGTAAGGCGCCACTGCTCAGTCAAAAATAGATGAGGTGTGTATGTTTAATAGCTCTTGGGATGCTTATGAAATATGCTATTGCGTGTCTGCTGGAATTACAAGAATTGTCTAGAGTGACTGCGATCAGCTCAGGTGGCAGCAGCACAGAGATCTGCACTCTGCTGAGTGCACTTCTCCAGTTACTGATGGATTAATGCCAAATAGCATTCTAAGTTGTAATTGGTTATTTGGTTGGTTGGAACTATTTTTACACTGTTGGGCTTTCTGGTCTTATTATTTATTTTAATTTTATTCTTACTTCTTTTATGTTTTATCTCATGTGGTTTGTTATTTTCTTAATAGCCACCTGTTGGGTCATTTTGTGGACTTAAGTCTTTTTCGATGCTTTTAATGTCTTATGTATTATAACTGGTTGGTTGTATTATTGTACTGTTTATGTATCTGTTTTAACTATTTTAATAATGATGTATCCTTAAATTATCTAGGGTTTATGGGTGCTACGTCCATGGTACAATAGCTCACGCGTAGTGTTGCACATTGTGCCCTCACCTGGAATGAAATATGCTATATGAATCAAGTGCTTCTTGCTAGTCCGATCATATTTTATTAGCTTTGTATATAAAATCCTAATCTAAAAGAAATAACTGTTACCTTATGTTGTTATATAAAGAAGCAGCTAACTTAAATTGCATGCCATACACAGCATGTTTTGTTATAATATAGTGTGTGGCTGTATACACATGGCATCTCTGTGTGTAAAAAGGACTGACTGATGCATGCTTTGTTTCCATGAAAACAGGCCACTCGTCTCTCCTGCTGCTCTGCTGTGTTTGATCCCTTTGCCTACACCATAGCCTGCAACAAATACATTATTTAACAATATCTGGTCATGGCAAGCAAAGATATCTCCACATATTAAACTATAACAACCACAAATCTCTTCTCTGGCTATTCAATCACTGTTGCTGTTGGTGTTGGAACTGCTCACCCTATTATCGAGCATGACACACAACATCTCTTTCATCAGGATTAGTCAGCTGAGAGAAAAGTTGTTGTTGTCATTCTGAGCTGATCCAAAAAGTTAAACCATTCTCTGAACTTTTGAAAGTGCTCTGCTCTGCCACAGAATCAGCAGGTGCAGCTTTGTTTTTGAAAGTGATCACCTTCTGTGCTCCCCATGGCAGCTCTCCATTTGTTTTAGGGTAGAAAATTTGGACAAAAAGAGAAGTGTATAAGGTAGAGGTTCAGTTGGTAATTGTTTGCTGTTAGTTCTATGTCTGCTGCTAATGTTGCTGATACTGGTATCATTGCTACTATTGTAATCCTTAATGTGCATTCTCCATCCTTCTTACTATGCACGGTATATAAACACACACACACACACTTCCTCAAGACTTCACGTCTTCTTCCTCTCCCCTACAAGCTTTAGATTAAGCTGATCACTCACAAAAATGTAAACCTGAGTGTTATCTTACAGCTGTGAGTCACAACAAACTTTTGATCAATATATGCGCGAGCACGTACATCCACACACGCAGACTGACAGTTTCTGTGCGAGTTTCAAAATTAGCTGTCAAAATCATTAATCATGATGTGCTAATCAGGTCTGTTTGTGTTTGTTTGTGTCTCCCTCTGAGAACCATGCTGTTTCTAACAAATTAATCCCCCCAACGGGGTTGTGTGTGTAAATAAACCAAATGGTCCGTGTTTCGCAAGGTGTTGCTCTGTGTGATTTCTCCAGTCTCTTTTGAAATCTGAAAATATGCCAGTATATTGCTAATGATTACTAATAGAAAGGCATACAAGCGGAGCTCTCTTCATTACTGTCTTTTGATTTTTCGCAAATTTCATCTTGCTCTTGTCGTTCTGCGCCTCTCTGGTGCTGAGTCAAAGAGGCACAAAACTGATGCTCATTGAAACTTGTCTCTTCGCTGAAAGGCATCTGTTATCCCTCCAACAGAACAACAAATACTAATCCTAGAACAGTGTAATCTGTCGCCTTATTTGATTGGACATTTAATGTATTTTGGAGATGTCCGTTTCTCATAAATATAGCCTGGCAACTAGTTTAATAAACACTGTGGGTGCTTATCTAAAAATACAGACAGGATGTGACTGGAGAGCTCCAGCATGTAACAGATAAAGTTTCTGCAGAGAACAGAAAACCAGTGTCTGTATCAGGAAGCATCTAAGAAGGAAAACTCCTGCAACACTTGTAGTATACAAAAAAACATCATTGTAAGACCAACTTGTTTTGGCTTGGTGCCTTATTCAGGGTCATCCAAGGCCACAAACCCTCTGTTGCTTAGGTTGGTCTAACAACAAAACATCATGCATGTATACCACAAGGGTGGCCTGTCTCCCTTTTCCATGCATTGATGTAGGTTAAATTGTGCTAGACATCATTACTCTGTATCGGGAAATATGAAATAAAACATGTTGGCCCTGGTTTCTTCTAATGCGGTCTGGTCTAGTTATGATGATCAGTTCATTAATGAATATTGTTTTTTATTTTAATATACACATTTTATCATTGATTCTTCAGTTAGCCAAACTGTAACCATGACCCTTACAGCTTTCTATGTACATATCTCATGTTGTGTGACGTCAACTCACCTGTGTGTAAAAGTTTACATAGCACGGAATGAAAGAGCATGCTGTACACAGCTCCCTCTTTGTTCAAAACTATAGTTACAAAAAATAAAGATAGCTTTATTTTCTGCATCAAAAGCAACCCTAGTGTTCCATAGAGGTCATTAATTTTTAGTTTCAGGGGATGATGTCTGTACTGTTATTTGATTGGTGCCTTATCTGTATAGGTGGGCATAGAAAAGAGAGGGGGTTAGTCCCAAAATTATAAAATTTGAGAAATTTGTTGTCGATGATAGTACTAAGAACAAAACAGCAATACGCAAGGTCTGTAGCTCAAAAATCAGTGACACCACCACCACAACATCCAACTTCATCCATCACTCTAAAACCCACAAATGTACATGAGTGTGTCTTTGGAGCTAACTTAATAGCTTATTAGCTGGTCAAATGTTAGCTACAAATGTTAGCTTGGCATTTGGTGAGATCATCAGAGTTTCATAAGACTTGACTTGTCTTGCTTGACTGAAAGTAAGGACTCGGCTTGACTTGCTTGGTTCTCACCACAGTAATTAAAACTAAAACAGCTCAATAAGTCCTCCCAAATGTTTATTGTTCTTCGTGGATATACAGCTTAGATCGCTAAAAGCAAATGTAAAAGGGGAAAAATGCCCTGTATCGACATTTGCATCTACACAATATCATTTTCTAGTCAGTGACGCATCATTAAAGCTGATAGAGTCTTCTGACAATGCTGGCCCTCAGCTGTCACTCAACTGACGTTATACTGTGGGAAATCTCTACAGTAGATACAATAATACAGTGTCCAAAAGTATTTTTATCTTCTTTGGAAAAATGGAAAATCTTGCACAATAGCTGCAGTATCATTATAGCTTATATTTCCTTCAAGACAAAATGAGAAGAATGCAAGTTTAACTCTAATCATTCTCTAACACAATTGACTTGTTTTTGATTGTCTGGAGGAAAGTCGCCCCGGAGCCTCCATCCACTGCCTCAAAACATGCTGGTTATGATTCTCAGATATCATGAAATTGGTTTAATTTAATATGACTGGAAGACAAATCATCTTATACTGTTCCTAGTAAATATCAGGCTACTCAAAAGCATATGATCTAATTTATTCTTGGAACTCGAGGGTGCTGGAAACTGCAGCAGCTATTAGAGAGACTGGGTTTTGTATGATAACATGTCAATTCAGTTCTACCTTCCTGCAGATACAATCTATGATATGGAGCTACTAGATAATTCTATCAGTCTGTATTTACAGATGCATCATGGCAGCGATTGGAGCGATTATTAAAAGATTTACTGTCCCAAGGTGTAATGCCACAAGTATAGGATGTACTGCATGTGTGTGTGCTCATGCACTTAATGCAGGTCTTAGTCAGTGCCTCCGAGCTGCAGGGCAAACAGTTACAAGGCAGACTTCTTGCAGAGACTTTGCAGGAACAGGCTGAAGAGATAAAGAAGTGGTGTTGAATAGATGGGCCCACTGCTTTTAAATGAGCAATGTTTCCAAGGTTAAAAAACTATTCATCTTTCCAACGATGATGCTGAGGGACACTTGATATGGAGATGAAAAAGATGAACAAGAAAGTACTTATGTAAAAAAGCAAAAAGGGGAAAGAATTACCCAGCTTCAAGTGGCCAAGTGACATTTTTTGTAATCTTAGTATTAGTAATGATAATAATAATAATGATACCATTAAAGGATTTCAAAGTTTCTCTACAGTGTTTTGGTGAAGGATATATTCTTTAAAAGATGCTGAACATCACACTGACATCTCATTTATTAGCTGAAGGCAAATCTATGTGCTCATCCACAACACTGACCTCCACCTTCAATTCCCATCCAAACTACTGCGCGCTTAAGTCACAGAAGGTCAGCCCTCCGTTTCACTCCATTTATATAATATACGAAACAGAGGCGCATTACTTCTCATAAAATAAATATGAATTTAACATGAGATCAGACTGAAACTTTATTCACTGGGGCTATTTTGTTACCCTCAGCAGAACAAAACAGAAGAGGTCGTAGAGGTTTCTTGATTTTATGCTTAAAAATGGCAAGTGCTGTAAGTGCACACAGAATTGACTGCTTGTCAAAACCTTCACCAATAAAAAACTGTTCCTAAAGTTCCATGGTTTTCCTGCAACAACTGTCTATTTTGATGAAAAATTTGCATCTCTAGAAATTTCTGGTGATTCTTTTTTTTCCTCTTTGTAATAAATCCCATGAAGAGATCAAAACCTACAATGAATTGATCCCATTAACACCTGTGTGTGTGTCCAAAGCCTGATATATCTTATTCGACTGTGGCATAAAGCTCCATTATTGTCCAAAAAACTATTAACAGCAAATCAATGAGCCACACTGTTGCACTGTGGTCTATTTTGAGTCAATCCCACAAACCCTGTCCTGCTGCTTTAAATACTCACCTGTGTATAAATCTGCCCCTGAAATAGGCATATATATATATATATATATACACATATGTGTGTGTGTGTGTGTATATATAAAGAAATTTTAGTTAA
>JAPZEB010000004.1:3640028-3658456 GCA_029783705.1 Chaetodon striatus | reverse complement strand
CTACTTGTGAGTTCTCTCCTGTGTGTGTGTGTCTGTGTGTGTGTTTGTGTGTGTGTGTGTGTGTGTGTGTTAAAATCCTCAGAATCATAACTTTAAAGTTAGGGTAAATTCTTTGTCAAGGTTGCAATAATAACCTATTAGTAAAGGTTTGGGAATGGCTGTGATTGTGGTAAACCACTGGCAGAAACTGATGGAAAAAAAAACCCATCTGTCTCCCGTGTAAGTCCCACATTTTAAAATATTTCCATGTTCAAAAGAAATGAATGGGTTTATTACTGAGACAGGGTGTGGAAGTACTGAAATATGAGATAGCACATTGCTGGTTTAGATCATGTCATGGGATTTGGTAGTCTGGCATCGCCTAGTCTGGGACCTCTCAGTTCATGTTTGATTTCTGCGGGCCATTATCAACGGGCACAGACCAAAATGCCTGTGGACCCAATTAGATGGACTTACAACCAGTCACAGCAACAAAACACGTGATGTAGCTCTGAGCAACACATGCAAGTTGGGCTGGTAGTGATCTGTTTTCAAGCATGAGAAAAGTGGCGTCCTGTCACAAACTCTCTCAAATTACAGCTTAAAAGTACACTAAAATGTGTTTCTGAGAACATCTGAGGTGAGAAAAGTCAAGTTTGATCAGCGCTGCCTAGTTTGACAGTTTGATGTGAGTTACATGAGCCTGGTGCGTTTCTGTGGATGAAGCTGACTAAATGCAATTACATCCAATCACTGTTTGACATGTGACTTTTCAAACCTGGACCTGTGGCGCTCCTCTGTCAATCACCGTATCGAGCCTGCCCCATATTAGATAAATGGTTGTGACTTGCCAGGTCTGGGCCAGGCCGGCTGGAAATCTAGCTGAATGGAAGTGGGACCAGTGACATCTGCCAGAGCAAATAAAACATGAGCTCACAGATTCATCTAGTTCCCAGGCTAAAGATTTGTTGACAATGACGACAAAAATAAGGAATAACGCCAGTCTTATCTCGTGAATGTTTGTTGTATGTAACCAGGAACAGAATTCTAGCACAAACTTGTGACTGAACTTTGTTTACTTCATAATCTCCTCTTTATTCTGTCGTGACAAACACAGACAATCAGTAGTTTTGACTTCCTGACAATAAGATGCAAGTTTTTTAAATAGAGTAGAAAAAATAGTCCTGCTGAGATAAAAACTAAATTTTCAGATGTGTGATGGGCTATTTTACTGTGCATAAAATGCTTTTAATTTTGGTGTCAGAGAAGGAGTTTTAGAACTGTTATGGTTCCTTGAGCATTGCCTATTTATCCATGCTAATAGACACTAAATGAGGCGTTCAGGGTCGCAACGAGACCACATTTAGGGAAGGATTTCCCTTTGAGGACAACTGTAACATCTGCTCTTATTATGCAAGGGAGTTCCAGAGGTCATGGAAGTAAACTGGATTTTAACGGTTCAATTCAGAGCCCACCCTTCTGAGACAGAATGTAGAGAATTGAGTTATAATTAGGTGAGATTGACAGCGTCTTTGAGGTAATTAAGCAGAAAAGGCTGATGAAATTCCCCCAGGTGGGCAGGGAGAGTAGAAGTGGCAGGCAGGAAACGCTTTCGAGTCTGGAATTAAAAATGATTATTGGGGGATGATGAGTTAGAGGAGAGAGAGTGCGAGCGCACGACATAAGGCCCGTAGGTTCCTCCCTCACTTATTTGTCATGCCTATTTGCTCCCATGTTAGTGCTGCTTATGCGACCTCAGAGCAGCCCCACCCTCGACAGCGCCGCCGACTTTATGATGCTATAACAGTTAGCCATGACAATATGCATCCAATTAACAGGCTTTATGCGATTAGTCAGCCTATCCATTCATCTAATGTGATTCGCCTCATTACCGGATGACTTCATAAGGAAGATGATCTGACTGCAGACACACACACACACACACACACACACACACACACACAGAGACAAAGACAGGGAGGAGGAGTGTGTGGCGGAGATGATGAAAGCTCATTTAATCAGAGAGCCAATTCCATATGATGAGGGAACCAATGTTTCCTCCTCTCAATGATAATGATTTGAAAGGACAAAACCATCTAGACTGATAATGCTGGATGTAAAAAGCCCATTTTAATGTATGGAATATATGATATTGTCACTTCATGTGAGGGTGAACCGCAAAGACTGATACAGCAGTGAGTCTCTGAGCAGTAAAAGCCTGGACATGATCATTTATTTCAGCTTTTCAGTAGCTTTTAGGATTGACAAGCTAAGTAAGGCAGCTGCAGCCAAGGGATTAGAGAACTGGGATTTTGATTGGAAGAGTGAACCCCTAAACCTGTGGAGGAAAAAGTGAATGACTGTAGTCTGTACTGAAGTCGGAGGGTCTGTGATACCTTGCCTTCAATTTCCTCAGAGATGAATGTGTATAGTATGCGATGTAGGAAAGAGCTTGTATGCTCAGTCAGCGTTCCCTTGATAAATTAAATGAAAGGCTATCATGTCATATAAAAAGAGCTTTCAACCGCCTCTAAAAAGCCTGTTTGCAAAGCTGCTACTGTATGTGGAACCAACCCTGCCAGACAGAATGCTGGATGATTCGGATGACGTTCAATGACAGCATTTTATTTCAGCCACACTAGCAGTGTGACTACAGATGGAAGGTTGGACAGTTAGTCACTTGGTTGTTTGGTCTGTTACTTCAGTCCTGACTGAAATATCTAAACAACTGGCTTTACTGTTTCAAAATTATGTAAAAATATTCCAGACCAATCCTTTGCTGATCCCCTGACTTTTATTAAGTGCCACTTGCAGGTTGACATTTTCGGTTCAGAGTGAAATGTCCTGACAACTGCTGAATGGATTATCATAGAATTTGGAACATACATTTGTTTCCCCATCTGGATGAACTGTAATAACTTTGGTGAGGCCTGACTTTTCTTCTAACGCCACCATCGTGTTAAATACTTTGATTCACGACTAAATACCTGCAAAACTAATGACATTCCCATCAGCCTCAGATGCACTTTGTGTTCAGTACTAGAAAATGTTGGCATCCTAACATGTAAACTAAGATGGAACATTACCTTTTAAAACATCCACGTTAACATGCTGATATTAGCATTTAGCTTCAACCACTGCTGTGTCTAGGTACAGTTTGATGATGAATAAACAACATGAAAATCTGAAACACTTGGCTGTGATTATTTATACTGGCAATGCCAATTTCACTCATACTGTATAAACTCTGGACAGTGTCCAGAGAGTCAGGTCTGGACAGTGTCTTGGGTTTCTCTTTCACAAACACGCCGCACACAGCAAAATACTGTCTGTGTCAAAAGCCTTCTCACCTCCTGGATATACTCCATTAGGTTTAGTTGAGGGGTGACGCCTGGGGAAGCATACAGGGGGCAGGACATGATGCGGATTACACCATGGTCACATAGCCAGTTTGTTATTTAGTCATAAGCAACATAGTCTCTTACTGTCCCTTGAAATTTGTCTGACAAGCCCAGCATCGGCCCTCACTGACAGAAGTTCCTGAATCACGTCATCTCTCCACTAAGACATTTCTGTTGTAACCTTCATGCAAATTACCCTTCTTCTTCACATGCGGATGTTTGTTTTCTTCCAGTTTTGTGCGAGCAGCATGATAGAAATGTCATCCACATGCCCACTCACTCACTGTGAAGTCTGTGGACAGTTACAGTACCTGCTCTATTCACACATGGGCTCAATCAGACATCACACTGACTTCATATTAGAGAACTGGCAGGGTAAAGTCTGTTTAATGTCCAATCTAACTGATTCGGACATTTGCGCTCTCACATACAGCTCCTCGGGGTAATGTCAAGATAATTTGAGGTTTGCAGTGCATGTGTGAAAGGGGCCACTTGTTCAACAAAAGTTTTGCCAATAGATTCGCCAGCAGTGATGTGAATTTGCAACAACCAGGATTCGTTTGACCCAACGCAGCATCTGGCAGTCTTTTTAAGGAAATATGTTGTATAGCCTTAACTACTGTGAGCCATTTTATTGAGTTTCCTTCTAGAAGCTTTGCGTTACCTCTGGTAAACACTTACGCAGTATTTATATCTAAGGCTTTTACTGTGAAGGCTAAGAATATAAGGAGTGGACCTGGTATGCTCTGCCTTTGTCAAGGTTGAAAGGAGTAATAAAGTTTGCCATCTTGGTTCTGACGACAAAGCCTCTCTTTGTTGTTTTATAATCCTCATAGGCCCAGTGTGATTGGTTGATGCCTGTATTCGCAGTTCAAAAGCTTAGAATGATTGACCCCAGTCCCCCCAAAAAATTAAGCTGCTTTTTTCACTGCCTAATATTTGTGTTCCATGTGAAAGTACTCATGACAGAAACAACATTTTGAAAAAAAACACATTGACACATTACTTAATTACATAAAAGAAACACTCCTAGTGAGGCCTTTTGTCTTGTTTAAATTTAGGGAGAGATCATGGTCCAATTAAAAATTATGCAATAACAGAAAATTGTTGGTCTGAGCCAGGATGTGACAGTCATACATGCTGCATGCTCATCCACCTCCCTGACTTCTACACCTGTAAGTTTAAGGCTCTCTGCAATATGGTTTCACTACTTCCTGCATTTGCAGGAAAATACACTGCAGAATCATTCAGTATTAGTGTTATTCACTTATCTCTTGGGCTGCATTGAATACACATGCACCACCATTACAGCTGAGTAAGCAAGCGTCTTGAGACAAAAAAAGTTAAATGAACACAAGTCACCAGTATTGACTTTTGGTACATCCAAGACAGTTAAACATGGAGGAAAGTGGTGCAGTGAGGGACTGGACTTTGGCGAGTGCCATCATCCACATGGGCAGCACACACATCCACTGCCAGGCACAAACTAAATATGCTGAAATGAGCTTCTAGCAGATGGTAACACTGGCTCCTTAAAAACATGGCACCATACTGGACAATACAAGAAACTTAGAAATTAAATATCTAGAAGTGACATGAGTAGTGATGTGGAAGGAAAGCAGGGGTCTGCTGGGAAGTGACAGACATCACATTTTCTAAGTAGCATCTACTTTTGCAAGTCTCCCCTCACCTCTAACAGACCCCAGCTTAGTGTTCACTTTACAGAGCAGGACTTAGCCTTGAGCCTCAGTAGTAACTACCCTGCATCTCTGCCTCCATCTATCCTCCATTAAACTACGGCAGCCACAACTACTTACTTTGGTTCAAGTGAAAATGAACTGTCATATTGCTGCAAAAACCCCAACCATCTCAATCAACAGGTGTCCTGGTCATTTCTTCTGATGTGAAAACAAACACCATTTTCCTAACAATTGCCCTCGGGGAGTAAAAACAGTGCTGCAGCAAATACCTTTGGCAAAAAAGTGAATGTTAGATAAGTTTTGACAACGGCTGTGAGCTTTATGTGGTGCACTTGAATGTGAATTTGACTTTAGTCCTAAAAGGCAAGATAAAAAGAAAAAAAAAACAAAACTGGCCTGTAATAATAGAGAATAGAATGTTGGAAGGGAAGTTCTCAGAGCTATGCATAATTTCACCTTCATCTATATCATCAATAGCCTCAGCCTTTTTCCTACAACTAATGAAATATTAGGGCTCTGTCATACCAAGCCAATGGTCAGCCATCAGTCAATGTCGGGTTGTCAATGAGTATCTGTCGCACTAGTTTTTGCAGTATGTCCCACACTGTTGGCACTAGTTGACCCTTGTCTGCCTTTTTTCTCAGCCCATTAAGCATGCTGAAACGTTGGCGGACCCGGCAAAGCCCACTGCAGAATGAAATCAGTCTCATTGACAGTTAAACTTGGTGATGGAGAAGAGAAAGGAAAGTGAGGAAAAAAACTCCAACTAAATTCAAGAGCGCGGGATATAGAAACAAACTTGCTCTTTTAGGTAAGGTTATTTTTTTAGCCATTGTGCTCTTTAGCAGAAACAGGCCGTAATTGTCTGTGTTACTGTTCACTAGTGCACAGTAAACATCATTTGTCCTTTCAACATCTGGTAATGTGCTAACCGGCTAAGAAGCATATTGAATCCATCCTGCCAGTCTTCTGGTTTCCCTTTTTGAACACAAACCACAGCCACCTGCTGGTATGGAGTCATTTCCTCTCACGCAGGTGCAAAACATACTTGCTAACTGGCTGTTGGCTATAGTCTTAGCGAGGTGTTCAAGTGTTACTCCTGTTACATGCATGGTGTGAGAATGGGCTGAAACAGATGTATACTGTTAGTGTTTGTAACCTTCTTCTACTAAATCATCATGGTAGCTAATTTTATACCAGGGTCACAAACATGTATCCAAACTACTGCTACTGCATTATACTATTAGAAACATAACCACTTCTCCATGTATTTACACACAGATGTGTTTTGAAAATGGCCCACGGCTGGGTCTGTTTAACTCCAAAACACATGGTTCTTAGCTATTCACCATTCTTAGCTGTGTAGAATACTTCTGGAAAAATATCAAGCTGATGATAGTTACTTAGACTTAAAAGAAATAGAAGTTTTTTTTTCCTTCTTCTTTTCATTATGAAAGTAAATAATACTTTCCTTCAATGTGCATCTTTGACCTTTACCATTATACACACTGACATATGCAAAACATAACCGCTGGGTTAGAAACTAATGGGATTTTAAACTTTACAACTGAAACCCTAATCAATATTACATTAATACACACATTTCACTGTAACCAAATATATGTCACCATAGCCACATGCATCCTCATTGGACAAATAAGTTATTTTTGAGTTACTTTGGTCTGTTTTGCGGTTTGAGTTATTTCGTTATTTATAACATGTAGGACGAATAAGATTTGCTGCACAGGTTGATCGTACTGTGGTGACTGTCTAGAAACACTTTTCAAAGAATGTGCAGAATATGAACTACAACTTTTTCTCAGCTGATAGAGCAGAGGTGCTGGGAACTGTGAGGTTATTGGGGAGCGGTGCTGTGAGACAAGCCTATAAAGGCTCAAGCGCCAAGATAAACCAATTTTATAGCAAAAATAATGAGAAGAAAATGCAGCTTTCTACTGTAGCTGAACAAATAAGGCAAACACCACTGGCTACTGACTGTCACGCTTAACACAAAAGCAGGCTAAGTTAAGATAAATGGCTCATTTTGAACTCCAGCTGCAGCATTGTTTTTGTTTATCTGACCTCGGGAATACATATATGTAACAACAATATAATAAGTTATTATGGTTCAAATATATAATCATATAAAGCAGAGGGTGTCAGAGCTGGAACAGAGATGGGGAACTGGTTTTTGTGCCGCTGTGCTCTGGTTCTAGCCATCTAGCCATGTGCAGCTGAATCTTGCTAATTAATGCAAGGGCACACCCGAGGGATACCACTGAGGAAAAATACAACAAAACATCCCTGGGCAAGGTGAAAGTAATAAACACACACACACATATGCATGAACACCACGAGAGATCATGTGCAATGGAGTCAGTTGGAGCCTGTTATCTCTTCACCTAGCAGTGTGATAGCAGTAGGGTGAAGCCTGTGGATGTGTTAACTGAGCCCAGCCCTCAGCTCCACACCCTTCACTCTGTGTCAGTCACTCTCTTGCCTGTCCTCTCTGTCTGTCTCTAACACTTGTCTTTTCCTCTCCGAGTCTCCGTCTCTTTGTGCTCCTGGAGCTTCGTCCTGCTGTTTCAGTCTTTTCTCTTTCTCTGTCTTTCCACAGCCTTTGGGTGTGTCTATGTGCCAGCCATTGGAAGACATTTTCTGATAAATATTCATTCACCCCCACCACAGCCCCCGCCCCCCCGCAGCCTACTGTGTCTGTTTGAATGCTAATCAATTTCTCTGAAATTTCCACTGGCCTACTTATGGTTTCAGAGCCACTGCTCCCTCCCCTACTCGCCTCTTCTGGTACTCTTTTACTTCCCTCTCCTCTTCTTTCCTAATCTTTCCACTTGACATCTTTCCTTCCCTCTTATTTCCTTTCCTTCCTTTTTCTATCCTGCCCTCTCTTCTCTTTATCTTCCATTTTGTCTCCTCTCCTATCCTAATTTTTCTACTTGTCATCTTTTTTTCTCCATCTTTGCTTTCCTTTCATTACCTCTCCTTTCCTTTCCTTACTTTCCACTTGTCATCTTTCCTTTCTTTTCATTTCCTCTCCTTTCTGTTTCTATCTTACCCTCTCCTCTCCTTATCTTTCCTTTTCTCCCCTTTTGATTTTTTCCACACGTGATCTTTCCTTTCCTCATCTTTGCTTACCTTTCAATACCTTTCCCTACCTCATTTCTCCTACTCCTTACTTTCCATTTGTCATCCTTCCTTTCCGTGCCTTTGCTCTCCCGTCATTACCGTCTTTTCTTTGTTTTCTTGGCTTTTCACCATCATTTTTCCTTTGTTTTCCTTTCATTACCTTTCCTTTCCCGTTTCTCTCTCCTAACTTTTACTTGTTTTTCCTTTTCCTCACCTTTGCTTTCCTGTCATTACCTCTCCTTTCCTTTTCCCTCCTTTCCTTTTTTTTATCTTTCCAGTCATTTTTCCTTTCCACACCATTGCTCTCCTTCATTACTTCTCCTTTCCTTTCCACTCATCATCTTTCCTTTCCCAATCTTTGCTTTCCTTGATTTCTTATTTCCTTTCCTCTCCTTTCCTTAACTGTGCTCATCCGTTCTTTCTTTCTTATCCTCTCCTTTTGTTATCTTTCCACTCATCACCTTTTATCTAAGCTTTGCTTTCATTTAATCTCCTCTCTTTTCCTGTACTCATCTGTCCTTTTCTTTCCTTTCCCCTCCTCTCTTTCCTTTTTTTCCACTTTGTCTCCTCTCCTCTCCTCTCCTCTCCTCTCCTCTCCTCTCCCATGCACACACACAGGTAAGGAGAGGCATAATCCTCCACCTTTCTCACACTCTGCCTCTCATGCCTGTGGCATACAGATGTATATCACTCGGTGGACAGGAGCATGGGATTGCAGCAAATGTGTGGAGGTTAGAGCAACTCTGAAAGCTTCAACAGGAGCTTAGGTGGAATGAAGAGAGGAGGGAAGGTGAGAGGATAGAAGAGTAATGCCTTTGGTGAGAATCAATGGTGTGGGATAGTTTCTCCCTTCCACTGTGAGTAGGACCTGCTGAGCGTCTCATCTCATCCAGGCTCCAAAGGCCCCGAGATATGGTCACTTGGGACATGGCAACATATGGATGGTGAGAAGAGGAAGGGGGGAAGGAGGGAAGTGAAGGAATTCAGTCAGTATAAAGAGAGGACAAGAGGGGGGTTAAAAAAAACTCCAGGGGATAAAGGGAAGGGTGAACGTGAGTGGCAAGATGGGTGCTTTCTTGAAATATTAACAGTTAAACATAAAAGTGGACACAGTTTAGCATCAGGGAAAAAGAGCGCATCGATCACATAAGATAACACACCTGGGATATGCAAATGTGGGCAGAGGAAAGAGGAAGAGAGGGAGGGAGATGGGGATGAACAGGAGAAGGAAGGATGCAGGTTGGAGGAAAGAGAGGGAATAAAAGATTAAAGCCTTGGAGGGAATCAACGGCACTGGGTTGTGTGTGAAGAGAAAAGAGCTCTGTGGGAGCTCCACAGTGAAAACTGATTCTAATGGCTCTGTATAGGGTCGATGTGAGTAAAGGATATGCTAATGTATGAAGATGGGTAAAGATGGTTGGAGGGAAGGATTGATGAGATGAGAAAAAAAAGACATATGAGAACGCCAAGAAACGAGCAGCATGGGATTAATGAAGGAATTCAATGACCTGACCTGAACGGTTCTAATACTTTCAAGGCAGTGCCAACTAGCTCCTGTTTTTTTTTTTTTTTTGTTTTGTTTTTTTTACAGTGTAGGATTTTATTTACCCAGAATGTTTTTTGGAAAATTTCATACAAAAAAATGCATGTACAGCAAGAAAAGAGGTGTAGATAAGTACAGAAAAGTAGGGAATGGTCTAGAAATTGGATCATAGTGGTCAAAAGACAGTTATTAAGGCTACAGGGCTATTAGCATCATTATATCATTAGGATGACTGTCTGGATTTTCCACTGGGCACCAAACTGGACAAGTGTCAAAGTATTTCTTGGAGGTTGTAGGGAAAGGAGACATTTGGAAGAGGGGATTATGATGATTTATTCTGTATTAGCCTGAATATAAGACAGCATCTTTTTTTATGGAAACCCATCCATCAATTATCTGCTGTATACCTACAGTGTATATCCTGTGCAGGGTTGTTGCTGGAGCCTATCCAAGCTCAATTTAGGAAAGAGGTGGGGTACATTCTGGACAGCTTATTAGTCTACCACCGGGCTGAGGTTATTTAGAGATACCAAATAGCCTAACCTGCATGTTTTAGGAGGGAAGAAAACTGGAGCACCTGGCGAGAACATGCAAACTCCACACAGAAAGGCTGCAGCCTTCTGGTGGATTCAAACTCAGAAACATCTTGCTGTGAGGCAACAGCACCAACCACTGCACTGCCATGTTGCCCCTTTTTTCAAAAGGGAGGATTGGCTAAACTCAAGAGCAAAACGCAAAACTTATTTTCATGAGTCTCCTTCCGACTGGGGCTGGACATGGACACTGCATGGCTCTGGTAAATTGCTGCCTGACACAGAAATTATTTCAATGATGTTTCATTGTCATTTTACCGACGTGTCAAAAAAAGACAGAAGAGTAGCATTCAAGATGGGTGACCAAGACAATCGTGTATACTGACAGACAGAAAAGTGTAGAAACCTTTATTTGGTTTAATTTGGAACTACACTTTGGAACTAATTTGTGTGAACTACACTACACACCAGAGTCTGCAACAGAGTAAGCAGCATGACAGCTGTGGCATCTCTCCAATGCAGGTTGAAAACAAATCGAGTACACCCTTAATTATTATCAGATAAAGGTATATAACTGTTGCTGACAACAAGCTCTTCTCTGTCACTGTTTTTACTGTTTTTTACATTTAAAAAAGCACTATAATTTGTTTATAACCCACATAGTCATGTGGCAGGAAAATGTTATCACTTGACCTCTGCGCTGCAGGCTGTTGTCAAACAAACACAGGACTTTTACTCAGCAGACCTGGGTTTATGTCTCGTGTGGTCATGTCACACCAACACGTCACGTCACATCACCCAACCATGATTCTTTGCCCAAACCTAACCTAACCTGTGGAGGCACTAATTGTGAGATATCATGGCACTATTTCATAAAACAATATCATACAAAATCATGTGCATTAATTTTCATAGGATATTAAATGAAATGTTATATAAAGATACTTTGTTGACCAGCAGCTGTTACAGGATTCTCTTCGGTGAGGTACTTCAAAGTCATCATTTGGTGACCTAATTGAGAGCAATGGTAATGAAACCTCAAGCTACAACATGTTATAAGAAAGGACATAAAGGAAGAAGACTCCTAAAGTCATCCAACTCACTCAGTTTTGTCACTTATCTACATCTGTAAAGCTTGCTAACATCAGCTAACATTAGCAGATCAAAACCTTTATTAAAGGCCCTCAAAATGTGTTTTCTCAATCAGCGTCTTACTATGAACAATGAGGTCCTGTGTGAGAACAAAGCTTTGTGCCAGTGTTAGTGAAGTTTTGGTTATTTTACTTACTGTATATGTGTTTTCTGCCTGTGCTCCTATCACTGGTTTAAAGATTAGATTAGATTAGATTAGATAGCACTTTATTAATCCCTTGGGAAGACTCCCTCAGAGAAATTAAGCAAGAAGAAATTAAGAAATTAAGGTGCCATTTTATTCCACACAACAATCAGAATTAAGCAACTTTTAAAAATAAAAGTCTGATGACAGTTATGGGGTTATTTTCTTATGTTGCCAGACCACTCTCAATCAAGTTGGACAAATCAATGCTAACACAGTGCTACTGATGCAAAAAAGCAAAGTTCTTGAGCATTTAACTCCTAATAAATAATAACTATGTTTTTTTTTCTGAACTTGTTGTTTACTCAGTCATGAATATTTAACATTCGGGAGAAATACTTAAGATATCAAACTGCATTTTCATGGGCTTTAAGGTGAAATCACAGCTGAGTCGGCAGGTTTATGGTGCCCAAAAGACCACTAGCTATGGTTTATTTACTTATTGATTGATTTACCGTAACTACTGTATGTTTAATCACTTTAAATGGGATGATTATTGAAATATGGTATGCAGGTCGCTTTGTTTTACTATTAAGTATTTCTTAGCTTTCTAAAGGTCTCATCTAAAACCAGAAAGCCACATGGGGGGTGGGGGGTGGGGGGTTGTATAATCAGGGTTGTCTTACATACAGGAGAGCTGATTTGGTTGTTATTCTCATGTACAAGCGTAGGTGTCTCCAGCACCTTTGTATGCAATATTCAAAGACACAAAGTGGATAAGCAGGCTGTTTGTAAGTACTGACCTTGCAAAGATCCTTAGTTACAGAATCATTAGCCTTCTCTCATGCATCATATGGAAATATATTAAACATTAATGCCTGCACATTTTAATACCTGATAATGCAGCTTAATTATTCAACATCGAATGCCCTCTGACTTCCTCCGAATCTCACCGTGGACTATGTTACCTACAGCCTTCTCATAGGTCATTACACACCAACTCTGCACTCTGTTTATTCATGCAAATTGCATCACAATGCACATAGTTTAATATCACACTGTGTCAGGAAAGAACAAAGGCAGAAGTGAAGGTTAACATGGGAGTCTGGGCTAGAATCTTAGGATATTATCCTAGTCTTGTGTGTTTTATCAAAATGTTTGGGAATTGTGGCTCTCAAGAAGCAAGAACATATTCAGACAAAAGGGTCCTCGATATACTGTGAATTATGGGAAAGTGTAGTAAAGTAGGAGGAATTTTGCTGATTTAGTAGTGAAAAGAATAACAACATAAAAATCTGCTCAGGCACTGAATTAAGCATGATCTCGTCTCCATGCACCAAACTGCCGGGCAATCCACGCTCAAGCACACAATAAAACCACAGCTGAATTTGTATGTTGCTGCTAGGGTGATGTTATCTTTATTTTTTTTTACCATTCTCCATCTCATTTTCATTCCCCTCATCAGGACAGTAGGTAGGTGGCAAGGCTGGCGGGCGCTGTGCTCATTAACATTCCCATCTATCCTCTTCCAGCGTTTGTCCAATCTGTGGCCCTGTAGCTGTGATCTGATTCAGAAGCTGGCACAGTGGTGTGAGAAGGCAATTAATCACACTAGTTAATAGGCGAGATGTGGTGGATGAACACAAGGTGTAGGTCTCCGTGTTGCACCGACAGACTATTAGATAACTCATGAGTTGGATGTACTACCTCGCGTTGGGATGAGATTTGCATCTTTGAAGCCCTGTTGCTTACTTTATTCTCGAGAGAACATTCAGTCCCGAATGGAGACGATTTTTTTTTTTTTTTTATATTTACTTGTCCCTACATTTCTCAAAGATGACGAGGTTTGCTCTTAACTTACAAGTTGCAATGAAAAAGAAGGGAAAAAAAGGTTTAATCAAAACGAAGACTGAAAAATCAGCTCCGCTCCCATTCGTCTAAGAACAGGTGTTCTCTGGAAAGTTTATTTTTGCAGTAATAAACAGTGACAACTTAGCCTGAGCAGCAAACATGCTGCTAAGGTTTTCAGACAGTTTCCCTATAAAAAGGAGCGGGGTGCTTTTCAGAGGCCGATTCTGGGTGAAGGGGCTGACAGCAACCGCAGCTTCAAAGTCCACCACACGCCTACTCCAGATTCATGAGGGTTTTGTCAAACACAAACTCTTTTAATGAAACCGAGTCCTATAAGGTATTGCTAAGTGAATGTCTGAGTGGTTTTACTTTACAACATGTTAACAGTCTAAAGCTTACTTCACAATTACACATACAAACAGAGTGTCTATTTTTTACCCAGGTGAGAGCATTCACACTGTGGCTATTTGGCTGTTTACATCCATCCCTGCAGTAGGCTATTATGGATCCCATTGTATGCTGTGATTGGCTACTACTTGTCATGTTGACATGTTGAGGTTAAAATGGTCAGGATTAGGGCAGAGAGGTCATAGTTAGGGTGAGCACTGGCCAATCTCAGATTTTCTCTGAGATTAAAGTGGTAAATTTAAAATACTCACAAATGTACTGACAGAAAACTGGGTCCATGGAGGGAGTAAGATGAAGTGGGTAAAAGGATCAAGTATAGGACTTTCACACAGGAAACTGGGATTCGAGTCAATGTTGGCTTATTATTTTTAGATTTTAGGATGAATAAAGCTGCTGAGTGTACACTGTGTACACACACTTTAGCTAAATAGATAAATAGACCAGTTTGTGTTGTCACATTTCGACATTGCTAGAACGCCCTAGAATATACACCTGGTGTCTAAATAGTCACAGTGACTATTTATACCGTTTTATAAATAACATTATTTGCTTTGGACACCTGGGTGCATCTGCCGGTTTCAAAAACACTTGAGCCAGCATAGTACAACAAAGCAACAAAAGCTGAATATACAATATACAATACAAAAGCAACCTTCCAGCTCCAGCGTGTATCTTCTGGTTGGTCCTGACCTCTGCCTTGGGCTGCAAGGTTATATCACAATTACTATCATTTTGGTCAATATTGAGATCAGGATTATCTATCAGGATTACACATTGACTTTGGAAACATCTTTTATTTAGTTAACTTTAAAAACCCTTGTCTTTTTAACAAAGTCAGTACTGTAACTGTAGCGTACACCTGCTTATACAGAGCAGACACAACAGACTACAATGACTGCAATGCACATTTAAAAACAAAAAGTAGCGCAGCCAACCCAATCATCAGAAAAAATGTTGCCATTGTCCATCTCTGCAAACTATAGATATATTCTATTTGTTATTGTGTATCAAATGCCTCCAAACTTCGCAATTCAACAATAGCATAAAAACCACTTGGTTATGTTTAGGAAAAGATCATGTTTGGGCTTTAAAAGCCCAGTTGTGGTGGCACAATCTCAGCTGGAAATGCAGCACCGCCTCGTTGGAAAAAAGGGCTTTAAAAGGCACTATGCCCAGTAGTAGCTTTGCAACACGTTGCTTTGCAGCCATCCTGACTAGGTGTCACACCATCCACGATCCCCTCCTTCCCCTGAGGACAAAGTCAGCCAAAATACCACCTCCCTTTAGAAATGTTGACGTGATACCTACAAATGTCATGTATTTGTGGTTTGCATAAGAATACATTTTCAAGCTGGGCTCAAGCATCTTCGCCATATGCTTTAATTCGGTATTCTCTATGACATAAATTACACGTACATGCATATGTAGCTGGTTTCTGCAGCGATTAACACTAGAGCATTATCATTACTTTGGCACGCCCTAAATATGTGGCAGGACATTGCTTGAATGCTGTGGGGGGAATGACTTGCCTTCCAGTGTTTTTGTCTTCTTCTGCTAAATGACACATTTGGGTGATGGCAACATCAATTAAATGTTAGCAGCCATCCTGAGAACTCCACCTTGTACCTCAACAGGCTGCACCTGCACCTCCAGTGGTCAGGGTAACAGCGGGTTATCTTTAAAAATTAAGTCACTGGAGGGTTTTAAAAGTTACTAAAACTGGTGAGAAAGTGCTAAAGTTAGTAACACTGCTGTAAAGCAAAGAGGTGCGCTAAATTTATAAGACAAGACAGAGGGAGAGCATTATTGTGAAACTAAATGTGGCACATTGATCATTTTATCTCAATCTTTATCTTTTTTTTTTTTTATAATCGTTGGAAGCTAAAACCTTAATAGAAAATAAAACCTGAATAATTGCTAAGCCCCACCTCTGCTTCTAAACTGTCATATCAACAGTTGGAAAAAGTTGGACTATATAACCTTTTGCTACCATGTGTCCACACTACATACAATAAACCAAAGAAGATGACCTGTAGGGTCAGAGAGCTTTGTAAATGCTCAACAAGGGTTCAAAAAGCCAACATGTATGGATATATATGTTACCCTGTGTCCAATACAATACAGCAAGGTCTCCTTGCATTCCTGCTCACAATATAACAATATAATATTCGATATACTACCAGCAGGCACACAGTGAACAGCCCACTCACCAGCATACTCTACATACAAAGCCTGTTCTTTAGCATTCACAGTGGTCTCTTGGAGAAAAGAGCAGAGGGAACAGAGCCAGAGATGTACTATGAAACTTGTAAATAAATATATAACCTCATGAATAAGAGATATAGAGCAGAGATATACTGTCTCTAACCACCTGACATGGTAAAACATGTACACAACTTATCAGTACCTACTACTGAGGTGTCACTGACCATGAACAGTAGAGAGAGGAACAAAAGTAAAGGTCACAAACAACTACACTTTCAGGTTTAAAAAAAGCGTGGATTCAGATCATCCAAAGGATGGGAGAGGTAAACAAACAGATCCAAGGTCTACTGAAGGTCTTCTGTTGCGGTGGTTGTTTTTGTTTTGGGATGACATCATTCTTAATTGTACCTACAAAGTTCTGATTGGCTTGGTTGTGTTTCCAACTCGGACAAGAGCCATCACTGAGCACGTCATCAGGCCTATTTGAATAGCTGAAAATAATTCTGACGTGGGCAACTATTCAAAGGGACTGGAAGCAAAATATTTTCACGGCGTTTCTCTGTGTTTTGATGTTTGTGTCCATTTTTGGTAAGCAAAATGCTTCCCCATTTATATTTAGCTCTTGCCACATGCTTGGTCAACCAGACTGGGTAGACTGGGATTCAGTTCAAGGCGTTGTGAACACCAACTGGTGTGACTCAGTTGTGCTGGCTGCCACAGTCCACTGTCATGCATGACTGCGACTGACAGTTCTAGTCCTTCTGTTCTCTTTAAGCATTCACACACAAACATGACACCACCTGGATGCTATGATTTAAGGTAATTTCACCTTGTCGAAACCATCTGGCTGATGTACACTGAATGACCTGTAAAAATACACTTGTAGTGCAAATTAATAATGCTATGTTTATTTCCTTCTTTGCTGCCACCCTAATATAAAACAAATACACTGTGGTACAAAAGATAGTAATCAGCTTGAGCCAAAACCTGTTGTCAACAACCCAAAGTACTACCAAGTACATCATGTAACATCTGTAACACACACTGGATGTGCTGCACAGACAGGGGTAGTAGTCAAGGAACCCCGGATATGATCCAACTGTGAGATGGTATGAGAGAGCTGAAGGGGCCAAGTGGTTGAAGAGACGTAAGGCAAATATACTTGTGAGGTAAAGAGGACATGTGCGTAACAATGTTCTGAAAACAACAGAAAGTTTTTTCCATCACCATGGTCAGTAGCAGCAGCTTTGAGACAAACTCATGCAGGCAATTCCTACTTTAAAACCCTTGACGCAAGATTGCTGCAATTTGCATCAATCATCTGACTCCCTCCCAAAGTCACACTGCAGTCACATCTGAATATTATCTCTGCAATAAATGTAAAAAAACCCCAGTAACAAATCTTAAAAAAATAGCTCCAGAAGCATCACATTTTAATTTTTCTTCAGTATCAAAGCAATCCAGTGATACTTTTCTGTACATCTATGGGTAGACTGCCAAAAGGAACTTGTAATGGCTAATGTGGCAGACTTTTGGTGGTTGTACCACTTTGACAAAATGAAAACAAACACTGGCTTAATGACAGCTCAAGTTGTAGCCCACTGCTATTATACCTCCTGTTTATAAAACTATTAAAATCTTATGGCCTGCCTGCGGCCCTCCTAGAGTGCTGCTGTATTTGTTGTTGTTTAAGTGGTTTACTCATATGACTTATCATTCGAAAGCTATGCTCCTCGTGGTGCCATTAATGCTGATTATTTCAAGATACAACCACATCAGCAGGTTCAATAAACACTTCTATCAGACAAAAAACAAACTAATATGCCGTAATTACTCACCTATGAAGTGTTATCATAAGCTTCCACACCTCCCACTTTACTTCACACACCAGCAGTAGTCCAGTTGATCTAAATTCAGCAAAAATATTCAATCCAAACATATTATTATATCTATAGATATCCATGAACTGCTGTCGCATTGTTTTAAACTTTCATATTTCTCCACATATTATCCATAATTTCTCTGACCTGCATGTACTCAACTGATCGGAGGGGACCTCAAAATGGAGGTGAGCTTCTGGCCTTTTCATTGACACCTCACTTGAGCCGATGGGAGCTTCCAATGCTGTTGCTATGACCTTCATAGCCAACCAGGGCCTGAGCTGAGGGAAAGTGCCAATGACTGGCCAAGCATTCTCGAGGCTTATGGATTTTGTAGCCAGTGACACTCCAAAGCTCCAAAGCAGATTTGACCTCCTTATAGGCCCCACAGACTGTTATAAATGTACAGAAATGACAAAAAAAGCCAGTTGTCTCCAGGGGGAAAAAAAACACTTTCAATTTACTCTAAGTGTTTTTGTATATAATAAGCTGCTAAATAGGCATCTCT
>JAPZEB010000004.1:3545259-3566279 GCA_029783705.1 Chaetodon striatus | reverse complement strand
GGTCTTAAAATGAGGGGCGGTCTGGCACATTGTTGGCACATTGCTGTTTTGAGGCAGGAGACAGAGACTGCGTCAACATGTTGCCAAATACTGGCACTTGGACAGTGACTTCCACGTCAGACACTGACAAAAAAAGCTGTCCTTTCGTGTGAACATAATATGCTGCCAGCGCCCAATGGTGGAGGAAATGCAGCTGGACAGCGTAAGTTAAGGGGGTGAGAAGTCAGTATGGCGTGCAGGAGGGGTGGTGAATGGGTCCAACAATCACAGACTTTCACCCGGGCAGCCGGTGTTCACTTACCGTAAAAATGTAAAGCCAAATCCTGTTTTGTTTTTTTCAAACCTAGCCGTGTGCTTTTGTTGTTGAAGGGAAAAAAATGTCAATTTGCTGTATTATACCAAAGTAGTTCCTTTATTTTGAAAGAGACTGTATGCAAACTGTACATTTCCTGTGGAAACAGAAGTGTATTTGAAAAGACACAATGCATGTAAAGGGCTGAGGTTGACATGGCGTCCCAGGACGTCAACAACAGGCTACCTTGTATGTCATGTCGACGAGGAAAGTCATCATTTAAGAGGAAAATATTAATGACATTTTCTAAATGTGAACGTAGCAGAGAGCAGAGCGGAGCTGCTGTTTGACTTCTCATAAGTGAGATGCTGTTTGCATTTATGTACGAAGAGCAGCTTAACATTCATTCATTGATTATTTCAGAAGCTCAAAGTTTAGTTTTGCATCCTCTGTCAAGTTAATAACTGCAGCTATTAGTTTTGCTGCTCATATGTCCCACAATATTTGCTGCAGTGACATTATGGCATCACTGTCAGCAGAAAACAATTCACTTCTCCAAATTGCCAAATCAACCATCAGCACTAAATAAGACCCCACTGCCTCTATATGCACAATTTAACTTGTGGAGTTGGACATACCCTAAATGCAATTGTGCCATGCACTTTAGACCATGTGCCATACATTGTCTAAAAGGGGCCTATAACGTCAACTGAAAGATATTAAAGTTACATTTTGACAAAGGACCATTGTACATGACAGGGTCTAAAGATTAGATAAAAATGCGGGAGACACCTTGGGACCCTTAACATTTTAGTTTTGTTGTAATGTACCGGTCTAGATTCCCAGGTAAATTTGGAATTAATTACATTACCCTACAGTAACACCAAAAAGAGAAACCGCAACCTCTGAGGTCAGGCCTCTTGGCAGATGCCCCGTTCGCCCATTAGGTAATCCAACCTTGGATTTGGTTTTACACCTTGAGCTACAAAACTTAACATAAAAAAGTGTCCTCCCGAAATGGATAAACTTCCAAAAAATATCCAGAGCAGCACTCTTCAAATCTGTCTCCCTCTTTTGAAACTTCTCTTCTGAGCACCTAAACTCTTGTGTCAGCCGTTTCTCCGAACCATAAGCAGAAATCTGTGGCTTTGATGAAAAACGACGGGGGATCGACTGCAGAGCCATGGTGACTGTCAGGGGCGACTATTTCACCTTTGGCGTTCTCTGTTGTGCTACATCCGCCTTAGCATACAGCCACGTGGGCGCACAGACACCCATTCAAAGACACAGATGTGATGTGTGTGTTGCAGATAGCGGAGGCAGAGTCATTATATGGCTGCTAGCGGAGGATGAGAATGGGTCAAGCCCCCCCTGCTGCCCTTTTAACCTTCACCAATGGATTCCCTCATCCTGGCTCGGCTCACACTCTGCCTGGAGACTGCAGAGACAAATGCCTGTCATTCATTCTCTCTTTGGGTTTTCCTAGATATTTGTTCTTTGCCCTGTTTTTCATCTTCTAAATTTTTCATTGTCTTTCCCTCCATCTTTCTTACTCTCTGTCTCTTTTTTCCCTTATTTTTCCCTTTGTCTTGTCTCTTTTGCACCATTACCTCTCAAGCTCCATCTTAGGGGAAATCTGCTTAGCAGCCTTGAGCATACTTGCTTTCCAATTAAATCAAGATGTATTTGCCTTTCAAAAGCCTTCGTTTCCTCACTCTTTCTCCCATCGGAATAATTGATGGAGGTCTCTGGCCTCGTGATAAATGGCTTCCAAGCCCGGAGATGAATAGGAAGATGAATGATTTCACCCCTGCGAGGGCCGGAGAGGGCTGGAACAAGGAGTGCTGACATTGTGACAAATACACTGACCATAGCAACCGAACCTGGCCGAATCAGCAAGGGACGGAGGAGTGGCATGCGCTCATCGCGGCTCAACAGACGTTCCTCTTGCCGCCGCCGCCTCTGCACGTCTGTCTACCCCACGGACAATTACCTGAGCCTCGCAATTAACTGCAGGCGCAGCGATAACGCTGACGACCTGCCAGCAGACGAGTGGAAGTGGCGGCAAGCCAGCGAGCTGGGGCAGGAGAGCACTGCGTTGGATGGCTGTGTGTGTGCGCTCAGTGGAAATGTGGAGGCCAAGAGAACAGGTGCAGTAAGGTGAGAAGATGCCCCAGGTGACTTCATGTGGATGGTGCCACCACTTTCCCAGCCAAGATTTCTAAGCTGAAACAAGTTTTTCCTCTGCCTTCACACAACTTGCTGTCACACAGCTGAGAGGTAGCAAATGTTTATAAGAATAAATCCAATGAGCGTATGACGGACCATCTGTTTTAAAGGGCCAATAAGTGAGATTGTTACTGCCCTGTAGAACATAATGACCATAATATATTCACGCAGGGGTGAAAGGGTTGTTGATCAGTACCAGTGAGTCAATGATCATGTTGCCAGCTGGCTTTTAAGAACTTTCTGGGCTTGAAACTGAAACTTGCTCCATCCTAGATTAGTGGTAAGACTGAAAAGCTGGGGACCCAAAGTAAGAAAATTTCTGTGGGACCCCTCGTAGTCAATTCAGGAATCGTATTAGAACATTTTTTGGTCTTCTCATGTCTGCCCCCTGTTAATTTTGATATCTCCTAGTACAAAGTCAGCACAAGTCATTTATTAATAAGTATTTCTTTAAATGGGCAAAAGAGAGAAGCCATGGTCCCCAGTCAGGCTCCTGGAGGCCCATATTCAGCATTCACCTAATACAGTTAATCATTCTGTGGGTCGAGCAGGGACAGATGAAAACTAAGCTGGACAGCGACGTCCTTATAGTGGAGTTGAGAACCGCTGACCATGTTAGCATTCAAGTTGGGTTTGTGTTTCTGTCCACCTGATACATGCAAGTCTCTACTCTTATTTTAGCTTTGTTTTGTTCAGTGTTAGTTTCATCACAAATGTTGGTCAACTCCTTTTTTCCCAAAGATGAAAATGAGATGTTGACAAGCTAAATTAGATTTCTGATAAAGAAACTACAAAGAAATGTATGTTTTTGTTGCAGAGACTAAATGGGACTATGTTCTAATGCTATATGACCTATGAACGCCAACAGGTTAGTAAACACTGCTAAATAGTCAGCCCCAGGATATTTTGCTAGCTTACAAAACACTCACACCAGAGCAGCATTAGCTGTTAGCACCAGTTTTTAGCTGTACTTTAGCAGTAATTAGGCAGTCAAGTGTGTCAGACTGTGGATGGTAGAGCTGCTGGGTGGATTTGTGGAGTTTGTTGGTTGCAGCAGTGTTGTTAGCACCTAGCCCCGCTTATTACCAACTGAATGGCAGCAGCAGCAGCATGCCAGCAGAGCAAGCAGCCATTGGACTTCACATCTGTTGATCGCAACAAGACTCCACGCAGCAGTGGTGCTCCCAAAGAGGGGCTGCAGGGGCCATTACCCTGGGAACTGCTGCCTCCCTGCTGAAAATAATTGGAGGCTGACATTACTGTCTTTAAGAGGCTGTGGCATGCTCATTATTTACGCTAGTCTAAAAGGTACTAAATAAGTTAAGGCGCCCACCCTTCCAGCATAGCTAAAGGGGTGCCTTGAACTCTCATGTCAAGATATCTACATGAAAATGGATTCTTTGGGTACCCACAAGTCTACCCTAAGCTTGAGAGGGCTTGTTTCCAGCAAATGTTTTGTTCCTTAAAATTTATGTACTCCTTCAAATTAAAGCTGTACATTTGTCTTTTTGAGGGAACATTCACCCTGTTTGAAGAACAACAAATCATCTGACACATCTATATGCAGATACATAACACATTATGACAGGATTGTTGTGGAAGTCAAAATGTTAACTGTACCAGTATTAATCTGAGCATGTTAGATAGTTAGCAGTATTAACTGTAAAATAAGAAACCCAAGTATATCAGTATTTCATTTCTTTAGTCTCCACATCAACACAGTTTTCAACTAGCCTTTGTACTTCAACAACATAATCGAATGCCTTGAATTCAGTTATGGGTAATGATTTTGGTGTGCCACCCCAAGAGTTACAGTGGCCCCATCTAGCCACCCATTTGAAAAAAATTCTGGGGTGCCACTGCCGCTCAGATTTGGTCCAGAGAGGGTTTATGGTTTGTTTGCTGTTTCACTGATAGGTACTGGAGGTGGAGTGTAGTATGAGTGTAGCGGTGTTGTCTGCAAACAGTCTGAACTCAGCAATGTATGTAATGACTTTTCATTGACTAAAATTAGACCAAAGCTATGAACAATAAAAATAACTAAAATGTGGATTAAAACATTGCTTTTTTGTCTAAAGACTGAGCCATAAGTCTAAAATAGGTGCTAAAATTAACATGAAAATAATGAATCAAAGCAATGTAAAGCTTATAACTTCTCAGCCTGTGCTGGTAAAGTACAACTTGCGATCACTTTGTCACCACTCTGCTAATGGCAGATATCCTCTGTTCAGCAAATCCCATTGTCATTTTTGAGACTTTTGGGAGAAAATAATGCGACTAGCTTGTGAAGAGTCCTTTGTAACTGTGATTAAGCGACTGTAAATCCAATATCCCTCCCCTGTGAATCACAATAGGCAGGTACACATGTGAGTCATACTGAATCGAATAGAAACCATCAGTATGTGTGCGTCGGCTATAACAGAGATCTATCAATCATCAGTTCATAAACAAGTTTTTTGTGGCAGCACAAAGCAAGTTTCCGGAAGAAACAGGACACATTGATGCTGCCTTGGTGGCTGATGCAGCAGTAACTGGCTGGAAAAGTATGTGATGTGGCAAAGGAAAATGTTTTTTTTTAAATCACAACAATGTGTCAAACACAGAATGCAGCTGCAAAGATTACCAGTGATAAAATAACTTCTCAACACAGACTGAAGGACACTTAGCAGAACATGAAAGGTGTGTAGGGTTATTGTACCTGACTGCCTTATATCATAAGCTGTTTCCGTTACTCTGTTTATCTCCTGCATAAAAATAAGTGCACGGCCAAAACGTGAACTCTACTATGTAACACATTTGTTATGCCTGAAGCACCACTGAGTGCACTGAGTGAATGCTTGTCAGCTTTCATGAGGCATTTATATGACACTTACATCATTTCTGACAAGGCGGTGGGACACTGTCAGTTTATTGAGAAACATCTTAAATATAAAACAGCTCTTGGGTAGTGCCTTCTTTCCTCACGCCATCCAACACCGTAGTCATAGCACTGTGTTACGGAGCTGTTGTCAGAAACTAAATCCTACACGTAAAAACTGAATTCACTATTATTTTCTGCAACTGTTGCCGAGCCTTTGAAAGTCTTCAACTAGAGGCTGTGGCATGATGGGAAAGCGTGGCCATGTGTTTGTTGAAGAGCAACTGGTCATGGAAAGTGACATACAAGGAGCACGAAAAGTCATAATTTATTATATTGGATAGGGGCTCAATAATATTTATAGTAATTTATAATATTGTGTCTTACATATAGTGTTACAATAAAAGTTGGTTATATCAAACATGACCAAAATATTTTTAAATATTGAGGTAAACACATGTAAAAGTAATCTCTGTGAGCAAAGACCTCAGTTTTTTTCTACTCTGGCTAAGATTTGACATTAAAGTGTGCAGGATTTTTTTCTATGGTCATCTGCTCCAGGCAAGCAGATGTTGAACATGTAAATTTGGTTGCTGATGCCGTTTCTTCCCAGTTTTGGATCACATTCCTGCGGGAACATGTCTGGTTGTGTTTATAAGCTATTATTGGTGATTTTACATGGGAGAAAAAAAGTGCAGTTCCAGTTACAGTATACCTTGATGGCAATGACACCAAGATCCAAGAACACTGACAAATCAGCCCGGACTGGGCTTTTTTTAGACAGGGGGCTTAAAGAGAAGGGCACTACAACGGAGCATTTCAGACAGAGAGTGGATACAGGTGTTATAGCGTGCAAGTTAGAGTTTCCTAGGAAACCATAACTACTCTGCCGTACTCTGCCTCTGAGTGGCTTACCCTAACATTCCTACCCTAACCCTAACCAATCTCATTGCTCTTACTTAAACCTAACCAATCCAACCAATAAAGGCAACGAGTATTAACCAATGAAAGTGAGTGCATGGCAGGTCATGCCCTCACAGTCCTAGAAATAGCTTCCGGCACTGATGGTATTAGAAAACAAAGTGTTTTTGACCACTAAAGCATGTAAACATGATCTTTTAGAAAACCTTGAGTTAAGAGAATCTGAAAAGGCTTTCTCAGTGGACAATTAGCTCAGCTGCCACTGTGTTTGTTTGCTGTTGGTCTCGAAACAACAACCAGGTTATCTTGTGAAAAATCAGCAAACTCCATCCACTTGAGATGTGGTTAAAAGCTCAGGGGAAGAAAAAAGAAAAAGCTATCAAGGATCCTTGAGTGAAAAATCTTTTGTCAAGCAATTTTCAGTCCATTTTATTTTTATGTTCATCGCCATCACTGGAATAAAAAATCTGCAGCTTCAACACATGGGAGATTTCACATATTGTTGTAAATTCAATGGATCAATTGAATTAATTGCTTGCTGTTATAATAATAATAGTATAATGGACGTTGAGGGAAAACAAACATAAAAACGAACGTGGGTGGCTGTTGAAAATCTTCACCTTCAAATGCAGTATTCAGCCATGAGGGATATGTGTTTCAGTTCTGCGTTATCAGTCTCTTCAGCCTCAACTTTATGAAGTTTTTGATAAATACCGTGTACTTCATGTTGTTTGTTGTATAATACATTTAAAGAGCTGAGGAGAAACTGAAAGCTATGTTTTGATTCAGACTTCAGAGATAACAGCTAGAAGAGGAGAGCGAAGGTAGATATAATAAATAATGGAGAAATAATTACAATGTTTAATACTTGCATTACCACTCTGGATAAATTCATAAGAGGTTTAGTTTTTTAAATACAAACAAACAAATTGCTGTTAAACTTAATTAACTTCAAATCACAAAGGTTTCAGCTTCTAATTGCAAGTGCTGTGGTATTTATTTCTCTTAAAATATAGACGTAAGCTCTTAGGACACGTTTCACACAGAAGCTAGTGAAACAGAGGTTGGTGCAGATGTGACGTCAGGACTTCAGCTCTCTACATGTATATGCTGGTTTGTCACATCTTTCCCCTTTTCTTTGGACCTCCACATTATACTTTCCATGCCCCTTCTGGCATCAGTTCACTTCTAGCATTGGTTGGGAACAGAGTGAAAACTGCACCACTGTGCCCCAGAGTACACTGTGTGCTTCTGTGGCTCCCCGCTGCATGCTTTGAAATGATATCTCAATTCATGATATTACTCTTCAATAAAAGCCCACGGCTGATGCAGCAAAGGCCCAACACAGACGCACGAGTGGAGAAGTGCTGCTGCGTCGGCCTCTGTTCTGGCCCCTGTGCACTGTGGGCCCAGGGGCGATGTAGGGATAAAAAGGTTTGAGCTGTGCACAGAGAAGGGGGACGGAGGGGAGGACAGGGGCTCAGGGACGTGACAGCAGAGGTTCCATTTAGATTAGACGGTTTTAATATCCTCTGAAAGTTCCAATAAATGGCGGTTGGAACCGCTGCCGTTCCGTCGTCATTTGATTGTCCATCACCTCGGACGTAACCTCGGATGATGTGGTTTTGAATTGCTGTCCTGACTGGCCTTGTATCTCCGCTGTTGTATCAACAACAAGCGATAAACCCATCTTGCAATCTGCTGCTTTCCACGTGGTAAAGCAATTCAGAGGCAGTTACACAGGTGCCTGGAACGAGCTTAGCCAGCAGGCTGCCTGAATGAAGCATCTCCAGGAAATATGCTGAAATATAATTATTAATTCTACACTCTCTATTGTAGTGCTCTCTACCACACTCCAAACACGAACAAAAAGGTTATTACTTATGCAGGCAGAGCAGGGGAGGATATCCTCTCCATTACAGCTGCCTGCTCTTTATAAAAGTCCTGCATGTTCTACAACTTAAATGCCAGCACTGAGAAATAATAAGAGAAATATTATTTTCAGCGTCTGTCAAAATGGAATGGTTCTTTACGGAGCTTTTTTCTCTATCCAACTAGTCAATCAAACACTTGTGTCTATGATTGCTCTGCATAATTTCAAACATTTAGAAACTGAGACTGTAAAACTAAGCTAAACAAAGTGAGGTCAAACTCAGTAGATAATGAGGCATCCAGATGGATGGATACACATCTTTGGCCTTCTGGAATCTCTTTATATATAGTGAGCCAAGATTTTTCTTCTTCTTCTTTTTTCCTTTCTGTCTCTGTGTTAATGGGAGCTCAAACATTGCTGCCATGTGCTGCACTGGTAATGAAGAGAACAGCGAGATGGCTTCTGATGCCACCGGCTAATGAATCCCGACAGTGGTGGTACAGCCCACCCACTGCCCGCCCCCCTCTCCCACACACACACACACACACACACACACACACACACACACACACTTCCCAGTTGAAAAAAATGATTTTGCTAATGTTCCACCTATTCTCCCTTTACATTCATTATTGAGTTCAGTTGGCGAGCTGAGGAGTGCGAGCTGCCTGTGAGTCTCACTGAGAGAAACGGAGACTTCTTGGAGTATAATCCTTTACCTGTGATGCTCACAGGTAATTCATTGTCAAGATAGAATAGGACCGATAGAACCAATAGAATAAAGCTTATTTGGGTATAAATGAGAAAACAATCTCCATTCCACAAAATCAGTCTCCCATTCATTGTCCATGGAGCAGCTCCAGACTGTTTGAGACAAATACACCCGTTTTTTTTAAACCAAAATTAGCATGTGTATGCAGGTTTTCTTAAACGCGAAAATCCGTTACAGGTAGGAGATAGACTGCTTTCCAATTGCCAGTAGACCAGAGCCGTGTTGCAGCCTCTGCAGCAGATGAATATGCCTTTCCATTTGTTCCTGGTGTGTCATGTTTGATGTAACAGACAGGCTGAAAAACGGGTTAGTTAACAGTAAAAAGCACCACAGAGGCCAGTAAAGATACAGTGGTTACTTCTTTATAATATCTCTTACTTACTCAGTCTCTCTTTCAGACTTGGTGCCAATTACATTTTGAACAATGTTCAAGCGCTGCTTGGATGGAGACAAAGGTATTTTGTGACAGTGACTCACTGTATCGCACCGGCAAAGGGGCTAAAATTATCCCATCCTATGGGGTGTTGTATTTCAATCACTGATGATCAAAGTTGATCGAAGCTAGAGCAGATACATTTCCATGACTACTGCAGAGTCATTTGTCCCAGGAGTGAATGCTAATTGCAACATTTCCCATTAAATACAAGCTGGATGTTGGCAGGTGTTAGTGTTTGGTTTTTTTTTTGTTTTTGTTATTTTGTGCAGTGGGACAGGGACTTTACTTCTCTGGTTTCTAGCTTTGACAGAGAGTAGCATATATTCACAAATACTGATTGAACTTTCCTAGACTATGGACCTAATGTATGGGAATTCATGATTTAGGTTTTGTTCCCCTTTAAATGCCGACAGTCAGCTTGATCTCTGAGAATATGTTTTTGGATATCTGACAACACTGCACTATGCTGACACAGTACAATAAAGCACAACTCTGCAATGTGGGTCAATAGTCCGAGGCTGCGAATGAAAGATCTGAATGCAGTCCAAAATCATTAGCGTGAAGTTTCTGCTCTCCTGTGTTTTATTATTCTTTACTTCTGACTCGCCTGACAGGACAAGCAACCAAACTTTAACACCAGAAAAGAACTAAACTGAGAAACTGTACATCTATGTGAGCCAAATTTTATAAAAATACTTCTAAGAATCAAAAGCATCCTGACTTGTAACCTAACTTGCCTGTACAAACTGACCTTTCTGTGAAATTTGTGAAAATGTAAAACAACCCAATCCAACAATAATAAAAGCATTACAAACTGGTGATCAAATATGGAAATGTTGCCACTATGGTAGAGTCTGAAGACTTCCATCCAAATAGATTAGTGGAAACCCTTCCCAAATGTAATGTGCAAAAATAGATTTTCAAAAAAGAAAGAGAGGATGATAAACATAATTTAACTAAGACTACGGGCCTTAACCAATTGCTGTGAGTGTCTATACAAAATCATTAATAAGTTTAATTGTGCCTCAGCTGCTATAACCAGATAATGTATTATTAGAGTTGATACTGTAGAAAAACAAGACATATGACACACATTTGTTCAAAATATTTCATATTTAGAATGAGAAAAAAACAAACATCTGGGCAGCGTTATTTCTTTTATAAACATATCTACTGTTGCAAATTGGTCATACATAAAGGTAATTTCTAGGGAGACAGGTTTGCAAATCGAGTAAGAACTCCAACACTGGCAGCAGCAGGGTGCGCCACCAATTATCAAGGAACCTTACCTCAAAACACCCATTTTTCTGGTGTGATTAAAATGAACCATGTGATCACAGCTTCTGGTGACTCTACTTGAATCAACAAACATTAACACACAGAGGCAAGACCTGCTGAACCAAAACCCTAACAGGACACAGCCAATATTGGGTCCTGGGTTTCATTGGACCCACTAGGGGTCACTATCCACACTGGGGCCTATATAAATGAAGTTTGTAGAACCAGATAACTTTCCACTCTCACCCTAACCATGGTGCACTGCCAAGACATGATAAATGACGACTAAAATGTCAGATGTATCAGCAAACACCTTGGGCTACTCAAACAGCACTCCACATTGGTTTTCAAGCCCTGAAAAGTTGACTTTTTTTTTTTTTTGAGTAATGAGGATTTCCGACAGGCCGGTGATGAAGTGGTATCGCACAGCTGCAAGCTAGCAGAGTGAACTATGAAATATGGTCTCATACCTGTGAGGTATTCTGGGTCGGGAACAGGGTCCGACAGCTCCTCGTGGCACTGGACCTCCGTTGGCACCGACGCCACCACCATGCCATCTGGGAGCTGCTGCTCGATGCCTCGGGCAAAGTTCTTCTGCCTGGTGTCAAGAGAGAGGAGAAGAAGGGAGGTCCCATTTAGAGGCAGAAGCACTCAATCATCCATTATAAAGAGAGGAAAGAAATGAGAAGCAAAGAGGCAAATAGGATGGATGAAAAGAAACAAGGAGGAACAATGATGACAGAAGAGTAACAAGGGATGACAGTGAAGGTATAAAGTTCTTTCAGTGTCATTTTAAAATTTGCAGTTAACTAAGCAGAACAAAAACTATTTTCTTGCCCAAATTCTGCTCTACTGATAATTTGAACCCCACCTGCTGCACCACAGAAGTTCTAATGTAAAAATTCATGCTTCTGTCCTGTGACTTAAAATCTGGTTAGTTCTGTTTGTTCCAACAACATCTCCAAACCATGCATGCACCATTTCAACATATGTGCAGTGCGTATGTCCCTCAAGCACACTTCAAAGATGAGAAGTGACGAAATATAAATGACAAAACATTACTGATGTTGTCAGCTCATTTCATTGACTTTGTACAGTGTGGTCCATAATGTCTTACAGTCCATACATTTAAGCCAGAGATGATTTATATGACAAATTTACAATACTACAAATTCTATAAATAGCCACTGCACTGCTAGTGATCGTGTCACCAACCTGGCACAGATAGTTAAATGATGCCTCTTTCTTTGCCGTTCCTTTCATTGTCAAGTCTAAAAAGTGCTTGGAATCAGGCTTGCACATGTGCTCCCAGTTGCCACAATGACTGATTAATAATAACAGAATCACGTTTTCCCACAAAGTGTCTAAACCCATTTTTCGTTCTCCTTGCGTGCACAGTGATTTAGTCATGAGCCTTCAAAGCGGTTTGTGCATCTGACCCCTGGTTCCCAGACCACCAAAACCAAAAGAATGTGTGCAGCGGATTGCAAAATGTTATAAATTGTACAGTAGCACATTTCTGCTATGAGACTCACTTGGAAAACCTTGTAAGAACATGTAACATCACCAAATAATTAAACAAACTGAATTCATCCAAGCCTGGATTTCGACTCTAAAAATCCCATGACAGACTAGAAATCCCATGAATAGTGGGAAGTTTTCTCCAACTGATAATATTTAAACCTCATACTAAATAATGTATCACCTTTTTAAAATATTTGCAGATGCAGATGACATTGCATATTTCTATTGATGTTCTTGCCGGCAGCATTTTTTTTGTTTGTTTGTTTTTTTATTATACATTGCAGTGTTTTCCTCCTAAATATCAATTATTGCAATATATGAACCTATATGAAACCTACAGTATATGAAATATGAAAGATAAAAGGTGAAGGAGTAAGATGAAAATTACTGAAATGAATGAATGAAGGCTGGAAGGACAGACTAGATCAAAGAGGAATACATAAGTGTGCCTCTCATCAGTGGGAGATTGTAAAGCAATACTTTCTGGCACATCATTACGGAAAAATCAATACACAGTAACAATTATGCAGGAACAGTTATTGAAGAGACAAAGTCTGACATTATGCATGCCATTTTTCATTATGTTGCTTGTTCTGCTGCAACGTGACTCATCTTCTGTCTGAGAGCTGATGTCCTCATTTGTCTGTTGCTGTGAGTGACTCTTGGTTGAACTCACTCATTTCGTCCACTCCATCATTCTTTGTCTCAATGCCAGTTAGGTTCACAACAAGGTTCCATAACTGAATGGCTTCAATAAATCAGAGACTTAAGTCATTCAGGTGTCTCGGGACTAAAGCTGATGAGAATATATCTTTATTTTACTCCTGTAGGGATCAATAGTCCTCTGATTATTTTGACTGCAGACTCATCATTTTTAAATGTACAGTACTAAGCAACCTTGTACATTAGTGACTGCATTAGGCAGTCATAAGTTATTCTCTTTATTAAATACTGTCTCTCAAAGCTGCTGCTTCCAAAAATCAAGTACATTTGACGAATGATAGTCCTATAGAATTGTAGACCAGCACCATGTCAACTGTAAATTGCCTACTTTTGCCTACAAGTGCTAACTAAGAGACATGGAGAAAGATTAGCATTGTTTCAGCTCTGTTTTGGTCTCCACCTATCCCAGAGGGAAAAAAAATGTAGCTCTTTCAATGCAAGATGCTTCATTATGTTCACCAGCTAGCGGCAAAATTTGTCAGTCTGCCATTAAGTGGCAAGGCTGCAGCAAATGGTGTGCTTTTTGGACATATTTCATTAAAAATAGCTGCCTCCTATGACTGGAAACAGCACTGATGAAAGTGGTTTTAAAAAAAGTGTTTAAGTTGGTGATTGTAAAATCCAAAGCAACTGCACTGACTTACCCTCATCAAGATAATGTAAAACCAGCAGCAATAATAGTCATGATGATAATGACAGATATTGCAAACAGAAATGTCTTAAGCAGAAACTGATGTGGCTAGTTACCAAGTGCCGACATGTTGCAATTATCAAAAGAAGATGCTTTTGCCTCATTGAAATGAGTCTGCAGGTATTTCTAAAGGATTTGTAAAAAGCAGCATAGCGCTAAACTTACAACTGGAGGTTGATCCATGATAGTTGGGGCTGAAAGTGTACAAGGGTAGGTGCGGTTCATTTCAATCCCCCACTCCCCCCTACCTGCTTCTCTTCTGCTCTCCAAATGGCCTCCATTCAACCTTTGTTGTTATGTATTATCAAGAGGTGAGGGTAAGTGAGTAAGGGGAAATGCAGCATCTGTGGGTTAGTCATTATACAAAATACGAATTGTTGCAGCTTTAAGGGACAATTTTAATATCTCTGCACTGGCGATAACTGTGGCTGGAGGCATTGGGTTTTTTCAGGTTGTCTGTCCATCTCATTCTCGGGACACGGTATCTAACAAAACGCTTTGAGGGAATTTTCTTTAAATTTGGCACAAACGTCCTCATGGACTCAAGGCTGACTTGATGAGATTTTGGTGGTCAAAGGTCAAGGTCACTGTGAACTTGCATCCATGTCATTCTGGTGAACTTGATATCCCAATAACATCTTGAGGAAATGTCTTCAAATTTGGCACAAACATGTACTTGGATTAAACAATGAATGTCGTATCTCAGGAACAGATACATTTGGTCACATACTGAAATGGTGACATTAATCTGACCAAGTCCCCCCTTAATCCGAGCCATTATCGAAACACACAGGGTAAAACCAAAAGTGAGAGCAAACAACATGTCACTAATTATCCCTATTAGCTAAACTGTCTTTATTCTTCACACCTGTCTGTCTGTCTGCTCACAACATCACCACATTCCCACATTTCAGCAACTAGCTCTGTTTTTGTCATTGATGGGAATGCAGGAGAAAACTAAGAACCTAGCTGGTGATAAACTAGAATTGTCCTTTAACATACCATCAGTACACCTCATCCAGTATGCTCAGTTTACCAACATGACTGGTCTTTGAGTTTCTGCACCAATTGTATACCCATGGGACGAGAGCAGGAGAAAACGAGTGAGTGGAAACATCTCCGGATGAGTGATTCATTTGCAGCTGTTTATTTTACTCTCAAATTTCAAACGACCACTTCCTGTTTGCTGAGAAGATTTCTTTCCAGTAACCATATCTGACACCAGCTATTAAATTAAGCAAATAAGATCTCAAGCATCTCAATTAGCCTAAATGGATGTTCTTCTCAGTTGCTGCCCATTTCCAGACAAGTGTATTTCTATTAAAAATATCTGATAAAAGCCTTGGGCCTTTAAAACATACATAGCAGCAGCCATTAAACGAGCATGAAAGGTCCTCATAGTTCACACTGGTGACAGTTTTCCCGTTAATATACACCATGCATAATATAGTATTTGATTCATGTAGTGTATTCTGGGCCTGACCTGTGAAAATTAAAAAGCTTACACAACATTTACAAAACACACACTGTTGCTTTGGGGAAAGTTACAGTTTGAGAGCAATAGCAGCCATTGGCTGGCAGTGTCGAAACAGTTGTGTCAAATATTATCATTCAATTGACATTGTATTTGCATGGTCATGTCGTGGCCAGGGGTGTGAGGGTAATTGGAGGGAAACCAGGCTCATAAAAACAATGCAGGTTAGCTGCTGGTGGTGTGAAACAAAGTTTATCTGCTGATGTGGGTGGGTGGTAGTGCACGATATTGGGACAACACTGCTTTAGCAAGTTGAGCCCCTGGGGTCAGATGGTTAAAACTTTGTTGCTGAATCCTGACTAAAACTGTGCGTACGCACAAAGATGTACATTCGTCCGATTCATAAAACCATATGTATGCAAGTATGAGCGTACATATGAACCTCATTTCCACTTCCAACATTAGCTATCAGTTTCCCACAAAATTGCTATTTCTCTATCAGTTATTTACAGTATTACCTTAAATTTGTAAGAAAAACTTTCTTCCCTGCCTCCATGCTGAATGTAGAACCCAAAAACGATTTAAGTAATTAGGGTCCACATTTAACAACAGCAAAACTATATGAAAACATCCATTTACAATCTCTCACACAACTCTTGCAGTATAATCCAAGTCTCAATTATCCGGTCATATGCTCAGTACTTTCCACACGCATGCATGTTTGCTAAAATTTTTCCAATATAAAACACTTCTGCATACGAGTAGCACACTTTGAGCATGCTGAATTAGTTGTGTGAGAACCGGTAAATTGATGTTTTGATGTTGGTTTGCTGTTGTTAAAAATATTCCCCTATGACTTCAATTCATGAAGAATGTTCTCCATTCACCACACAGGCATGTGAGAAAAACAAATTCAAGGTAACACGGTAAGAAAGTTCACCAGAATGAGAATCTACGCCTGTCCTGCTCCACCACTGATCAGACCTGTCAATGCGACAAACAGCAAAGAAGCATTTTCACAGACTGTGTTGTATCTGGTTCTCAAAAAGCAGAGCAGTTGTCACTATGCACAGCTGTGGATATTTATGACAGCAATACCACTAATTCATCATGTGTACCTTTAACCATTGCCTCTGTAATATGTCAGTAATCATGATTTAAAATCAGAAGTATAATCAATGATTTATCTGCAGCACTCATTTGAAACAGCCTTCAATGTGCTTTGCGATTCAAGATCAAACTGAGCGATCTTTCACAAGGAGATGAGGTCTTGAATATAAATATAAATAATAACGATAATATTTATCAATAACATTTTAAAATCCAGTTGATTTTAAAATATAAGTGTACCGCCAAACTACTGTATAGACTGCAAAATTATAACACAATCAATCTAATTTGCAAAGAACCTAAACAGTGTTTTACAATAAGGTTACATCTCTCACCATATATTTCATGTCCATCTTATTATTTCACATGCAGCTAACTTGCCAGAAGAAAATGTTGGCAAACGACAAATACATTTGTTACATTTCCGTTTAATACGTATCATAAACATTTGTAAAGTAATGAAGTATATGAGCGGTCTTCGCTATCAGGAGGTGGTGGTGGATGGGCTGATACCTAGGTCAGGCGCTTGCCAAGCTGGAGACCACAGTTTGAGACCATCAAACAACAAAATTGATTAACTGTTACATTGCTGCAATTCACGCCAGGATAGTGACACAGGGGCTGGGTTGGGCCCCCAGAAGTGGCTATTTTAGGCCAAAACATTAGCCTTTCCCAACCATAACCAAGTGGTTTTTGCATCTAAACCTTACCTCATTTTCACCGCAGTGTTGTTGAAATGTTAAGTATTACAGTATCTGCTACATACTATAGCCCATTCTCCTTCCCAATCTGTCAAATACCGCCGCTTTGTCAATGATCTCAGCATCAGATACCAACGCACACTGGCATCTTTTTCAGCGGTACGCACCAGGCAGCAGTTGTTGACACAGCGGGTGATAACCGAATTTGTCAAATACCATTGCTCTATTTAGACGTTTAGGTCCACTGACAAAGTGGCGCTTTTTTCGAGCTGGTATGAGAACATCTTCTTTAACGTGTAATTATAAAACATCTGTGGTGCACAAAAACATACAATGCCAACATTTTTTTTGGTGATTGGGTCGGCTCACCACACATTTTACTTTTATAAATACCATATTTATGTGTGGGGAAAAGGAATACACATGTTTTATATGCGTTCACGTGGTTTATACTGTACATCTGGTTTCTGGAGGGGAATACTGTTGTTATCTAAAAATGTAGGAATATACAGTGTTACTGCTCTTTGTTAAATATTGTATATGTATTATCAACTTGTACTGAAACTATTTACTATTAACTTTATTTGCCTATTGCGTAAATCTTTTTGGAGAGCTATTAAAAACAAGGTTAGTTAGGACTTAATTGACACTGTAGTCATTTACTACAGAAAGCAATTATGCATGTTTTCAGCTTTCAGTTTTCAAAGGCACACAAATTAAGAATGTTAGAGTGAATCTTTGTTGTTTTGCTCAAGATTTTTGTTTCTATCTTAGATGCATGCCATGTGGAATAAGAGGTTGATTGAGTTCCTATCGCTGCACTCTTGTCTGACAATTTTCATAGTTAATTTTGTTGGATGATGACATCTAACATTTAACAGCCATCTGGCACTGTAAGGATGTAATAATTCATTTTCTTAGAGTGAAATCTCTCTTACAGTTCAAAGAACTTTTGTTAAACTGCCAAAACTTGTAAAAGAAAAAAAAAGAAAAAAAAGATATGGTCTCTTCTAGAGAGAGCTGAGGTAAAGTTTCTGTTGTGCTCACGATGATCCCCCTGACTATGTGACTGGATAAACTCACAGCTTTCAATAAGAACCAATCACGGCCCTCAACAACCAGTTCCCACCCCACCCTGTCAGACACATTTCATATTTTAATTAACTGAGTCAGTGAAGGTATTTCTCATGAGGGGAGTGGTACAGTAAACTGAGGTGAGCCAAAAAAAGAAGAGGGAGAAAAAAAAAAGATACCCACACAAAGTAGTTTAGGTGGAGGAGGGGGGTGTCAGGTGGGAGCCTGGTCTTAATCATTGATCCTGAGCAGCCACCAGAATGAGAACAAAGGGCGCTAAAATATTCATTAAAAGCTGCTCCGAGCTTGTCGTGTGAGAGAGGAATAGAGAGGAGGAGAGGGGGGGACAGTGTTAGGAGTAATGAGAGGAGGTTAGCTTTTAACATCTCATTACTGGTGTCCACTGGCTCCCGCTGAGACAGGAAGATAGAGACCCTGCCACTGAGCTCTGTAATATGAATACAGATCGTATCGTGCCCAGAGCTCCCAAGATGTCACAGTGATAGGACCTCCTTCCCGGGCACAGGCGCTTGTATCTCATGTTGCTTTGTAACCACAATCATCTCATGCCCCCACCAGTCTGCTGCCAATGACAATGACAATGACACGACTGGATTTTACCTGGAAGGAAATCAAATAAATAAGCCTTGAAATGACAATAACAAGTCTGTCCGTGAACAGGAGGGGAAGCTTCCTGCACGGGGAGGGCGGGGTGTGCTTCCGAAAAACATGAGAGGCATTTCAGGGCTGCTGAGCTTGAAAGATGAACCATGAGGAAGCCATGCTGGGAGGAGAGAATCAAACCAGCTCTGGGTGTGTGTGTGTGTGTGTGTAATGACGCTCTCATGAGACATAGCTGACAGGGCTTGGCTGTCCAGCAGACAGGAGGTCCACACCACGACTGCAGCCATGTGTGTATAAGTGTGTTAGCATGCATCTGCGTGCACACCTGAGTGCCCTGGCTATTTTTCCATGTGTGTGTGGATTTTGCCGCTGGGCACCTGCCTATACCACTTGCTGCTTCCCTTTTATTCTCTCTCTTTCTGTTGTTGCTCCAAAAGGACTAAATAGCAAAACCTTGCAGGGGCCACAGAGAAGATCCATTTTTCCCCCATACAGGTATTTTTTCCCAAATAAATAAAACATTAGAGTCAATCCTACATGTGAAGGGACTGTTTACAATTTTCAATTTTCCATGGATGAGGAGGGGATTTTGTTTGAGGTAGGGGATCAGGAGAATAAAAGAAGTAAATGTGTGTGTTACAGATCTTCAAAAAGCAAAAATGATGGCATTAGTTTGGAGGGAAAAAAACTCCACTGATGATTACACAATATTCAAATTTGACTTTTAATCGTCACAGAATGATGGAGACAGATGCTTTGCGCCACTCCAGAGCAGTGGGGTAGGGGCTTTTGTAGAAGTGCCAGTGAACATCACATGGAGGTTTCCTTACTACTCCTCCCTCCGTCTCCATTTCTCTCGCTTGCTTTCACTCAAGGGCAAACAGTAACTCTAAAAAGGATATGGGAGGACACAGGCCACAGTGCCATTTCACTTGCATATTATAGTTATCAGTGACTAAGTCAATGACTGTTGAAGGCTGTGCATTGTATCTCTGCACTTTTGCCTCAAGAGGCTCTGAGAAATAACAGAATTTTTCAAAGTTTGAAAGCTTTTCTGACTAGAGGTCATTTAACACAGCGTCAGTTAACCACACACTCCCTGGTCCTCAGTGTTACAGTCTTACAGAAAGTGCAAGGAGTGGGAGTGATTAAGATATCCAGCTATTGAGTCCAGTGTTTAGGACAGCCTTTTCAAAGCCTTAGAGATTTCTCAAAAGAAGAATTACATTTGAGCCAATAACTCTACTGTACAGCATTTAAAAGGGAAAGAACACTTTTCCCTTGTGCTCTATTTTTTATATTTGAAGTGTGCTCCAGCAATTTAGTTGACGGCTCTTGCAAGAGACAGATTCTTAAAAGAAAAAAAAAAAAAAGGTTGAAGTCGATGTAGCAGAGGCCCCAATGTCCTCAATTTGTCCCTAGTATGGGTTAAGCTTCAAAATCACTGGATCCTACAGTTCCCATTTTAATCAAATTCTCATTTTCTGCAAGTAAAAGATCTCTTATCAAACTCTTTTTCGTTGGTAAAGTGCAGCAAACAAAACATTTAGGTAACATTAGCATTGACAGTCACTTCTACTGCTAAAAATGATAAACATGACTGGCATCACATAATTAGCTTTGGCTGATTAACATTCATTCTGTGAGGAACTTAGCTGTTGCCTCAGGCCTGTATTACTAGGCAGGATTTGGAGTTAGCAAAGCAACTTCAGAGTTAACCCTAGGTTTTCAGTACTACAAAGCTGGTTTATTTTTCCCAGGATAAATCACCGCGGTAACTTGTGCTGAACAGCTAGCCTGCTACGGAGCAGGTTAACTTGAGGATTGTATCACCACCTGTCAACACCTGACCATTGACCATTCACATCAATGAGAAAAATATTCCAGACATGCCAGACATGCACAAAAGTCCAGAATGACAGATAAAAAAGAAATTCATATTGTTTTACACACAGTAGAATCATGTTATTGTTCTAGGCTTTCTGTTTCCACTCTGGTTTTTAAAACAGTGCTACTGACAAATTGAGAGATCGTTTACGACACTCAACACATGATGATGATTTTAGCTGCATTTTAATTGTGCAAAGTTTATTTTCTCCCTGCGGTGATAGTTGATAGTGTGGCTCTGATTCCATCACTGCAGCTCACAATTACATGAAACACCTGTGTGAGGAGAACTGAGAAAAAGATGATCTTTTATCAGAAAAATAATCCACAGACTGTTAACTGACTCCCGTTACTAGAAATACAATACAGTGGTGGAAAAAAGTTTTCGGACGCCCCATACATTTGTGAAATATTGCATTAAGAATAACTCTTAGGTCTTCAAGTGCAATTTCTTTTAGTACAGTCACAGCCAAATGACTCAACAGTGTGAAAGGCTCGTGGGGAACATGCCAGCCAGGATTAGAGCTCTACTGCGTGCTAATGGCAGGACTACT
>JAPZEB010000004.1:3515665-3537080 GCA_029783705.1 Chaetodon striatus | reverse complement strand
GGTGCATTTATTATGAAAACAAACAGCACAGAGCTATCACAGCGCAGCAAAGATGAATGAATGGAAGAATGAAAACCAGCGGATTAAACAGATGAAAAGGTGATGAATGAATGAGTGGGTAGCGGTCAACAAACATTACGGCTACTACCCAACCCTGACTCTCTCATCTGTATCACAGGTGAGTGCACACCTTTACACACACACACTTCCGCACGTGCACACACCTACTCCCACGTGAACCACCGCCTCTGCAACACACACACACACACTCAAGCACACCGTGCTCCTCATCTTCAACCTGTATGTCTCCTACAAAGATGTTTTCTTAAAAAAAAGTAACACCAACATTTTTTGACATTTAAGAATATAAGGAGTGTCTTTTTGTTGGAATGGCTAGTTTTTTTTTTTTGTTTTGTTTTGTAAAAAGATCCAGTGTGACCACCTCATGTCAATGTCTGACAGTTTGGTGATAAGTAGCTCTGCAGTGGCGGTGACAGTTGAACAGTTTTCTGAATTTCTGACACACTTTGAGCAGAATATCATGTTGGATGTATATCACATGCATATGACAAAGGTTCTGAATGTGAATCTGTGAGCCAGTTTGTCTAGTTAGTGTGTGACTCAAATGGCGTGTCAACACAGGTTTTTCAGTCACCCTTCTATAGCGAATACGACAGATAACATACTCTGCTATTTTAACCAATATAGCTGTCAACACAGACCGCATAACATTTTGCATTTTACGTTAACTTGAACTGAAGGCATATTTCAACAAATCAAGTCTTTCCTCTGTTTTACATGTGTATCTACATTGGTTGTATGGTGGGCTCTGTGAATTGCCATGATGGCAGTGACTTCTTAATACTGGTGCCTGAACACATCCTGAGTACTGTAATGTTATGTTGGCTCACGCGGCAACAGTGCAGAGCAGAGAACAGGATCATTAGGGGTCATCTGTTTGATACCAAAACACCGCCAAACGTGACTTAGCAGCAGTTTGTTATCATTACAATTAGTGGATAATTATGCAGCTGTGTCCATTAAACAGGACGAGGCATTTTCGTGCGGAGGTAAAAGAAAACCTCAGCAAGCATTCAAATCAAAATTTCAAGACTAGTAAGGAGACTTGAAGTTATGCATTTTCCTCAAAACTGCAAGACTTGTAAATGATTACCATTTCTTTATGTGATAAACACGGATAATGAGATTATAATGTAACACATGCGATGCTGTGGCCCGCAGGTGCTGCAACCTGAGCAAAGGTGTGCCACTCTCACAGTAGGGTGAGACACTGCTACTACTGTATGATCATATTTACAAGCAGACTGAGCAGTCAGAAATATTGATTTAAACCTCATGATTGAATGATTATTCTGAGATATTTTCTACTGCCTTTTCACCGGGTTCAAAATATGCACAACTCAGACCTCAAAACTCAACAGTGTAGAATCAGCAAAATCAATTCTACTCAACTGGCACAAAATCCTCCATCTCAAAAGAAGGAGAGCAACACTGAGAGTCCTCTCAAGGCTCTTTCATATTGATGATGTTTTGACATCTCGGTGTATAATATACTCTGTGAAATGAATCAAAGGCAGGCGAAGTAGAGGGAGAAAAATGGGGATTGGGGGTTAAAGAGAGAAAGATAATCTGTCAGGGATTTACACGGAGAGAAGCTCTCTCTCCTGGATGCCAAATGTCTCAAAGCTAATGCCAGTCTCCAGTGGGACCAGTGGAGGATTAGACACATCTGCACAGTGGAGAGTGACAACAACAGAATGCTGTTGTGAATTAAATAAAACAGCAGTTTCTATATATGCTGTGGCTGCAACATGGTGTTTAATGTAAAGATGACAGCTAGAAACAGCGGCTCATTGTGTTCACTTAGATAACGGCTGTTTCCAGGATCTGGTATTTTCACAGCAGAGATAATCAAAAATAATTGCCATGTTTTTCTGCTTCTCCTGTAAAACTTAAAGAAACTTGACCTTGGCAGATTTCCACATCTATAGGTACATACTCTAGTCGTATATGCGGGTGATAACACAGATATATGGCTCATTAGCAGCAGAAAATATGCCTTCACACCACCTTTAGATTCCAGTTAAAATGTTAACACTTGATAAAATGGGCATTTTCAGTGGTTATCAGCATGATAGCTATGGGTTAGAGGGGCTCTGCTACAAACAGCTATGATTCTTTACAGGCAGCAGCAGAGGAAGTCAGCTGACTAAATCTTGGATTCTCTGCCTGAACCAGACTGGGCCCAACCCGACCCACTGGGTTTGGGTGGGCAGACTGTTTGGTTCGGTTGGGTTTGTGAGATTGTCATAATTGTCCGTTACCTACTCTAAAAAGACATTTCTTAAGTTAAGCTTGTAAGAAAGGTTTTAAAATCTAGAAAAAAATAAATACAACAGTGGAAATTTGGGTTTTTAAATGAGGGTTTGGTCCAAAACTGGTGCCTCATGTTGAGCTTGCAGGAATCTGTGTGGGTTCATGTAGAGTTGGGACTGATTTTGTGGGCTCTGTCATGGCTCTACAGCTGTCCTAAGGTTATAAATAAAGAGCAAGTATGTCAACGTCCACAGGTGGTTGAGGTGGTGGTTGGAACAAATTTTCATCCAGCTGACTGGCTTACGTCATGTAATGTACTTATTTTAAGCCAAACCATGATTTTTATTTTTCCAAACCTAACGACACTGTCTTTGTGTCCAAAACCAAAATCAAAGGCAGACCTACCAAAACTGTTCCTCATGCCACCAGTCATTTAATGCACTGATAACGGCATCCTGAACCTACTAGTTGGCGTACTAAGACCCTTTTAACCTACATCCACTATGGTGATAACCACCAATAACATCCGTTCAATCAAGTGAAAACATTCAAAATGGTTCTTCTAAGGCCCTGTGTACTAGCTTTACATGGCTTTACATTATGAGGCATGTATCCACATACAGAATGTAACAATAATCTAACCTTTGAATTGTAGTAATGGACCTTTTATTTTTTAAAAAACAGGCAATTTGACATGTGACAGAAAGGCACAGGGGTAAAAAATAAAATTTCTCCATAAAATGCTGCTTTATATGGAACTACTCTCCAAGGAGACTGATATCCATTGTGTATTTCACTTGCTTACAAAAAGAAATCATGGACTGAATATTTGTTGGCAGATAAAAAATATCCTGGCAAACTGAATGTAAAAATAAATGCTTCTCAGTTACTGCACAGAACATTCACATAAATCCTGTGGTGGTTTGGTAAAAGAAGTTCAGTTGTTTTATTTTATTTTTTTTCTTCACAGAACGTGTGTCATAACTGAGGCCAGACTAGTTATTTTAGGCTGAATAACCTTCATTTGTCAGAGGTGGACATCACTGACCGTGATGAGTCCAATCATCTGTGTTCTCTGTTTTCAAAGACAGCAAAAGTGCATTCAGTTTGTCTGTGCCGCTGGAGTAATAGAGGACTTCTGACAATACATAGACCTCCTTCTTTGAACCAGAAGATTGAGGTTACAGAAGCAGGAGGTGAAATGCATTGTCAACTTCTTGTCTCCTGTGTGACAAAAAGTAAGGGAAAAAAAGAAAAATGAAGAGGAATCTGAACTTTGTAACAGCATCCAACAGGAGTAACAACAGAAAGAAAATGGACTTAGTTTTGCAGGTGTAAACAAGCATTTTACTCACTTTTGTATAAAAAAATGTCAGCTGAAAATTTCAGCCAATACCCAGTGTTTAAAGTTTCTGTGATATAAGTGTTCAATGTTCCCCTGAGGAGTTTAGACTTGTCAGGGCCTCAGAAGCAAATACAAAGAAAATAAACTTTAATTCAGGTTTTACAGACTTATTAAGCCTGATTACAAAGAAAAGCAGCTAGCTCATTTGTCACTGTTAACAGAGACTCCAGTCTGCAGTGTAGTTCATACACTTCACCTGGGAATTATGCAAAGTTACATTAGGCTTCATGATCAAAGGAACTTTTTGTGTGCCTCCACTTCTATATATGCACACTCCCTCTATATGGATCTATTTTACAATCAAGAGCTATAACCATAATTACATATCCTGTTGTAACAATGGCCTATAAAGGTGCTTTCAGACAGCAAGGCGCAGCTCTGCTCCTCCCAGCTACCTTCGATGCTACCAGCCTGTGCATCACAGACTGCTGCTATACCTTGTATAATCTTCTCGTGCGACCTTACAGAAAACAGATTTTAGCTCAAAATAATGGACATTGTTAGTGATGTGACACAGTTCTATTAACTAGTATCATAAATGTTGAAGCTGGTGTTGCTCAAGTACCATTTTTCCTCATCGATATGTCTGATCTCAGGCACCCCAGAAACCTTTATGGTATCATCAGCTCTTGAATTATTTTGCTCACTGTAGTTTTTGTGGTTGCCTTGGACACGGAACGAGCTGAGATGCCAAGCTGAAATAGTTGTAAAGAGCTGTGCATGTTTGCAAGAGAGGCCGCAGCCAACAGCACCATCAGTGTCACTAAACAGCAGCAGTAATTAAAGTCACATTATGGACTCTAGCTAAAGCTGACTGGATTGAACTCCCTCCAAGAGTTGGTGTGGCAGGATGAACACTGACCAGACATATCTGGTTACTTTGATTCAGTGGGACACTTGAAAAACTCCAAACACTCTCAAATACCTAAATGTTTGCAGGTGATAGAAAAAAAATAAAAATAAAAAATTATTTATATATATGGAAAATACAGATTGATAACTTACAGATAAAAAGTAAAACCTGTCTTCTGCCACAATCATGGGCATACTACACACATTGCCCCATTTCCACCAAGCAGTACAGTACAGTACAGTTCAGTACTCGTTTTTTTCTGTTTCCATTGTGAAAAGTTGTGGATGGTACCAACTGAACCGTTCTGTACCGTTCCCATTTTTGGTATCCCTTTTTGTTGGGGTACCTAGCACACTGATCTGGTATTAAAAAGATGGAGCTGTGAACACTGCAGTCCGTTGATTGGTCAATAGCAGACAGTAACTCTGCTCAGGGCTGAGTTGTGGCTGCTTTTGAGGCTCATGTAACCACTGTTCATACTGTGGAGTAGACTGTAACTATAAAATGAAAGGATGTTTTGCCGCCTGTTGCAGCAGCTGTAGTTGAGGAAAAAATACCAGCCGACTGACGGTGACTCAAAGGTGGAACATTTACTTGCTTACTCTTTACTACTTACTCAATGCATGAGATCACAACGTGAATCAATCAACATGACAACTTTGACCATTACTTTAGTTTTTATATGACTATATGACTTACACTTTTAGTGATGAGTGGATCTTCAGTTTCGGCCAGGTTATGTGAACTGCATATATTCTAATCCTCACTTGTAGAAAAAAAAAAGGTTGCGTAGCGTCACACTACTGCAACACTAAACCCCTGAGCTTGCCTGAGAGGGACTAAGTGTACAAACCAGCTATTTTTAAATAGAGACTCTCACTGCAGCCTGTTTTATTTTGTTCTGAAAATGTTGGCGTGCAACCCTGCTCTGTGCACGATAAACAAGGTGCAGACTTCCAGCTGTGTCACCAGTAATGAGGAAATACAGTGAGTGCTGGACGCTGGGGTGTAGGTACCGTGACTGAAGGGTTACTTTTGGTTCCAAAGGTGGCACGCCCAAACTGTTTGGTGGAAACGGGGCTTTATATATGAACTAATTTTAAAAAGGAGAAAATGACATTATAAATTAAACCCATGATAAACTTTGAGCATATAGTAATTCAAGTGGTCTGAAAAACAATTAGAGTTCTTCAACTCCTCTTGGTCCTGTTTTCAGGCTTTAAAAAAAATCTAGGCTGTGATAGATTTTGGCCAATCACAGGTCACTCCAGAGAGAGAATTCCTTTTGTCTGTTTGCACGTCCCTCTGGTGAAAACCTGATTCAATGGCGGGGAGTCCTGCAGAGAAAGCTGCAATTCCAGCATTGGCATTGGCTACATTGCAAAGCAACTCAAAAAAGGGAAGACACTCTTATCAAAAACAGAGTCTAAAAAAAGAGATTAAGAGAAAGTGTTGCTAATAGTTAAGCCTTCTGCTAAGCGGAGCCAAAGGCTCATAGCTGCAGCTTTGAGTTCACATTTATGTAGCTAAGGTTAGAGCCTCGAATCACAGTGTATCAACTACCTCACTACCCACTATAGATCATCTTGCAGGAAACAGAGCAGGCAGCAGCTTCAGGGACAGACCCTGAGTTGGCCACAGCAACACGAATCCACGGCAGCACAAACCCCAGCTCCCAGGGTCCAGACAACCAAGTATGGGAATCACTGGGTTACTGTATGAACATGTGGTCATCTAAAGCCCAGTTCAGACTGATGATTTGCAATAAGACGAAACCGCTTCAGAACAGCGGAGCAAAAGAACAGCGGTGCAAAAGATGGTGCTTGACTCAAGCAGGCTGATGGTGTCACGTGCAGCTCGGCTGGTCAGATCGCTGTTCCCCTGTTTCTACAGCCAATAAGCTTGTAATGAAGTCTGCTGGTAAAGTCAAAATGATGGCAGACAGCGTGTTCGCTTGCTGAGGCAGGTGTTCCGTTCCTGCCAAGCCCTCTGTTTCCATCCTCACAGTCGAACAGCGGGGTCGGTCGCTGCTCGCTGTATGTGTTTATGCCCCCACCCCCACAAACTCTCATTGACTGATTAACTGGCGCTGGTTATTGTGGCATATTGATTATGAATACAGTCCATCTGATGCTTGTTGTTACAACAAATGCAGCTGGAGCCAGTATCTCATTATCACTATTCTCATTCATATTTTAAGAAGCTATAATTTATATTCAGTCACAAAATAAGCCTGAAAAGCAGGAAATCCGAACAGAAATACAGAACATTGTTGCATAGACATGATTCATTGTCTCATCTTGTTGCATCATAGTGAACCGGCAGGTTTTCAGATCTTTGGTCTGAACTGGGATTAATGGAAGGGACTTAGAACAGAAAGGGGAGAGCTGCACGAAGAGGCTGTATTGTCAAAGATTTCTGCCTACCCCAGCTTTAATTGATGTTTTTTTTTAATCATTCCTGATTTTAGGGCACCGCTACTTACTGCCTCCACGCCTGTCAGCTGCGACCAAAAAGACCGACCACCACAAAATTGCTCCCTTACTCTAGAAACTCCACTAAGGTTGTTCTCTAACTAATAGTCTCTTTGCTTTGTTCAAACTAGTGTGACACTGATGCATTTTTTATTTGGTTTTAACAGGCAAGTTTGAGCTTGGCTCTGCCCTAACCAAGCAAATGCATTTCATTTATTTCTAAGGAATTTAGTGAAGAAAAAGAAAATCTACTTCCACAGTATATATGTATGGATCTCAGTATTGAATTGCACTACCGGACGTGAGCAGGGAGTGAATATAGCACACACCAAGCACCAGACGCTGGTCTTTGAAGGATAATTCTTTAAGGGTCACTCGCTGTACTGGCTGGAAGTACCATTGAAACGCCTTAGTTATATGTCGCTGTGCTGAGCATTGATCTGCATTACAAATGAAGCATATATCGTATATGAAATGTCACTGAAGATGGCAAGAGAAGAGATATAGGTGACTTCAAAGAGGGTTCAGAGGGCGCCCACAGGGCACCAGGGCTCACTGAGTGGTTTGATGAGAGATGTGAATCAGATACTATGGCCTTCACAGCCACCAGATCACGACCCAGCTGAAAACCCTAGAACTGAGAGGAAAAAAAAAAAAAAAAAAGGAAAACCATGATGTGCACAAAATGCGTTTATGATTCCAACGGATTCAAATTTGTAATTTAATCTTGCAGTTTTGATTTTACACAAAAACTGAGGTTAACCCAACAGTTTGTATGACTAGCATGACTTGTAGAATCTTGACAAACATGAGGAAAGTCATCTCACTCTAACAGCAACAGACTAATGTGCTGTGTCGGAAATCACATACTATGCATTACATAACCAATGTGTGTACTATTGTTTAACATAATTGTGTAAACAGTAGTATGTAATTTTATGGACGCACCAAGCTGTAATTACCACATCAATTCCTGACAGCGTCCTTGCTGGTTGGAGATATGTAACTATGGAAACCTGCGCCAACCTCATCTCTACCAACAATTTAAAGATAATTTACAGAACTTTGATGTCTAGGATAGTGCAATCTTTTATTGACACTTAAATTGAAGCATTATTAATTTTACAGAGCTGTCTTGATGGCTGTCCGTTAAAACACTGTTGCCTACTGTGAGATATTTATGCCTGTGCACTGTCAAGTGCTTGCATACTGTAATATTAAAATAGCATGCAATTCATGCACTACTGGTTTCATACATTGTTTTACACCATCCCATGCTGTTATGCATTTAGCTATAAAGGGTAAACATTTAGATCATAAGTGATGAGTGTATAATTGACACATTCCAAGTAACAAAGGTTCATGAGTGGACTGGCCATTAATGCCAGAGTAAGTGGTGATAACCTTGAATGCAAAGAAATGTGAAAACATAAGGAGAGACCTGTTAGAGCTTAAATATTTTCCATAACATTGATAAAATCATCTCTCTTAACTGTGGTGATTCCTCTTAAATAAATGGAAATATGTTGAATCATTACATAATTTTCTTTAAAAGTTGAGTCAAGGTTCAGCTGTGTGTTTGTTGATTTTGGAGTGACACTACTCTCATGATATCAAATGAAAGAAAGAATGCTCTCTATCCCTCCAGTGCAGTTCAGAGACTTGGAGAAACTATGACAAGAAGTGCTGAAGCTGTTCTAGAGGATCATGATGACTCAACGCCTTTCTGATACCCTTTAATTGCATTTATTGCATTGCTTTGGATCATCTTGCACTAAATGTCAACCTTAAAAGACCACTGTGTAGGATTTAGGTGGCCATATTGGCAGAAATGGAATGTCAGAATATTTGTATCACCTGAAAAAATTATCGTTGTCTTTTCATAACCTTTAAGGTGTCATATATAGCTACATAGGGAGCAGGCAGGGGTGGGTAATATGGCCCTAAAATAATATCACCATATTTCAGGGTATTTTTGCGGTAATGATATTCTTGATGATATGACAAATTAGTACAAAAATATATTTTATTATTGATTTAAGAAAACAGAATTGCAGCAAAATAAGCAAGTGAAAACGTGCTACATGTCAGCCAAACAGTTTGCCTTCAAATATTGAGTAAAAACTAAACAGAAATGATCTCTCATTTCTTTAGTTTGTAAACAACAACAGTAACTCAGAGTGAGATTCAGATTCTGTATAAAATATCAATAGTCCAGAAAAAAAGAACTGACCACAAATTACACATTTAAACAGCTCCCGAATTTAAAAAAAATGCACCCTGGGATCTATATATATGTAAATCAATAGATGATTTCCTTCTCTTTTACCAAAATCCTAAATGACTGAGTTGTTGTTTTCCCACCTGGACCTTTATGCTCTGCCATTTCACCTCTTACCATCACGCTGTAACCTGTGACAGGTTGTCATGCTGCTATAACTATTGCAAATCCACTTATACGTAGTTTTTTGTCACGCCGCGAGGTAGGTTTACATTACCAAAGGTTTAACCACTTGACGACACCAACTCCCGTGTGCACATGGTGAAAAAGGAGAGGGAGAGACGCTGTGTTGCTGCTGGCAAAGTTGCTGAATGAGTTCTCTCTGCAGGGAGGTTAATTTGCGGTAAGTCGCTAGAAGACTCTTAGAAGTCCGGGGCGGTTCATGATACATGAGGGATGCCCAGGCCTACTGAAGCTGTCCTCTTTTTGGAACCACTGGAGAGTCGGTAATAATTTTGCTTTCACCCATGGCTTTTGTTGCTGTGGGTAACAGTATAACGTCAATATGTCAACAGTTGTCGAAATATCATACGTACCACAATATGAATTTTTCATATGATATTAAGAATTATACTGGTATTATCATGAACGAGACGATATGACACTCCTAGGAGCAGGTGCTGGTTTATGGGACCGCCAAGTTGCACCGCCATGTTTCGACAGTAGGTCAAAGAGGACAAAACAAACACTAGCTCCACACAGGGCCATTTGAATTTCTGTGTTCTCTTTAGAGAACCAAGGGCAGTTTTATGTTGAAGAATTTTAACACACAGGTAAGCCGCTCTACTTTGAGGTTGACATTTTAGGGATTTTTTTGTCTGAACTCCAAAACACAATTTCAAATGGCTTGTAAAGAGTCAAGTAGTCAAAGTCCTCCATTTGCAAATCAAGACAATAATATACTGAGGACATTGCTATTGTTTGTCATACCGTTTTTCCCTTATTGGGATTTTTTTTTCCTTCTATCTGATCTATTTTCTATAAATATACATACAAATAAACTTTTTGTTACGTAAGGTAAGTCTGCAGCTGTTACTTCTGTTCTTTACGTATTTGGCAAACATTCACATGACAAGATGCCATGTGAAAGACAGTATTCAACCTTAGGAGACTTATGAAATGAAATAATAACAGCCATGAATATAAAGTGTGAATCTGTTATTTCTTACCCACAGAACATCTGGATGTTGTAGAGTGTCGGGTCATCCTCTAGAGGAGCCAGCTGCTGGAGACACAGCTGCTCACATCCTCCATTGAAACCATCAGAGCAGTCGATGCCGATGTGGTGGTCGTAGCACCCGGTCCCATCCTTCATAGGACTCAACCCTGGAGGGCACTGTGGGAGGAAGAAGTGTTTTTAAATTACTAATGTTAGCAATTACAGATTTTTACTACATCCTCAGAGCTGCCTAAACCGTGAGAAGCTGCCACATTAACACTAATCCCAGATGGGACAGGTAAACAGACCCGATAACATCTGTGCCACAGAATGTAAACAGTCAGATTTCTGTTCCCATTAGTGCAGCCTGTGTGAGCACTGAGCTTACTCTGTAAAGCCGCACATGGCAAGATGTTTCATGTAAAATTGTCATATTATCTGCCTAAATAACAGCAGGAGGCGGCAACAGAAGGAGCAATGGTACAGGCTTTTATCTCTGTTCAAATAAAGAGCACAAGAAGTGAAAAACAAATTTTATGCAATCCAAAACTTTCTTAAGAGAACTAAAATAACTAACCAATTCATAAATAAGCTGGTCACTATCAATAAACAAATATATCAGGTAAGCATGGTTGGTTTCAGATTCTCTTTTACAATTGTAAAATATGTTAGAATGGTGGTCGGCGTTGTCTTTCTCAGACAAACAAGCAACTATATAAAACAAATAATTGTCAGATAATGATTTATCTGTCAATAATTGTCAGATCAATCATTGATCATTATATTGTTAGTTTATGCCCAACTGTGGGCAGTACTCAAAAAGCTGGACTCAGATTCGGGAATGTGACAGCAGTGTGTTATAAAAACTATCTTTAGTTTATTATAATAGGACATGTGTAAGAATAGACCAGAGGGCCAGCCCACAATGGGAGGAGGAGGAGGAATCTGACTCATTACTGGTCACTAGAGCTTTGATCAGGCCTGAAAAATCAGACCAACCCTACATCAACCCATACGGTTTCAACCTGAGCCCAAACCAAGGCAGCAGTTTTGTGCCCAAGCCCCTTCAAAAAGCCAAACTTCCACTGGAATTATTGACAGACTAAAATCTTTTCAGTGTAGTAACAGACATTTGTGACATAGAGTGCAATAGTACATTTGGCACTCCCAAGTGCTGGAGCGCACCTGGAGCACTGTTGGATATACCATTTGGATATTCAGAGCACCTGTGGCAGAGGCTTTGGGCACTCTGTCTGAAGAGATGGAGGAGAGGGAGCAGCAGAGCGCCACACACAGTGAAAGTTAACTGTCTGTTAATTCATAAAGAGAAGGGGAAATTAGTGCAAACCTAACCAAACTCAAGCCCAGGGTTATGTCGACAAAATTGGCCAGGCTTGACTTAAATCTGGTGGGTCACGTTGGGCCCACCAGTGTTCAGACAGAGACAGCTACTGGTAACTGGTGGTCTACAACTGTAAGAGACATGGTGGAGTAGGCACCTGCATACATCGAGCAAAAGTGAACTGGTCAAAGTTAGAAGAGGTCTAGCAGCAGAAGCAACAGTGATCGCCACAGGCCTTGTGTGAACCTGGACAACACATTGTAAAGGTGACACAGGGCCCAGTTGTGCAGTTAATAGTGGGTCAGACTTCTTACCCCAGACCAAGTATAAGAGAACGCACTCACAAGGTACAAATAAAAACTTCCAAGCATCACATCTGCAACATCCACAGCAAAGCTCCCAGGTCGTGTTTTGTTAAGTGGAAAATATACCATATTTTCAAATTCCCCCCATCAAACATTTTGGCCAAGAAGACAAGACACCCTCTAAACTGCAGACTACAGTTTGAGACCAATAAATAACAAAACCAGTGGTTTTTTAACTACCCATTTCTGTGTTCCCCGTAGCTTTTTAGCCACCAAATGTAAGTTGACACACCTAACATATGTTTCAACATATCCACTACATAATAATGTACAAATGTAATGTATCAGTGGTTTACAGAAATGTTCACTGCCAAACATTTGTTGCGATGATTGGGTTGGGGTTATGATGTGACTATTAAACAATTATCAATGCATCTTGATGCATCACAATTATTGACTTCAACACCTGGTTTTGTTTTTTCTTACAGCTTGATTACTTGCCACTATTAAAATATAGTGCATTTGTAATGATCCATAAATAGACGACTTCACTTGCATCTAGTGTGGTTCATGTCCAGGTCCCTTTTCCCTTTAATTTCACAGAAGTCAAAATATTTCCATATACTTTATAAGCCAGTGGGTGCCTGTCCAGTTGTATCCACCTGCAGTTCCTCACATTAAACCACCCTCATCAAAATTCAAGAAGTAACCTAGCTTAGAATGTAAATATGACACACATGTTTACACCTATTACGTTCCACCATCCAATTGGTTCAGCTGTAAAGGAACATAAATGTGACACGTTGGTTTTGCTCCATTTCAGTGTGCCGGTGCAGCGCTTAACATGCAACGGCGAGGATCAGGAAAGCTGTTTAAATGGAGTGGACTGTGAGCCAGGGTGGGAACCATGTCATTGTCAACTCACAAATTACACAACAATGTCCGTCGACAGGGAAAAGGCCATTGTAGCTTACCTATTTGACAAATAATTGCCCATATGAGCAGTAATTTTCCCCAAAAGATTGTGTGTAAGACTGAATGACATTTATCAGCACTCTGTCTTGACTTGTTTGTCTTTGTGTGAGCCATGTGATCGTGGTAACTTACACACCAGTCTTGCCGCTTCCAGCTATAAAAACAGTCAAATGGTGTGCGGACTCAACTTACTCAGCGTAGCGCAGGCATACGCTAGTATAGCAATGGTACGGACTCAGTGATGCATGTTTTACCTCTGTTATGCTTCACCATCTAATTGGTTCAGCTGTAATGTACATTCAGCCTGCTCTTTTTTCCCCCACACGTAATTTGTCATAATTTCTTTTAAGACATCAAGGCTACAACAAAAAGACTGAGTCTAGAGATTGTACCTTGGTCATAGGAAAAACAAGTTGAGATTTTGACTTGATAGACTGAGAACAGGCCAACCATAGTTAGTATAATTTGTCCTGCTGGGAACACGTCTGTACCAAATTAAATAGCAATCCACTTAATTGTTGTTGAGATATTTAAGTCAAAACCACAAATGTCAACCAGCCAGGGACGCCACAGGTGTAATCAGAGGATCACCAAAGTTATTAGGGATCATCGTCTGTGCACCATGGATATCTGTACCAAGTTTAATCACAATCCATCTGACAGTTGTTACGATATATCACCAAAAAAACTCAATGTTATGGTGACTCTCAAAAGAAAAGTCAGGAGATCGCCAAAACTAGTAAATTGCATCCTCTAGGCCAACTAACCAACCTTGCCATCTCTACAGCCATAACACACACACGCGGACAAAAATCGGCACTTAAGTACCAGAAAACATTAACATTATTACTGTTCCAGGTGATGTGGTATTGTTGTGTCTTAATTCAAGGATAGTGCAGTGCTGCTTCCCCAGCTTACCTCATTACACATTCAGCCACAGTCGGTAAATTCTTGACTGCATAATCAATACTCAGTTTTTACAAGGGAGTTTTAAAGTTTTATCCTGTATATGTTAGAAAAGAAATAGCCTTTCCATAGCACTGCTACTTGATTATTTACTGTGGCACAGGGAGTGACAAGAACAGTGATGAAATGGCAGACAACTTGTGTCATCTATAATGAAACCTTTTTAAAGGATCCTTGTTCTGGTGAGAGAGATGAGGCAATACTGCGGGTTTAAATTCCAATTTCCATACAATCCATGAGAGGACTGTCTTCATATTTGATGACTGAAATGAAATTCTTTAGTTTGGAAATGTGTGAAACAGCAATGAGTGCCATAGATAAACTTCAAGAAATTTATAAAAAAACGACTGCATTCTGATGGTTTTACACGACCGTGGACAACTTCTTAATTGAAATGCACTCTGTACTTGAGTGACTTCACAAAAGAGCAGTGAGACCTGACTTCACCCCGGTTCCCTCCTTCTACAGTCTTGTTCAGTATTTCCCAAGCAATTTTTTTCAGGGACCTGTCAAGTCAAATTCACATTATGTTTTCTGTCAGCTATTACTTCAAAGGAAACTTTGATGGAGTGCTTTTTAACAAGGCATAGCGCCCTCAGAACAGTGACTAGGCAGCTGATTTCTTATAAGCTCTGAGGGATCAGCATCTGCTTATTTTATTATTTAGGCCTACTGTATTCATCAGAGAACTGAGGTGGCTCATTTGGCTAATAAAGCTCACATGCTTGTTATGGATTCCACTCTAACTTTGTGGAGGTACATTATACCTTCTTTTAAAAGGTAAAAGAAGTCCAGATCTCGATAGTAACAACTTCTATAAAATGCCATGATCTTCATTTGTTTAAATGCCTTAGAACTGATTTGTCATGTACAATCAACATTTTCCTTTAGCCTGTTAAAGCCCAGTATATACCCTAGATCATCGCACAGAGCCTCACATTAGTTCAGGCCTGGCACACGGTCAGCATTTGCTTTAGTTGATTTGTATCCGCTGATTTATTCATGCTTCACATTCACTGGCTTATTCATCAGCTGCTTGGCTACCAGCTGACGTCAAATCATAATCATGCGTGGCCATTAGAACCTGACACCTACCACTATTACTGTATGGTAATGTTACACCTTCCATCCTATGAGTATTTGCTTTGTTTTCTATTTTTTTTCTATCGGAGCCCTATGACAGGTGAATTTGAGCATGCGTTTCCTGTTTCAGTGTGATCTAAAGCCAGCTCTTTGTGGTGTGGCTTCTTATAGACATTTTTGGTATCATAAGGTATAAAGTCTGGAGCTGATCCATAGACAGTGAATGGTTTTGTGGACCCACAATTTGTCCGTTTTCTTTTTATACCCAAATGAGCTTTATTTTATTGTCATGTTCTCAGTTGTAAAAGGTACCCATATACTCAAAGCATTCCCCGGTGTGCTCACAGCATCATCTAGAACATCTTTTATCATTCGTTGTCTATGGATCAGCTCCAGACTTTATACCCTATGACATCACAAATTTTAATTTAGCACTCTAGTTTTTGGATTTGGAAGCAAGTTACTCATGTTCACTAATAATTTTGGACTTTTTTGGACCAGATAAATGACATGTACGAGTTTTGGAAATTGGTGTGGTTCCCCTTTAAGTTTGCTAAAATATGACTCTGATCCATAGGTGGAAACAGCAGAATTTGGTTGAGGTACCTTACCAAATTACACACTAATATAATCACTGCATTTATTAGGTCTTAAACCCTTTTACAATAAGAACTACTCAAAAAGTGAAATCTACTAAGAAGTAACTTTTTCCCCTCCCTGCATAATTGATGGCACTGCATTTTCAATTTCTTCACCCCTCATATACTTTATAGGTTACATGAACAGAAGCTCATCAAATCAGCACCTAGAGGTTAAAAGTACTTTTGATTAGAGGTATCGTTAGCTTCACAGATGGAGGGAAAGGGAACTCTGCAGGGAGCAAAGTTTTGTACATGTTTCTAGTACTGCAGTATATTAATGATAGAGTTGACAAAATTAATTCTTGCTACCAACGCTACTTAAGCTATTGAGATACTCCGGCTACTGCAGCATGCATGTGTTTACTCATTTTAGGGAAAGGCAGTAAGAAGGGTCCAAATAGAGGCACAAGCAGAGCAGGTCAAATTAAATGGACATTCTTACAAACTATGGTCAACAGGCTTACATTTGGCAACAAGAGGACAATCTCACCATGCAAACAAATCCAAATGGCTGGGGCACAAGACACCAGGTAGTAGGTTATGCAGGGACACAGTGATAGGCAGAAAAGACTGGAAAGCTGTGGCATGGCAGCAACACAGATGAGCTGGCAAGGCACTGGGGCTAGGTATCAATACTGGGAGAGTAAATCAGGAAATAAGTAGCAGGTGTGTAGGTGGGTGTGGTGATCAGGTGCCTGAGAAAGGCTGGAACACTGCGAGGACATCTTGTGGAGAACTGGGAAATAACAGGTTTTGGAGAGTTCAAAGAAAATGCCAGGCCAAGTAAAAATAGACATGATGAAGATGAAAGGTAATGTAAAGGAGACAGGGCAAGGGTTACATTTATTAATATTGGGGTTGATGCCGATCTTGGCGACCTAGAACAAAGTCAAACTTGCATAAATTTGGCTAAAGGAGACTTTATCTGTGGTTTGGAGACAAATGACAATACAAAAAAAGAAAAAATACCACTTATCCACTTATCTAAGAGCCGACCACTGGTGTATCACCATCCTACAGTCAGATTTGGGGGGAGGGTTTCTTACTCTGTAACAGTTTGTGCAATCTCAAAACCCATCTGGCCGTCACCTGACAACCTGCCTTTAAGGCAGGGATACTGAACTTTATTTACCCAGGGGCCACTTTTTCAAAATTACCTGCACACAGGTCAGGTGTGAACAGGAGTGTTTCTAGGAATTAAGGAAATTTGGGGCATGGACCAGACCTGGGGGTTCCTCTCCTGTCACTTTTTTGATAATCAGGCTCTCTTTTGATGCTTTTTTTTGTGCACCCTGGCACTGTATTTGTATTAAAAGTACAAAATAAATCCAAGTGTTAATCAATTTATTTTTATTGTCAAATAGAAAACAGTTGGGGGGTGGTGGGGGTGGCAACCAACACCTGATTAGGGGCCGGGTTTAGCCCACGGGCCGTGAATTGAGTATTGATGCTCAAGGGGCAACAGCCAATATTTCAGGAGATCCGGTGTAGCAAGCAGATATCCAGGCCAAGATTTTCTCTTCTGTGCACAAATCAATTTGGCTATCTGCATATGAATGGAGGTACATTTTGAAGATGCTAATACAAATCCAAAATCGTCATCAGATGATAGCCGATGGGTTACAAAACATCATTTCGGCTAATGTGTTCTGCACCTCCACACAGTCGTCTACCTGCCACTCCAATGTGACTTGTCAGTACTACCCGGACTACAAATGGAGACCAGAACGCTTCGACTACCAAAACCTTATCTCACTTCATACAGATTCTCCATACATATGCAGATATATGTTTAGAGCAATTGCAGTTTGTAGAACTTTTCAACTGCATCACAAGAAACACATTTCTTTAGGTTTTTCTGTAATACAAAAGAAATGCATGACTGCAGTCACTACTCTCTCTCAGAACCTCTCTCTCTTGTTTGGAGGCCAAGGACCCAATGTTGTAAGCATATTCAACTTATAACAATTGTTTTAAAATGCATGTGCTAAAAGTGCTGGGAGATGATTGATCTAACAGATAACTGCTACCTTATGAAGTAAAGACCTCTGGATGGGTTATACATTTGTTGTGGCACCGGTACAGAATGGGGACACATGTTGAAAGAGTGCTCCCTGGTCTTGCTCCCTTGATAAACTGATATTGATTGTGTCACTCTGTGAGAGGTGGCCACTGTGACAAATGATTTATTACCTGAAATGCAAAGAAAACATGAGACATTGAACCTCCTAACACATCTGAGTCTTTAAATCACTGAAACTCAGTGCAGTCAATGGATGTGTGGATGCGTGGTGCAGAGTGAGAAGAATTTGTATTGACGGGTCGCTGCAGTGTAGCTTGCCAACTACAGATATCTCTAGATATTGACTGCTATAATAGGCTTCCGACATGGTGAGATAGTGATAACTCTGGGCCATTTTCCAGCTGTCCATAGGATGATAATCATTAAGAATATGTGCCTGCCAGAGTCTTTGTCTGTGGATTGTTATCACTTGAGATTTCCACAAATCTGGTCTATAATCCTGGGTAAATCATTGATAATCCTCTGTATAAAACCGCTCCCCAAGTGAACAGTCCCCAAATCCTTCAAAATTTTATCTGATTAAAAACTTCTCCTGGTTGTTTTGTTTTTTTTGTTGTTTTTTTGGAACGAGTCTGTGGATGTGAAAGGTGGAATACTTTTAATGACTGACATAATGAGGAAATAATCCAGATTAACATTAAAAGTCTTGAAAGGCTTCGGTGGAGGGAGCAAACACAGGTGCTTTCTAAACTTCTGGGTGATTTATTCACATAGAGGAATAGACTATTTGTGTCTGTTCCATTATTTTAGATCATGCAGTCTCTTTTAAAATATTCTCCATAATGTGACAAATATGATAAGACGTTTCTGAGCTAAAGATAATTTGCTCTCACTTGGAGTTTAATGTGTAATAGCATTTTACAACATGAAAAGGTTGGGAACCTCGATATGGATTTCACTATGACTCAAACCCTCTAGGTTAGGAAAAATATGAACTTTTAAATCCTGCCTCCCATTCAAAGCAGTCTGCATTATTTAGAGTTCAAAAGCTCTGTGGGCTTGAAGCAGAAGCACCTTCAGATACAACATGAAATAAAAAAGCGGCATAAAGTATGGGACTGAGGGCTCTATCGTGGCACACATCAGCATCTTTTCAAACTGACAAGCTTCTGTATTGTTGCCTGCTGCAGGTCAAAGTGTTATGTTGCACAATTCAAAAGCCTTTGAATGATTGCTGTAGAGAACTGTGTTCAGAGGTGTGCAGTAGCTGACACTGGCTGAGACCTTCACAGGTCTCAATTGTGGATGTTCAGCCTTTCAATCGCAGGTCAGACATTCACATTATCAAACCTTTGAGCAACTGACATTATTCTCAAAGCAAAGATGGTGAAAGAGTATCTGCTTTCCAAAACTGAATCACCTTGCAGTTTGTGGATGTTTTCTGCTTTTTAGTGGGCGACTGTGAGTGACTGTATTGATCAGTATGTCCTAGTTAATCTTGTTGGAATGTAACCGACAGTGTGGCATTTACAGTATATATCTGCAACTGACTGGAAAGGGCATATTTCATCTCCAAATGATGCACAGGACACTAGATAATGACCATCCACACTAGCAAAAGGGTCTTTGAAGGCAAAGCAATCACCATTCATCTTAGACCATTTAATAACCGGACAGTGAGTGAGAGTACTGTCTGCACTGCTGTAGAAGAAGCTAGCAGCACAAAGGCTGCTCTGGAAAACCCCTTGAACCACCATGCCTTTTAATCCGGTTTCTTAATGGAGATAAATTCCTGCAGTGCTTTTGAGGCTTAAGGGAATCAGTACTGTGCCATTGCCAAACAGCAACAAATCCCTGCGAGAGCACTTGGATAAGCGATGCACTTTTGAAATCTGTCTGAAAGGCAGATTGGTGGAGAACTACAATGATAGAGGAGTGGTAATGCAAGGTAACTCAGTCACTAGGAAAATATTGATCGATTCCTCAAAGGCTCCTGATCAAGATATTACAAAAGCTTTGCATCCATTTAACTGTGTTCTGGGAACTACCACCTGAAATTAACAAATCACATTTGCTGTTCTTAAATTGGTTTGATCATTTTTCAAAAATGTCTTTCACTTACTTTGACACCACTTTAGACCACTTTAAATAATGGTAATAATAATAAATGTTATAGCATGCATTAAATGAAGATGATGATCAACCCAGTGGCTGAAGATTCATTACAATTGAACGTTATCATGGAGCTTATATATTGAAACATTGCATTTCAACAAAGCTGTGATTCATTTTTGGTTAGGTTTAGGCACAACAACCACTTGGTTATAGTTAGGAAAATATCATTGTTAAGTCTGAATTTTTTTTGTGAGTGTGGCATAATCACAGCTGGACAAGTCATCAATGTCTTGGTAAAAACTAGTTTTTGTGGCACTAGCCCAGCAGGAAACAGTGATATCTTGGTGAAAACACCACCACTTTTCCTAGCACTATCTCAGCAGACAATATAGCAATGTCTTGGTAAAAAAAAAAAAAAAACTAAACTAAAAAAACAACTGCCTTTCATAGAAGCCTTGTTTTGTGGCACTATCCAGGCAGAAAACACAACGATGGGTTGCTAATTGGTCTCGAACAGTGGTCTTCTGTGTCCACCATCCCCTTCAACTCCTAATGACAAAGTCAGCTCATATTCTGTGTCATTTTAGAAATGTTGATATGATACCAATGAAATGTACAGCTTTAATGTACTTGTGGTCTGCAGTAATCTACCATGACAACATTTTCTTCTGGTGACTGGGCTGTGATGATGGATAGTCTGCAATTGTTTTAGAGTGGCAAGTGAATGAAATAATAATAATAATAATAATAATTTCAATACAATTTATATTCCAACAAATTCAGCTTTTATTGTAACATTTAAACATGTATGGTATATTAAAAACCTTTTAATGGGTATATGTTGACATGTCTCTGGCTCTATAATATGTGCAGTGAAAAAGGTCATATCAAAAGTAGCTTAAGGGTTTCAACCGTGTAGCACAGCCTTATTACGTTTCTATGTCTGTGCCTGGGAGAATTCAGCTGTTTATGTTGTTTTATTTCATTTAGACATTGGCCTCACCAGAAAATGACAGCATTTCTTATTTGTTGAAAGGCCTACAGCAACTTATGTTTACGTGGACCTGACAAGGACTGCGTTTGGCTGTGCGAATAATGACTGTTGACTCTCAGAAGCGGAGAAGGGAAGACAGGGCAATAGCATGGCGTTATTAAGGCCTAAATATGCTTCAAGCAAACTTGGCCCCAACTTGTCTTCCAACCACATCTAAAGGCATAAAGCAAAAGTTCTAATGCTTGTTCTGAAAAGTGAAAAGCCCATCAGAGCTTTCTCCTCCTACTTCCCTGATCTCTCTCCAAGAATTATTCACCTTTTGCGTGCCTTTGTAGTTTCAACATCATGAATCGTACAAATGGGGATAACAGCACGCACCTTCAGACAGCCCCTTTGAAGTGATGGAGGAACATGTGTGAGAAATGGGGGAAAAAACAGCTTGAGAGAGTTCAGATCTTGGCT
>JAPZEB010000004.1:3497261-3510145 GCA_029783705.1 Chaetodon striatus | reverse complement strand
TAGCACAAAAACTGGAAACACTGGAAACATGCTAGCCTGCCTAGTAGCACCTCTGGAGCTCACCATTTCACATATCACATGTTGTCTTTTAATTAATTTGTATAACAACCAAAAAGGTTATGTGCCTGACAAGTTACCTGGAAAACGTCCTGAAGCCTTGTTGTCACTGTTAGGTTGCCAGGAAACTGGCCAAGACTCCAAATTTAAATCCCTAGCATACTCCTCATGGCCAATCCACACTGACAGTGTTTTTAGAGGTGTTTTTGATGTTTGTCACTTGCAAGTCTGACAGAATAGACAGGCTCCCATGTAATTAAATCTGTCAATCCACACTGAATTCATGACCTCATGTATTTTTTTATTTTTTTTTACCCCTAGTGTATTTTTATCACATTAAGTAAAGCTGACTCTGCAGACAGCTGTTTAAATCACATAATTATCCTGTGGTGTATGTGCTTTAAACTTATGAACCATATCTACATTGATTGATCGAGGCTCCCAGGCAGATTCTCCTCACATGCTGCGTGGGTGGGGAAATAAAATCAATGAATCAATACATAAACGCGCTGTTGATTTCCTCCCATGGAGCTGACATGAAAACTACTGAACTGCTTTGGGTTCGGTAAATTTCTGCTGTCAGTTTGGTGAAGGCAGGTTAGCCAGCTACTCCCCAGGAGCTGCTGCTAACATTTACGGAAGATGCCATCAGTGTGGATTGGATGATAAGACGTTTACACCATGCTCATGTCTCGCTTACGAATTGGTGCCAGTGGGGATTCCCAGTAAGTGTATATTCTTAATTATAATGGTCTCCAATGAAATCCACACAAATTTCTGTATAATCATGATAGGAACCTAAAATCTGAGGAAAATATGCAAAGTTTTTTTTTTTTTAACCTGACTGTTATGTGTTTCTTTTTGAGTACTAATTCAGAACAACCACACTGAAACTGCAAACCGAAACTCAAATACTCTGGTCAGACGGCCTCTTTTAGCCACCCAGTTTTTTTCCATTAGTTTAACAAACAGAACATCTACTTTGACTTTTTAAATCTCAAATCATCAATGAAATTAAATTATGTACATTTGCTCAAGTACTGTACTTTTTGAGGTACAATTTTAAGGTACTTTTACATTTTACATAAGTGTTTCCATTTTATGTTTATTTGTACTTCTACTCCACTACATTTAAGAGGAAAATATACTTTTTGCAGCCATTTTGCATAATAAGTGCTTTTAGTTTTGATACTTCAAGTACATTTTACTGATAATACCAATGCACTTTTCCTTATGTAGCATTTTAAATGCAGTTGTTTGGTCATGGAGTATTTTTAGACTGTGGTATTTCTGCTTTTACTAATTGTAGGTAAAGGATCAGAGCACTTTTCTGCCCTTTGCAATTCTGTTAATACAGAACTGAGTGAATAGCCTGCCCAATCCATCAGGGAGAAAACAAGATATAATTTACTAGAATTTTGAGCATTCAAGTCAATCCCAAGGTTGCACATGGTTTTGTCACTACAACAGCCTTAATCATGCGGTTGCATTCTCTACCTTGTACACAAAACCCTCTCTTTCTCCACAGTGTAGTTCTATAAAGCACACATAGTAAGCAAACAACTACAAAACGCCCTGAACAACACCAACGATCCACATTTCCTGTGTGTGGCAGGTTTATATATCAAGCCCCACAAACACTGTACGAGCTGTTTGGATGGCGCCCAGCTATCCCGTCATTCCATCCTGGTAGCAATCTGCTCTGTCAACAACATCCTTGTTTTCCACCATTTTGCAGAGGAGAAAAGTGACAAGACGAAGCTAATTAATCTCACAATCATCCTGTGATTATTATGCTCTCACTTCCACAGGCGCCGCTCGCTGCCTCTCCCCAGGAGTGCAATATATCAGTGAGACGGAGCAGGTCGGTCAGCGCGGACCGCCAGCATCAGTCGACTCACACACAAGGAAAGATATTAAACGCAGACAGGACAGCTACTGGCAGCGCAGACTCAGACAAGGTGTTAATTGATTAGGGTGGAATCAGAGCGCTGGGGCCCAGCCAGTTTACCACCCTGATTAGACGGATGAGAGGCTCATTTATAAGCTCAACAGTCACAAGATAATTACTAAAACACACAGTAATATATGCAACGGCAGCTGGGAGCGGCACCGTGCTGTGATGGACAGGATGGGGAGGTGTGTATGTGTGGGTGAAGATCAATGACTTGCGATGATGCTAAGAGGTGGTTGTTAGATAAACAGCATAACCACATGTCCCATTCAAACAGAATACCAATCAATTTAGGAACTGTTAAAAGCTATTCTTGAAGGACAAGAAATCAAATTTAATTTAATCAGCAAATATTCAACCAGTGTGTCCATCTTTCTAAATTGGGCTGCAGCCACATAATCTATATCCCAGTTGAAAACTTCTTAGACACACCTGCCTCTCCCACTCTACATCTCCTTTGTGATTGATAATTGTGTACATCCGGGGCCAGATTTACATAAATAAAAGTGCAGGGCACATTTGTGCTGCCAATTTCATTCAATTTGTGCTCTCTATCTGGCTGTAATTACTGTCTGATTTACTAAGGCAGCAGCAGCTGCGCCTGGGACTGACTTCTAGGTAGATTCAGCAAATGAAGGAGAGCTCAGAAGAATGAAATCCAGGGCTTGGATGAGATCACAAGGCTAAGAAAAGATGGTATGTAGCACTTCTAAGGAAGTAATATGATTGCATTTATTCAGGCCTCAGTTCAACTTCACCTGGGAAATACTGTCTATTGCTTAGTAAATTGCAATACAGCCATAACCTATTGATATTATTAATGGCCTAACCAGAAAATAAAATGACTAACAAAAACAGAAAATGAAAAAGAAATGGAATTACATAATAAGATGCAAAAAAGAAAACAAACAGAGAGAGAGCTGCAGCAGGAAACAGCAGTAAGTCCAACAGAAGCCCAGAGTGGAGCAGGTGAAGGGGATGGGATGGGGATGGGATTTGATTGATGTCTCATTAGAATACAGAGGTAAAGGCGGCCAAATGCAACTGATGTCTTATCAAAAGAATGCAATTACCGGCCTGTTCATGCAGATCGTAAACATGACGTATAATGAGTCGTTGAGCAAAAAAACACAACTCCGTATCCCCTCTATTTGCTGTTATTCCCGCTCCATTTATAGTATTTTTGTTTCTTGTTGGTTTGTTTAAACAGCTTTCTTTAGATGTCCCTTTATTCAGCATTTTGTGGTGCACACACTCTTTGCTGAGCAGTTGAAGGTTCAGGCTTCCCAGCCGCAAACTTACTTTAAAATATGTGTTTTTTGCAATGGCTAAATCCAACAGAGACTTATCATACCTCATCCAATGTGTGCAATGTAGTCCCTTAATGCTAGTGCTATTAAATTAGCTTATTTTTGTAATTAATTTGAAATATTTAACAATTTGAAAAAAAACAAAAAACTAACGCAGCTGCAATTTTATTTACTTCCTGTGGAGGCATATTTACGTGACAGCGTGTGTCGCCAAACTGAACCATCCTGGCTAAAGATGTGTAAGGACAGTGATGGAGGTTTTGGAGAAAAGGTTCTCTTTAAAAAGTTGCCCAACAGATCTTTGGAAAAAAAAAATCTTGATCTGCAAGGTTTGCAAAGCTGAATTTAACTACCACAGAATTAATTGTTATGTTTCATATAGCACTTAAAAGCAAAACACCCTTCTGATACTTACAGGTTTCAATGCTTGCCCATGAATATATCACTGTTATACTGAAGATTTGCTACTTCAGTATAACAGTGATATATTCATGGGCAAGCATTGAAACATGTAAGTGAGATGGTAACTAATGCTTGGGCTAAATTAATAGCTAAAAACTGCCGTCTAATTAACACAGAGGAAGATGACTGGCTGAGAGAAATCATTTGAATTGTAATGGAAGACACCCCTTATAATTTACCCTTGAGAGGAATCCTCATGTCAAGAATACACTCTTTGTATGAAGGGGCCATGGAGGATGAACATGCTTGAGCAAGCAAAGGACGTTGTTTTCACAGGGGATCATTGGACTTCTGTGAGTAATGACTACTTGGGCGTCACAGGGCACTTCACTGAGAAAGAATGGAATCTGGGATTGTTTGCACTGACAGTGAGTAAAACAGGAAAGAATCTGTGTTCAAAGTCAAAAGGATTCCATTCAACAATGGTATCTAAATTTAAATGTGCTTCCTTTGTGCTGATTCCTGAATTCCTTGATTTTTTCTAAATATCCGTTATTACAAGCTTTAGTCTTAAAAAGAAACTAGAATTGCAGCTTCAAGGTTGTATGCCTCCGCAAACCAGTCAAGTTGCAGTTACAGTTTAAATCAATGTCTGTCCAGACTCATATGTAGTCATGACAGAAGACAATGCTTCAAATATGGATGTTGCTGCAAAGAAGATACATATTCAAAAACAAAGACGCTTCACACACACCATTAACCTGGCAGGACAGAAGATCTATGCAATCAGCAAAGTTTCAAGATGGGCACCCAAGATTACAGTCACCAATTTAGTATCCGAGCAAATGTCTCCCCTTTTGTTCCTGAGATATGACACTGAATAATGGCCAGAAAAGTGTTTTTGCAGAACATTATGACACAGTGAAGCTGATCTTTGACCCTTTGGAGAAGAGTTGTGATCACTTCATCATTCTATGCTTTTAGATGTTTGCGTGAAATTTTGTCATAATTAGCATATGAATTCTTGAGTTATGGCTGAAAACATAGGTTACAGTGACCTTTGACAACCAAATTCTAATGAGCTCATCCTTAAGTCTAAGCGGACCTTTGTGCCAAATTTGAAGAAATTCCCATAAGGGGTTCTTGAGATGTCAGGTTCATGAGAATGAAGACGGCTGGACAACCTGATGATGCTTCCTGCAGTGGCTGTTGTCGGCCCAGAGGCATAAAAAGCAATAACTCATGATAAATAAGTAAATTGATTGACAGCCCTAATTTAAATGCATGTATACAAGTATTAGTTATAGTTGCTTACTTGCAAAGTGCACTTTGGACAACAGGACAACTGGCAGACAGGTAAGTATGTTTGATAATCAACATGCACAAATCCAGGTTGGAAATATGTCATAAACAAGGCATAGAATTCACTGTTCCTCCATACTGAGTTAATGAAGAACATTTGCCTTTTTTTGATATGGATGTGGCATGCAATAGATCAAAGTAGCAGCCTATATGTGCTTATACGTACAGTGAATAGATTTCATTTCTAACAGATTGCTACAGATCAATGTCTTTCTTTCAAATAACAAAACTTGAAAAACGTTGCCCTCAACATTTATTTGAGCTTACTTGTTCCACATAAAATGTATTTAACTACAAACCTATTCTAAAAACTATTTCCAGGTCTCTCTGAAAATCTTGGTGATGTTCCTCATCACTTTTTCCATCTTGCCTTACATGTTGTCCACCTCGTTCTCAATGAGGCTCTACTGAAGTGTGAAATCATAGAGGTGTTCTTTGGATGAATTTCTGTTTTATTGGCGTTTACAGTGGTGCTTAGTGAACTTTCAAAAATGATGGTAAAAAAAAAAAGAAACATTAAAGGATAAGTACTGTAAGTAAGTACAGACATTCACTTTGTTCTTTTTTTCCACAAATATTCTTAGAAAAATATCACAGTATTCTCCAACATGCTCACAGGGATGGGAATGTAACAGGACAATAAATAATTAATAGAATACAAAAGAAAAGTCTCATGACACCTCAAAGCGTTGGCAAGAAATCTTTTCACTGTTTCTTTTTGGATCCATGTGAGACTAATTTCAGGGAGAAGAAATTGGATTTTTTTTTTTTGTTTTTTTTTTTTCCTACTGACGCTTTTGGCAAGGATTTGCAACACACTGCAACATAAAGAAGCCACCCTCTAGATGCTGGAGAATACAAGCTGTTGTTTAAAAGCATCCAGTAATTATGTGTAAAGGAAGCCTATCACTACAAAATATCTGGATTTTTCTAGTGCTATCCCCATAAGAGGGAAGAGCGGAGAAAAAGAGAACGTGTTAACTAAGTAGCACATAAGCAAATGCCCATGAGACTTTAAAGCCCTGGCTCAGAATCTCCATTCTGTCATCTCTTGATACAAGTCGAAGAATTAGATGGATATTTGGTCTCTGACATTCCAGTACAATGTTGTTGCAAGTCAGTGGACTCCTTTCTGACTGTGTATAAAGCAATTTTAGATAGTGGATAGTATTCACAAGGTCCAATTTCTACCTACTAATATGCTAGACTGACAAGTGAGATATTTGTGATAGACCAGCCAGTGAATGGCCGGCATTCAGGCAGCATTAATTCACTGGTGTGTGACATTTACAAGCCCACAGGAAATAAACAATGTGCTTTTCTTAGCATTTGTTTTTTAGGTAAACTGTGCAACCAAGCCCTCCAAAAGCTCAGAAGCATAATTGCATTAGCTAAGTGCCAACAGGTGATATTCATGAAGCTTGGTTGTATTATAGCTGTTCATGACTCTACTTGATGTAGCAACAGAATGACAAAAAAAGTCTTTAAAGAGACAATCTTGTGGGGGCTGAATTTTACTGTTAACAGTTGTCAAGCAGTTTCAACACACTCAACTGTGGCTTAAGGGATGCTCATCCATTACAACACATGTTTGTCCACCACGTTAGTTCAGACTGCAATATAATATTTCAGCAACTCTTGGACGTACTGCCATGACATTTGGCACAAGCATCTATGATCTCAGAGAATACATTCTGATAACATCATTGGTCACCTGACTTTTCTAGTAACATCATCATGATGTCAAAATTTTAATTGGTCCAACACTTTGGTTTATTAACAAATAATTACAAAACTTATGACATTTCCATTAGCCTTAACTATATTTTGTGTTCAGTGTAAATGTTAGCATGCTAAGATCTTAAACTAAGATAGTAAACACGTAAACATTACCAACTAAACATTGGAATTGTTAACACCATTATTGTGAGCATGTTTAGCTTAAAGCACAGCTGCTTAGCAGGATCTCAGCTGGGGGAATGAGAGTGTCCAATTTGGTGACCTCAGAGTTGTGTCTCTGTCTTTTGCAGATGATGTGGTTCTGTTGGCTTCATCAAAATGTGACCTTGAGCATGCACTGGAGCGGTTTGCAGTCAAGTGTGAGGTGGTTGGTATGTTGTCACCTCCAAGTCGGAGGCCATGGTTCTCTGCCATAAAATGGTGGATTTCTCCCTCTTGAAGAGAGGAGGTTGCCGTCCCTAACGAAATATTTTAAGTATCTTAGGGTCATATTCACGTGTGAGGGTAAATGGAGCATGAGATTGACAAGTGGTTTAGCAATGTGTCAGCAGTAATGCAAGCTTTGCGAGGTATGGTGAAAGGGAAAGCTCTTGATTCACCAGTCCATTTATATTCTGACCCTAATGTATGGTCATGAGCTTTGGGTAGTGACTGAAAGAATGGCATCATATATACAAGAGGCTGTTATTAGTTTTCTCTGTAGGGTGGCTGGGCTCAGTGTTAGAGATAGGGTGGGAAGTTTGGACATCCAGATGGAGCTTAGAGTAGTGCCGCTGTTCCTTTGTGTTAAAAGGGGCTACTTAATTGGGCATCTGATCAGGATGCCGCCTGGACACTTCCCATTAGAGGTTATCCGTGTATGTCCAACTGATAGGAGGCCCCAGGGTAGACCCAGACCATGCTGGAGAGATTATATATCTCATCTAGCATAGAAACACCTCAGTATCTCCCAGAGAGAGCTGGAAAACATTACTGGGGAGGTGGACATCTGGAATACATTTTTTAGCCTGCTGCCTCTGCAACCAGGCCCTGGATAAGTGCATGAAAATTGATTGCTCAATGGCTGGCTGGTTGGTTGGTTGGTTGGTTGGTTGGATGGTTGGATGGTTGGATGGATGGATGGATGGCTCACATAAGTGATACATATCTGTAGATTATCCTGCCACATGAATAACTTTGCATATTATCAGACAAACAGAGACTGCAAGTAATTCATTTCAGAGAGAATGAATCAGAGTGAATGCTGGACAGAAATGGGCTATTGGCCCTACATTGGATCCACCGATCATCAAATCAGGGATAACTTGGGTTTTTTCCAAACTCTGCATTAATCCTGGGCCAACTGTAAATAAGAATTGGATGACAGGAGCCCTGTCATAAAAAAGATATATTGACTTTATATAGACAAAAGAAAACAAAACATCTTCACAACAGATGTATTTCATTCATGGTTCATACTCGTGATGTAACTGATGGTCAGAGTGTGGCACGCCATTTTTTCAACCCATTTCTTCCAAAATGATTTATTATCAGGGAGCTTTGTTGCTCATGACCACAAAAATACTAGACAATCATCTTACTAATCATTTCTCTAATAACCAGGCTTGGAATACCAAGCTATGCAAACTCAGCTTTGCATTTTGGTCACAATAGCTTCCTGTATACTGAGTAAATCAGGAGTGTCCAAACTTTTTTTTGAATGGGGGCCGGATTAAACAATGTTAAAATACATGGGTCAATTGCTTCTTGCATCATATTGAAAAAAATCCTGTACAAATAAGACCAACTCACAACTCAAACTCAAAACTTTCTACTGCTCGTGAAAGCGGCAGCTCTGGCTATTGACTTTACACTTGTATACCAATAATGTAAACAAGGCTATAAACTGTGGTATACTGAAATCTAATTTTAGGAAAACAATCATAAAGGACACTTCACCACATGCATGAAATTTAAGTTTAAAAAAAGCTTTTGTTTTTTTAATGCAATCAGAAAAGTAGTATTTATCGCAGCCCTGTAACATGCTAGCAATATATTGTTATGTTATAGTGGGAGGGTTAAATGGCTGACGACAGACTAAAGTACTGCTATCTAGCATTTAGTGGTTTTAACACAATACAAAATGGATCACTGTCACAAATTTTTGCATGTTAACACAAAACAAAATCGCAATACTTGAGTGTATCAATATTTTCTCTCACCCTTACTTTGCTGTGGTCATGTCTGCTACCTAGCAGGAGATGTAAGCTGTTAGGTAACTGTTAATTTGCTTGTTTGCTGTCTGTTTTTGAATACACATTCTTCCAAAAATGCAAAGTGATGTTTTTTGATCAAACAATATTGTGCGGTGGGCCACATATAGTATTCTGAACAACAAGCCACGAGACGTTTAAAATCAGTCTGCAGGCCACGGTTGGCCACTGTCTGGACTTCAGACATGCCTCATCTGACGCTGATTCAACCCAATAACAAGTTCCCTGCTCAGGTTGAAAAATTAGTTCAAAGTCATCTTTTAAGTTTTGAAAATGTGAAACTGAGTAAAATGACTTGAACTTGAGTAAACAAGTCAGATATACTTAAGGCATTAACTAGAATCAACAACTCTACAGTCAGACACATCTGCTTTCAATTTCCCTTCTCTAAATTTGAAGAGTCAGCTCTTTATCTAGCATTCATTATGGTAAATACTGTTTTTCATCGTTGTAAAAACCAACCATGGCTGATCTTAACATGCAGTTAAGACACATCTTATTTTCATCATGTATGTTTTCCTCAAACTACAAAAACAAAGGGTTTCTGGAGAGATGCAACTCTTAAAGAATGTATGCTGGGAAGTCTGTTTCTATGCTGATCACATTTCCTTCTAAACTTAATAAGTCGAACAGGCTCTTTGTAGTTAATTCAAAATCCTGAATGATGTTTTACAGTGTACAGAATCTGTTATGTGTAGCCTTCACTCACAGACTTACTCTATAAAGACAGACAATGATGAAAGAGCAAAGCAGTAATAAATAATTGTGCTTCATGTGTTTTACATACTTGTCAAAATAACTTTTACTCATCTGTGCTAATCTCTACCATACCATGTACATATACTATTGCTTGGAAATACATGCATAGACTCTAATCTACAAATGAAACATTTTCCCATTAAAACATCTCACAAGCTGTTTCCCTCTCCTAGAGGTGCATTATAAGAGATAAGATGAAGCATACTGGATTGCATAAATAGCATCTCCCCAGCCCACCTGAAAGGCTCTACTCAAGTGCATCAAAGTACTTGAAAAGAAATTAAATTGTTGGGGAGGGGGTTGGGGTGGTGCATGACAGCTTATCAATAGAAGGGGGGGATTTAGGAGAAGCAAAACACTAGCAGACGGTGCTAAGATTCTGCAAATAACAAGAACGGTATTGCTAGAGTCCCCGACAGATGGAGACGAAAACAAACCTGGCTGCTACATTTCCTAGTTGCTAAGCACCACCTGGAGGTAATGAATGTGTTGTCGGCCTAAGAGGCATATGAGACAAGAGGCGAAGTCAAACTGTCTACTCAGACACATTACAGAGTGCAGGTCTGATGCTTGTCCTTGATATGGGTCATTTTGGCCTGCAGATATGAATATTTATAAAGGTAGATGGACTTCACACTGATGGTCATAACAGAATATTCATATAACATTAAACTATGAACCAATAGTGAAGAGGCCATATACGTAGGCATCACATCAAAAAATCCCTATGGCTTGGATCTGCAGAGTGTTTGAGGTAATGCCTTTCATTGTCATGTACTCATATTGTATCAATCATAGAAGGATCTGTGCAGACTGTGTGGTTTACTGTAGAGTACTCTGAATTTGATTTATATAGAAATCTAAGGGAAAGGTCAACTTCTGCCGCTGTCAGGGTTTTATAAAAGAAAGATGACTCACCACACATCCAGTGGAGTCCAGCTTTCTGTCAGATATGCAGCGGAAGTTGCGGCTGCAGCCTCCGTTGTCTTTGGTGCAGTCTCTGACGGGCCCAAACGAGTCCAGGAGAACCTCCAGGGAGTCAAAGGACGAACTGATCATCAGCTCCTCTCTGTTAAAACAGAAATGAGTGACAAAAAAAGAGAGCCTTGTTTAGTTGTGTGTACATGGACAGCTGTGGCTCAGGAGGTAGAGCAGTCGTCTACCGATCGGAAGGTCGGTGCTTCCATCCCTGTTGTCAAAGTGTCCTTGGGGAAGATACTGAACCCCAATGGCACTGAGTGAGTGTGTGTGAGTGATTATGTAATGAGAAGGTGGCACCTTGGATGATATCCTTGGCCACCTGAGTGTGAATGGGGTGAATATTGCCTGTAGTTTAAAGCGCTTTGAGCAGTCGCCAAGAAAAGTGCTATATAAATGTACTCCACTTACCTGTTATTATTAATGAGGACAGATTTAAGTTTTGAGCATATACTGTGCCATTTAATAAGGCTTGCTGGGTGGATGAGAGACTGCAGCTGGTGTAGTCAGGAGTGTTGTAACTCTAACCATGTTCAGCAATTATGTCATGGTGAGCTGACACATCATGGAGTTCACTTCTACAACACTGCAGCAAGGTGAAAAGTGAAACCACTGGAGCTCAACAAAACCAAGATTTTAGATGATGTTTAAGTTACAGTTGGCATCTTTTATAAAAAATAACTTTGTGTCATATTTGCTGAAACTGGCACTACATCCCGAAAGAAAGATATGAGACAGTCTGTGAAAAAAAAATCATGTCCCTCCTCCTCTTCCTACTTGTGTTAATGGCATTTGTTAGAAGACTGCAGCACACTGAAAAATACTAATCAGAGCTGAGGAGTCCCTAACGTAGATGACAATCATGTTAATCATTGCTCCTGAACTGCGGTCAAACTGTCAAACCAGGCAGCGCTGATCAAATATGAATCAAGATTATGTTACTGCATTGCCTATTTCTTACCTAAAATGCTTTCATAAATAAATTTTAACATACTGTTTAGCCATTAAATGAGAAAGTCTGTGCCCCAGTGACCATGTTGGAAATAGTTTAATCAAAGTACCAAGCAGCTACCAGCTGGACCAACTTTCTCATTTTATAGCTAAACAGTACACTAAAATATGTTTCTGAAAGTACTTGAGGCAAGAAATAGGCAATGCAGTAACAGAATTATGATTAATATTTGATTGGCACTAGGGTTGCGGAAATAACAATAATAATAATAATATAAAAGTTGACAGTTATCATACCATGTACATTTGCTTATCAATGATATTGAAAAAAAAAGTTTTTGTGAACTTATACATAAAAAATTCTCAAAATATTTTGGCAGTTATATTGACCCCTTGTACTAGTATTTTTTGAATAACCCTGATCTACTGGAGTTTAAATTGCTCCACAACAGAGATACACCATGGTCTGGATTCATGATACAGAAATCAAATATACAAATACGTCTTTTGTTAACTGTTTATTGCAAGCCAGTCACATAAGCCTGGTAAGCTATTGTGTTTGACTCACACTAGCCTGTTCTCCGGTTAGGGTAAGTTTGCTGGTAGTTCACACATTAGTTGGCAAATTACAGTTATGAGAAATCACTATGTTGCCACGCTTCCAGCACCACCAATTTTGCTGTGTGAACCCTCTAGTCAAACTGGGTACTTATTTTACTTACTTAAACTTTTTAAAAAGAGAACTTTTGGTCAGTCTTTGAAAGGATTTGTTTTGTACAGTTATATGGACTGTGTCCATTGTGCTGCAACTCTGACCAACTGCATCCACTTTGATAGATGATTAGGTTAAACATAAAACAGTTTGGACAGATATATAGAGGCACACAGAACTTCAATTAAAATCTGTAGAGTTATTGTACAATTTCTTTGATGTAAGTATCAGCAATTTACATACACTTACTTTATTACACTTGCCATTTTATTAGGTACACCTTGCTCATACCAGGTTGAACCCGCTTTTGTCTTCATAACTACCTTAATTCTTCATGGCATAGATTCAACAAGGTGCTGGACATATTCCGCAGGACTTAACTCCATATTGACATAATAGCATCACAC
>JAPZEB010000004.1:3439043-3466284 GCA_029783705.1 Chaetodon striatus | reverse complement strand
GGCGGCAGCGGATACACATGAAGTACGTTTCTCTTCATGCACTGTTGTGTCACTTGTGCGCAAAATTATTCAGCTCATCAGGCAGATATCCACACACTGATCTATTATGCAGTCACATTAATCAAGCCAGTATGTTATGATGTGGAAACATGTGTCTCCAGAGACACAACGTGCCGCTTTATGGTTTATATACACATGCTACAGAGGGGACCTGCCCGTAAACATCAGCCCGCAATGCAACCAGGTTTAGGGCTCTGCAGGAAGGGAAGAGCCATGTGTTAAAACATCCAGCATCTAGTTTAATGTCTTCCAGGAGCAGCACAGATATTGTTGCAGCACATTTCGGTTTTCATCAGTATCTCCTCCAGCAGGAATGAGGATTGGATTTAGGCTATCTATAGCACCTTCGCAATCTCCCTGCAGCCCACACACACACTTTCACTCACTCCCACTGTCACAAACACACACACACATAAGCACACGTATGCAGAACGGTTTCATTACGGATGCATCATATGAAAAATACAATGCAATTACTGAAGCCTTGCTGCCAGTCCTGCTGGTCCATACATCATTTAAAGGAATGGGCACAGTGTGGATTTGGGTGTGTGGGTGAGTCTTAGAAATTATTCCAAGAGAAAGGCAGGCATGAGACACACTGGCCCAGCTTTTTTTGATTCATTTAAAGGTCTCAGAACTCACTCTGTGTTGCCCAGGGGAGAGTTGGGCTGCTGAATAATGGATGCAAAAACAAGGAAGACGCTTTCTCCTCTTAAATGTGAGATTTTTTCCTGCACTCAACATTTGAGTGACGCACTGGCGGATTTACAAGACACCAGGTAACACTAAAATGATTCATTCTGGCTCTGTTCTTTTCTCCATTAGGGCTGTGTAAACAATATGAAACCATTATTCTGATATGAATGTAAGCAGATAGGACCAACTAATATTTGTAATATTTCAGTCCTAAAATTCTGTTTAGAAATCAGGGGAAAAAAAAGATGCTCCTTATACCTTCAGGCCAATTGTTGTTTAAGCAAACAACATGATTGCTGATCCTAATTTAAGACTTATCTGATGAGAAGAAAATTAAGGCATTTTTCATGAAGAAACTCATTTTAAGTTTTGTTGTTTCTTGGCCTTTGTTATGCACTGTACCACCCTTTTATTTCTTCAAGCCAGGGCTATTTTTATATGTGAGAAGCCTGTTTTTGCTGTCGAGGCAGAAGTCTACCATCAACGCCTCCGAGGGGACAGATAACGTGCCATATTTAGCGTCTTACTTTGAATACGCTTTTGATCAAAACGTTAAAACATTGAGAAATTATGTATGACAGGATTTAACGTATTCATGTCCTCAGAATGATTAAAAAACGTGAACTTAAGACACTTGAACAATAAAAAGAGTTTGTGTATAATTACCCCATGGTGGCTCGCCTTGAAAATATATGCACACAAGTATTGGTGACATCTGTGGAGTGTGATGTACTTGCAGAAATAAAGACTTTTAAAGGACTTGTTAAAACAACAAGATGTATTATATTATTCTGTTTCACAGGCTCCCATTTTCTTCATAGTGAATTTGGAGTCAGGGAAGATCAAAATGTATTCACTGGCGGAGAGAGCGATAAAGAGCTTGTTAAACAACAAAATGTTCTGCAATTCTGTTTTATCAGCACGCTGTTCTCATCATGTGGCCTTTGAATGTGGTGTGTGGCTTGAATAAAACATTATGTACAGTAGCTGCACATGGCACTAATTCCAGTAGTATTCCATATAATATTCTACCATTTTTTTTTGTTTTTCTGTGTCACATGTTTGCTGGTTTTATATTTCTGTAATCACAACTAGGTCAAACTGATTCTGATCAGATTTGAGTGTTTACCAAACATGCATCACGTGTCATCTATCAGCCAAGGGTTGTCGGTCAAGCTGCTGCTTTCAAAACCCCAGCTGCATTTTACATCACTTCTTTAGATATTCAGTTGACAGCGTCTGCAAGCAACACTGTAACAAGTGCAAAGCTGTAAATTGTAAGCAAAATAATCACAGAGCCCTGTAAAGATTAAATGCAAGAGTACAACAGTATTATGCTAAGCTGGATTTACTTTCCACTCTGCACTTTTTTCTTTCAGTTTTTAGGTCACGAAGAAAAATGTATATGATGAAGCATCAATCAAAAGTTATTGACATGCTGCTTTTCCTCAACATGCCTCAAGTATAATCCATCAGTCATCTCAGGCATGCCATCAAGCTTACAGTACACCTACCCCACCCTCAGACCCATCGCTCATCCATCTATAGTGTTATGCTACTTTACCAGACACAACAAACTATATGCAGAGAGAGAAAGGAGAGATGTGTATGTATATTTTCAGATGCCTGATTGTCATTGTGTATAGAGTCACATAAAGGTCAATTACATTAACATAAAAAATATCAGCCGCGAGGTTACACAAAGAATGAAAAAAAAAGCCTCTGTAAACATCTGATGACAGATTCAAAGCAGAAAACCATGTGTGAAACTCCCCGCACTGGAACCTCAGGGTCCCACACTCTGTGTGACACTGCTACACATGCACAGAGGCACACACACACAAATAAATTTTTGCTTTAACTTACAATTATGAAGTGAATTTCGATTGCACAGTGGAATGGCTTCAGAATAATGACACCATCTGTGTTTAGATTGATTCCCTATACGTCTCATTTTCACTATGTAATCCTGTCTGTCACTGGGTACGATCTCCTGGGAAAGTTAAAGCTTGATTTACCGCACAAAGGAAGTGCGTTAGCCATTGCACACCTAAAACGGGGAGAGAAAAATGCTTTTGTTTTCTCCAGTAGCAATCGGTCCCTATCACCAGTTACTAAAGAGTATCCATGTAGGTTCTTTGCAGTTTCTATCCCTAGTAGCTATTGAGAAGGTAAAGCTGTGGCCGGAGCAGGTGCATCAACCGCCCACCAGCTACATGACATGCCCACTACACTTACATGTCAGTCTACCATCAGGCCCCCTCGCCTCTTGCTAGGTTAGCAATTAGCTCACGAAGTGTTGGGATTAAGTACATCTTGAAAAAAGACAACTTGACAAGGTGTCCCAGAACGTCAACAACCAATGCACCCAGGGTACCTTGCATGTTATATGTGGACATGGAAAGTCCACGACCAAGCGCATCAATATGTGACGAGGTTGGAGTGAGAATGTGTTTTGATGTTACCACCTGAATTTGAACATATTCAGAATATAAACGGTGCACATATTAATGCTTTTGAAGGTGGAAGAACTAAGTGCATTTATATGAGATCGCATAAGTGTCACAACTGATTAATTAGGGAAACTAAATCAAGAAGGGGAGTGGCTCTAACTGATTTAACATCACATTCATCATGTTGTTCAGCCCAGTCAGCCATCCCCTAACCAAAATGTGACTTCACAGTCACATTACAGCAGTTTTTAAGAGCAGACAGAGCTCAGTAGAAGCTGGTGCTTGAGGAGCCATGTCAGATGTGTAAAGGTAGGGAAATACAGAACATAAACTAAAGGGAGCAGAGCTGAGGCTATTTTACAGTATATATTACTGTGTAAAAGTTTGGAATCACCTGCTATGTTGATGTTTTTCTTCTTTCCTTAAATAAGAGCTACATTAACAGATAAAAACAGAATAATTCAGATGCCAAATTAATTATTTACATTTAAAATAGTTTTGGAAAGTAGAAAAATTAAATGAGGAGAACTTTCATATAGTTGATGTACACATGGTGTTGCATGACAGGGAATAATATTTTAATTGTTTTTTACTCCAGAGATGCTTAGGTGACCCTAAGTTCAAAATATTCTGGAAGCCATATTTCTTTTGGCCTTCTGCAGTCCACTCAGTGGTTGGATTGGAAAGGTTTAAATTGTGATTTGTCAGTCCATGGTATGTTCAGCTAATATTACAATTGTGCTAACCCTAGAATAGCCTTCTTTCTCTGTTGTGAAGTTTAAAGAATAGTTGTTAATTCCAGCTTGTTACTGGCATTATTGTGCACTTGACATTTCCTTTTTAAATCTGCCCACATTATGACGCTAAGCTTCCAGTGTCTTTTACCAATGACTGGTGATTTCTTCTGTTCTTATTTAACTGCTGCTCAGAGGAGTCTTTGCCTTTTTCTGCCCATTCAGTCTGGTTGAACCATTGCACAGTGTTTTGTTCTTCATGTACAATATAAACCCTTGCATAACCACATACATAATAACATCAATCTGTAAAGAGGACTTGCAACCTATAAGCATAAAAAAACATCCAAAAATATAGACTAGTCCTCTCAGCCATCTGACTGTAACCAATCAAGCTTTCATGGCAGGCTATTCCAAACTTTTAAACAGCATCGTATTTTAGTTCTGAAAGTAAAATTCATACTTATTATTTATGAAGCTGTGATAATCCACCTGATTTTTTTTTTTATATCAAAATAATAAGGGAACTTTAATTAAAGTACAATTCTGATTTAATCTTTAACTCCACCATAACTCTGGTTGTGCTGTTTTGATATAATTACCCCAATACATCCATCAGACATGCTGTTTCATCGCTTCTGTGATTTGTTCTTTATTATTGATAGATATTTAGTTTGAAGTCTGTCTGTTCTTATTATTCCTGTCACTGAAACTGTTGCTGGGACCTTACTGTTGTTATTGTGTTTTTGCTGCGAAATGTGCTGGACTGTTAGCCTTGGAGTAAATAATTTGATGGCTTAGATTCAAATGTTACTTAATCTATTCAGGCAAAAACAATTACACCACAATTACACACTAGCTGAAGGAGCTCTGACAAGTAAATCACATTTTGGCAAATTACTTTTTAACCTTTGCAAAATCTCAGTCCGAAAATATTTTTTCCACTCCAGTAGCTCGAGACAAAAGCAATACACATACTGCTTTTCATTTCCATTATAGTTTATCTGCAACAATTAATTTATCTATTACCTTTTTTTCCAAATTGCTCAGAAAACCCATCCAGTTTAAACTAGATGCTGTGTACAGACTCCCTGCTGTTACCTAGAGTACAAATGAAGTTGACAGTGGAGACATGCAAACTAATTGATCAGCTCCGCAGACAGCTCCCCTGGGGAAAGTCAGGTCGAGTGCTCCAGACAATCTATTTTCCATTTCAGGCCCTGCAGTGTGATGAGCCACAGGCACGGTCACACCTGTAAACAATTAAAGAGGCTCCTTCATGCAGCCGCCGACTGGCTGCGGCTGTGTTTTGGGCACTGGAACAAGATTCACTGTTGAGGAGCCACAGTGAGTGATAAACACTGCAACTTCTGGAGGGTTTTTGCAGGACAGGCATACCCGAAATGCCCCCTCTGTCTTCTACCACAGCAAATTTACAAGCAACCAGTGAATAAAGAATTAAACTGTGCTCCATATTGCCATCATCAAGCCAGCATTGCACAAGCAACTGCTTTCTTAAATTGTCCCCTCAGTTTCCCATGCAGCAAAAAGGAGCTTCCTGTTTTTCACTGAATTCTAAAATTCAAAACTGTACGGCCTTGATGGATGAAAAATATTGGGATGTAGACAGGGAGTTCTTTTTTCTAATTAGAGCCAACACATTTGATGAATTGAAGATGTGCAAATTCACTTTTTTGCTAATAACTGTCACACCAGAGGACCTCCGCTACATTTTTCCTCTGTATCTGTTGTTCACCACAAATTACTTGATTTCATATTAGTAATGGCCTCATCAATATTCTTCTCAAAGTTTCTTCTGCCTTTTATGTTAGAAATATCCCCAATTTCCATGAAAACAGGATCCATGCACATCAAGTATTATGACTGATACACCATATTCCACAATAAAAATTAACAGACATGCCAAGAGAAGGGGGGGTGTTGAAGCAATCAAATTGTACCTACATGTTTGTTTTGGTTCTGGTAATATATCAGGAAAAATATGTGTCATGCAAACCCAGCTCAAGAAATTACTCCTTATTACTCCAAAGTCTTCAAAGCCCGAACCCTCTCAACTGATTCTGATGGCCTAAGTTTTTGTTGGTCTACCACTACTACTACTAATTCACGGTGTTTGACAGAACAAACTTTTTGCAACATAATCCTTTGGTCGATTAATTATGGGTCAAACCTTTGAGTAATTAAATATGAAAAGACTCTGCATTTCAAAGTTGCTGTATGTTCTCAGTGTAAAAAGATCCACCTGCAACCTGCACATGGATGCTAATGAGTTCATTCTCTTTTATGTTTTCTTTCCTTCACTTTTTAATCTTCTTTCATTTTAATCTGATCCCATGAGGCATTTTGCTTCTTGCCCAGTTGTCACTGAAAATAATATTGTGCTTTCTTACAGATTTAGATCAGCAAATTTTTGCGTTCTTTAAGAAGTTGTACAAGTTGTGAACTGAGTGTCTGTGGTGACATTCCCAGGAAAAATCACAAGCGTATTAGTGATGCATTTTCCATCACCCAGCAGTGAGTGATGGAAACGCTTACTGTAGCTGAATAGTCAAATAAACAAACAAACAAACAACGGCTACAGACAATGATACTTGGAAAAAAAGGGTCAAATCCACAGAAACCGCCAGCTGACTCATGTCGCACAGGCCAGACCTGTATCCTGGACATTACATTTATATACAACTTATTTGAAACAGCAAATACATACTGGTGGTACAGCCCTGCACTGTGTATGTCCTCCATGAACCCATACTTACACAAGTCATAAATGTAGAGTTTTATTAATTCAAAGTAAAATTGTCTCTGGGAATAGTCCAGGCAATGTTGTCACTACAATGTAATGTAACTATATTTAGGAATATATAAAATTTAATTTCTAGGAGGCAGGGTTGCACAGGCAACACAGTTTGGTCTCTTCAAAACACACCTTAAATTCGCACTTATAGCCATAGGTGCTGCCAAAATGAGCAAAACCAAAGATATCCCTTTGAGGTTGTAATTTTCTATGATATCCTACAAAAATGCACTTACCATGGTTCGTATGGTATATAATGAATTAGCGTCACAATGTAAAGTTACGTGCCCAACAAAAGTTTCATAGGTTAGGTTAAGGAAAAGAAACCTGGTGGTGAAGGACCTTAAAATTAACTCAAAGTTCACACAACACTAACACCAGTCTCCTGGGGAAAAGTCATGTGTTTGTTTGACCCATCAACCACCCCTAACCTGAGGAAACCCTGAACACTCTGATGCAGAGGAAGAATGTATTGCATGTACAAAAAACTAAAACTAAATGGGAAAAATGTAAAAAAAAAAAAGTGAACATTTGGTTCATAGAAACAGTGTCAGCGCACCACCCTCTTGTAGGTCAACAACTAATCATAGCGTATACATTTTCAGTCTCATTTTTTTCACACTTTGTCAGTGTTAGAATAAAGCCCACCATTGCATAAAAGCAGCTAAACTACCAAGGTAATAATAGTCTATGGAAAAAACCCACTGTATGATTACTGGTTAAGCAGCAAGCATATAAAAAGAAAGCCAGCATTAAATTGACTGTAATCTGACTGTATCCTCCATGGACATGGTGATGGAGGCTAGTCAAGCAAGAAAGCCAACACCTTGTTTATTTCAACTAATAATTAATAAGGTTTCCAAGGTAACAATCCTAGCCGGTAGAGCACAGAGCTGATACTTGTTTACGTTGTGTTCTCAGCTCACCTGTCTCTGGGTCACACTGGTGCTCACAGGGGTCCAGGAGGCGTCGTCCACACAGCTCGCTGACCCAGGGCCCGCTGGCATTCTGCTGGTAGTACAACAAGATCTGGGCTGGGTTCAGCCAGTCTGAGGCATCCAACTGGCTCCCCTGCAGCAAAATAAACCTTGATCCTGAGAAGGATGGATGAGGGAACAAATGAGAGACGGACAGGGGGTTGAAGAGACAGAGATTTGGGAAAGGGGGCAAAGAGACGTGGAAGGTGGATGAATTCATGGCGGGTGGTGGGAGGGTGGAAAAGAAGGAAAGAATAAGAAGGAAGAAAAACACAGTGAGTACAAAACAGCACACATTAAAAAAATAACTGCAGATTTGGGCAGGTGTCATTTTAACAATTATTAAAAATATGAAAAGAAAAAGAAGGACAAGGACACGGGATATTTTGGACCTTGCAACTAAAATACCTGCAGCTGATTTAAAGACAGCAAGCAGATTATTTTATTACTCTAAGCTGAAATGGGGCAAGAGATGCTTTAGAGGTGAGGAAAACTCAAACCCTAGAGTTAAAAAACCTTCAAAATAAAACAGTTTGATAAAAGCAGGAAATAAATATTTGATCACAGAAATATCAGTTGAGGATTTATTTGGCTGCAAGATGAACCCAGTCCTACAAACATTGCATTAAAAACCTCAAACAGCCTTCTCAGCTACCACTGTGGTATCTGAAAACCAATTATTAGCATGTATTATTATTAAAGCAAGGGCTGAGATCCAACCAAGACAACAAACCTTGACAGCTAAAACTAAAAGATAAAAATATTCAAACTGCAAGAAACATTTTAATGAAACAATACCTGTAATAACAAGACTAACACTTCTGTTGGTAATTATCAGTAACCACAGGCAGCCACTTCGTTGCCCTGCAGCCAAACACATGCGCCAGTGAAGAAAATAGAGGTCTGAATTTCGTGTGCGCATTTCCCATGGCGTTTGGATAAATATTTGCAAGGATTAAAATGGTGAAGGTTCACACAATGTCAAACATAAATAAATCATGTTAGTGTAGTTTGGACTGCTTACTGTATGTACTAAAGGAAGGCCTTTGTTTGGCTGCGGGTTTACTGATAAACCTCGTCTTCTTTGTCCTTCCCGTTGGTGCAGTGGGAAATTGTGTTATGGACTTCTCTCCTTTTCATGTATTTCTTGCTGAGCCAATGACTTTACATACAGCGTGCATTTAATTTGATTATGTTTAGGGTGATGGCACACACAGATTAAATTGGCTACACGCCCTAGTGACTGTGACTGGATTGTAACTTGGTTAAAGTTGAGGGTCTGTAAGAAAATTCACTCCTCAAATTCTTAAACTGTTAAGACTACTGTGCAGTTGTACTTTATTAAAACATGTCAACAATGTCACTGAATATTTTTGTACAAATATTAACAGTGGAATCAACAGCAAAGAATAAATTAACAGTTTCAAAGCTGTTTCCTATTAATTCCTAAGGTATATGCACAAAAAAGCACTCCTCCATCTTGATCTTCTCATGCATTGTTAGCGGCACTCGTGCCATTAACAAAGTGACTTGATGGTATTATTGTTGCATTCCAGTGTCAGGTCACCACATCTGCTGTATCTATGAACAGCCTTTAAGGGCCCTTAAAATTTTTATTTTTATGATTTGACAAATAAATAAAAATAAAATAATAATGAAAATTTAGCTTCACATTGTTTACTAGCAACATTTGTATCAGCCATCGTGAAGGGGGAACAGAACAGGAAAATATGGCCATTAAGAGTTGTAATCTTGACAATGTTGCTAAGCTATAGTGTACCGTTGCCTGTTCCCAGTGTAAATTTTAAAATCCAGGCATTTGTAAAGGGAAGGTTAATTGCGGAGAAAGGTGTAAATGTTACTTAAAAGGGACAGTTCACCCCAACATTTAAGACAACATATTTTTCCTCTTACCTGTAGCGCTGTTTATCGGTCTAGATTGTTTTGATGTGAGTTGCAGAGTGTTGGTGATATCCACCACAGAGATATCTGCTTTCTCTCGAATATAATGGTGGTCGATATATATTATGGTCAATATCTCCAACAATCCTCACTAACATCAAAACAATCTAGACTGATAAATAGTACTATAGGTATGAGGATAAAGATGTTTTTCTTTATTTTGGGGTGAACTGTCCCTTTAATCAAGGAAAATGAGACAAGAACTGCATTTATCTGATATTAGTACTACTTCAAACGTTGATATCAAATTGTTACATTAAATACACCTGAAGTTTTGGCTTTTAAAAAGTTTTTAAAAACATGCAATACCTTGAAATCCAACCAGCCAACCCCACTCCCCAACCCCCAAAAACACAGCCTGTGGACACCAAATACACCAGGTGTCACTATAATATCTGACACTGAGAGTGATCCACTGTGTGATCTCTGTAAATTAGCAGCAACTCTCATTGACCAAAGCCCTGTCCATTTGCAAACACAGGATGCACTGGGCATTTGCTAACCCAAGCATATTTAATGACTTCTTGGCGGGCTCTGTGTGCCCTAGTTAGTGCCATCCCCTTTGATGATCCCTTTAAAACTAGAGCACACACTGCAAATGGCCGGCACATCTTGTTTGTCTAATTGTGGAGTGTCATAAAATTGCTCGTAAAAACTTTCAGACCTGAGACACCAATCAGCAATGTTTCTGTTTTTATGGCACATTTTATGTCCTATTTGATGTCTTTGGCAATCGAGGATATGCAATATTTTTGTTTTCACATCATGAAATGGATTCTAATATTAAGCATAAGTTATTTGTGGATGTATGAAAAAAAAAGACAGTACTAACTGACTTCTGATGAAAAAAAAATGTTTAATAGAATATGAAACTGGAGCCAGCTTGATTCAGATATTCATCATCACCTCAAGTGTGAATCTCTCAGGAGGACTTCCAGAGCTAGAACAGGTGGAGTGGGCACCAGGCTTAATAGCCGATTGAAGCACCACTGTACAGCACTTCAGTCAGAGTCTGAATAGGGCTGTTATGTAGAAATTGAGCAATATTACATGAGATATTTATAAGTAGAAAATGTTTCATAACTGAAACACTAAAATAATGCAAAAACAGAAACAACAACAAGAAAAAGAAAAGCATTCAGGCAGTAAGTCTTTGACTAAAAGCTTAGAAGTAATTGTTTATTTGTTAGTCTTTGTGCATTTTGTCTTTATTTGACACGTGACAGCAGAGATGAACAGGAAACATGTGAGGAGAGTGCACCATCACATTACAGTCGTAGGTGGCCATCTCATGAAACCTTGACATTTCAGTCACTCAGCGACTCATACAGGTTGTTACAGGAACCATGCTGAAAACACTAATTCACCAGATTGTAGGCATTTTACGGGTGGAAAAAAACAATGACAGGCAGGTGCAAAGTAACAGAAAAACATGAAAACATGACTCAGTCTGAGCAAGAGAGGTCTCTTCCATTATAGTAAAAAAAAACTCTGTTAAAAAAAAAAAAAAAAAGATAGAGCAGGATGTATTATTGGAGTGTAGCTCATCAGAAGTAGTCTTGCTGTAATAATTCATTAAAAGAAACCTTTCTTGGTCATAGTTTCTAATGTTTTTTAGCCACTCTAGCAGCATGGCTCCATGGCAATGACAGTTGTCTGTTTTGGTGCAGACTGAAATCTGTCCACTAACAAATGGATGGATTCATATAAGCTTTTATACAGATATTCATGGTTCCCAGAGGATGGATCCTAATGAATGTGGTGATCCCATGACTTTTCTTCTAGCACTACTACCACCACCAAAGAGAGGTTTACATTTGTGGTTTTAAGGCCCAGATACATTAAACCAACATCAAAGAACTGGTGGCAACTAGGCAGACTGTGGCTTTGCCTCATCTTGCCTGTGTCTCAGCCAAAAGATGGTTGCCAAGACTACAGCTGACAGCCAACTAGCATGTTCGTTCTGCACCTGCGTGAAACTGTTCATTTTGACAGCAGCTTCTAATTTTGTCTTTGACTTAAGACGAAAATGCTTATTAGTTTTAGTCACATTTTAGTCATTTTTAGCCTTTTTTTTTTTAAGAACTTTTTGTCGTTACTTTTTCCATGTTTTTTGGACATATATTTAAACTAATCCAGTGAGGCTAATTAATATATCAGAAAGTAGAAATCAAGGTGACGTGTTGCATAAAAATTCCATTTAGACATTTTTTTCTGCAACTACATATAATTTCTTCAGACTTATAAACTGTCATTTCTCCAGTAGTTTTGACAGGTTTAATGGGTGATTTATGAGCACACACTTAATGATCATCATTTGAAAAACTCAACATCTCTTTATTTATGCTCTCAAAAACTTTGACACCACAAATAACTAATCTGAGACAACTAGGATTTGACTATCATACTATCAGTGAGGTTCATTGTAAACTTTGACTGATCCATCTCACTGTTAAGAAGCAGAAAATAACTTATGCAAGACATGAGTTTGAGGTTTAAACCCATGTCTCACAGAGTTGGTGATTAAAACTAAACTTTCATCTCTGTCAGAGAAAACTGATCTGAGTACAGACTGTATTCTTACAGAGCAGCTACACTCACAGATAACCGAGCCCCCCACCTGCCTGTCAAACAGCATCAACAGATAAACCTCCAGTCTGGCCTGAGTGGAGTCCTCCTAGGATCAGATTTTAAGTCCAGCAGCCGTCAGTTGCTCCGCTGCCATTCAGGGCCTAATGAGCAGAGCCAACTGCTAACTGCCAGTGCTGCAACTAACAAAGTCCACTAATCCATTCAGCAGCTCCACCATCCACAGTCAGACACACACAGCTAATTATTTATTGCACACTTACAGCTCACAACTCACACCAATGGCTAGCAAAACAACCTGGCGTAGACTATTTATTGGAGTTTACCAGCCTGTCACCCATGCAGCATTTAAAGATCATTGCAAACATGGCCGCTCTCTGCTTTCAATGCCTGATAGCCCAGCACGAACATTTTTATTATGTCTTGTCTTGTCAATGAAGAGACATGTGTCAATGTCTTAGTTTTTATTATCAATACCTAATTTTATCTTGTCATCAACTCATTTTTGTTATGAAAAAAGGTCATTGACGAAAATCTGGTGAATCATTTTTGCCAACGAAATTAACACTGGCATGCAAAGGAAAATCTTCGCTTATAAAGGGAAACCAGAAGACCAACAGGACAAATTCAAGAGGCTAGTCTGCCAGTTAGCATATTAAATTATAGTAGTAATTAGCAGCAACTCTCTTTGACCAAAGCAGTAATTATAAGGAATTATTGGATATACTGCCATGAGATTCAGTACAGATATCCATGATTCCCCAGGTTGAATTGTGATAACTTTGGTGATCTTGAGCCACCATTACAACAGCATACCCATCTACTTCAGCTGCACTTTGTGTTCAGTGCAAGTTAGCAAATGTTAGCATGGTAACAGGCTAAACTATCATAGTAAACATGCCAAACCTGCTACAAAAATAGCACTGTTAGTTCTGGCACTGGAAGTGTCTTAGTCTGCTGATGTTAGCATGTAGCTCAAAACAACACTATACCTGAGTACAGCCTCACCAAGCCGCTAACATGGCTGTAGACACTGGGCTTGTGTGTCACTCAAGGTAGAGTCACTAAGATTTGTCACTGTTTGGGTAGTTTGAATTTTCAACAAAATTCAAATTTCACGATGGAGTGAAATATCCAGGTTCTGGCAGATCGCCATCCAGGATGATAGTATGATAGTCCTAGACCAGGGCTAGGCATGACATGCAACAAAGGTCCCGAGGTGTGCCTTAGTTATGCCCCTCAAACCACTAAGCCACTGGGACACCCCAACTGATAGTTGAGATGTATTTTTGACACATCTCAGACAAGACACAGATGTTAGTACAACACCTGTTTCAACAAAAATACAATTTAGGATGACAAACCTTGGCCAAATTTCAATTTAAGGCTCCAGGTTAGACATAGAGAAAAGTTTGTCCTGTCCTTTGTTATGAATCTTGAACAGCAGTATATATTGTTATCCTGTATAAACAGACAAACATCTCAATATGATTACTTTCCCTGATGTGTAAGCCAAGGAGAAAGGTGTGACTCTGTGTTTCTGTGGTTTCACTCATAGTACTTGAAGGCAGACACACGCGCAGCTGTTGGCATTAATAGCTTCTTTCCCCAGTGGTAGAAACCAGATTTTCATCTGATTCACCATGACATCAAATCAAGTCTGATGAGATTGTGGAGACATTTATGGAAACATTCTAAATCGATCCCAGTTTTGTAATTCAACAGGCAGATTCGCCATCTTTCATCTCTCCTTTCAAAGTTCCCTCCCTGGACGCCTCCCTGGAATTTTAATATCTCCCTGGCAGGGCAGCGTCTACCACCGGAAAGCAGCGGCGCTCCGAATCAAATCAGACCTCCAGATGATAGATGAGTGAGCCTAGTCACAGTCTATAATATATCTGGACTGCCAGCTCACTTCTGTGACAGCTGAAAAATGCCAAAGAGCAAGCAGGAGCCAGTGCTTGGCCCCCGCGGTGTTTTTTTTTCTTCTGCAGGTGCTACATTGAAATTCATTAGCGAGGTGGTTCAACGTATCAGAAAGTACAAGGGGAAGAGTGATGGAGGGTTTGCTGCGGGTGGTCACTGCGACCTGGCCTCAATGTGCTCTGATGCTTTGAGGGCACATCTGTTGTGTGGTCTCACATGGGAAACCCAGGGAGGGGGTGGTCGACCTGGCATTTACCTTTGTCTTTGAGAGTGCAAAGCAAATCGGCAGCTCGACCGCAAAACGCAGGCACTCCGTTTGAGAGAAATAGCGGGCTGAACTCTCAGGAGGGCGGCTGGAAAATGCCAGCTCAGCCCCCTGGGGCTTTGAGCGCCCACAGAGGCTCCATACACAATCTGAGTGTAAAGCCTTACCGTCAGCGATGAGGTGCTCCGGCACATGTAGGATTACCCGGACTGAGAGGCTGCAGGACATGTGGGAGGAGTAAACCAGGCCGATCACGCAGCTGATGACACTGATCAGAGTCAGGGTGGTCTTATTGATGGGGCTCCGCGGGGAACCTGCTGTTGGAAACAAATGCACAGGGAGGGAGCGGGGAGTGGTAGGAACAACAAACGATAGAGACATGTGAAGCAGTGACCGCTTTTTATTCCCCCACAACCCCTGTATATCATAAACATACATGCACACAGCCACACACACACTGCTTACATGGGGAGTCATTTTACAAACAAGCCAAAAAATGGGCTTAGCGCCCATGAAAAGGACCTTTGGATCAAAAACCCGAAGCCCTTTGGGAGGTTTAGATTCGGCATAGCTCGGTGGCACAGAAATAAGGTTTACCTTTGAAGGGTATTAACATCCACACAGGGATGTGGGGGAAAAAGGAGACATGGGCCTAAATGAAAGTGGTTCAGAGGTTGTTTTGCAACCTTCCCTCTTTCCTTCTCTCTCTCTCTGCCAGGGCGAGAATGCTTCCCTTATCTCTTTCACTCCAGAGTGCAACACAGAAAGTGTTAAACGTGACCCACAGGGGCATGCATACATACATGCACACACAAAAACCCACAGTGACCTTGAATAAAGCCACTCACACTTTGTTTGAAGAGGTTATATTTTGCACAAGCAGAATAACTGTAGATTATATTGTCACTTTTAAATTACTCAGGCAGAACTTTCTCATTCAAAAGCTGCCCAAGGCGATCCTTTAAACAAAAGCCGAAGTAGAAAGCTTACCTATCGTATTATGTATAAAGCTAGTTCAGAACTTACCAAGAAAAAATGGATGTGGGGCATAATTTCACCTTTTTTAAAAAAAGTTAATTTTCTTTTATTTTTATGACATTGCAAAAATTATCTCCAGGAGACATTTGGCTATTACATAAAGGAGTGAAATATATATAATTCAATAATTTCACCCCCCCCTCACTCATCATTCCTCTGACTTGAAGAAATACTCCCGTCATGCCTCATGAATCATTCCTTTCCTCTGGATGTAAACAACATAGTTAGGGCAGCATTGCAGCCACTTTATTCTATTCTTAAGCTTCGCTCTAATTAAAGGTGTTGGCTACACTTCTGGAGGCATCGCCATGTTTGTGACACCTGTGCACATGACGGGGGAATAATTGGCTTAGAGGCGCTGTGAAGGCTTGTAACGCCTTCTGACAGCAGCTATTATTTTGAGGGCATTGTCTCTTTATTTTTTATTTATTTTTTTTTTCCCTATGTCTCTCTTCCACACCCCATTACTGTACATCAAAGCTGCAAGGACATGGCATGCTGAAAGATAAAGCGTGCTGCACCACTTCACTTTGACAGCATTTGCACAGGATCCTCCTCAGAAATAATATTTGGGTGTAATATTATTTCAAAAAATTGTGTTTTTCGTGTCGTCAAATGCAATCCATATCAAAATATTCTGCACTGGAAACCTCTGATCTCATCGTCTTGTTTGATTTCAGTCAACAAGATTGTATGCAGATGCACTGAGATCAGTGTGACATGCTCACAACCACTGTTAAACACACATTTATGTGCATATTGTGTACACAAATTCCATGTATTTCCTTCAGGAGTCACGAGCACACACACCACTGGAGCCATCCAACTGCTATATGCACTGTAAAGGTTACTTGTCATGCGTCGTGACGATGGTAAGACCATCAGACGGCGGGATAAACTGTCTGTAGGTGTATGAGTCCTCCTTACCCCCTGAGCCCCACGCGCTGTTGGCGTTACCATTTCTCATACCTCGACTCCGCCGGCGACTGCGGTTTGGATCGGTGTAAAAGGCCAGCTGAGGCTCGCTGTCTGCCTCCGTTCCAGAGTCGCCGTCTGGGTTCAAGAAAGTTGAACCCGCTGTTGGATTCACACATAAAAAAAAATAAAAAATAAAAGATAAAAAAAAAATACATCTGCAATGAGGAGGACAAAAGTTCTAGACCAATGGTGGGGAATTTCGTCCTCAAGTTGGCCTCATAGAGATGGCAGGAAAAGGGCAGCCAGACCCAAAGATGCTGGATTCAGCGTGGAAGCAGATCAGAGCAGAAAAGTTTTCTTCAATCAATAATTGAAATGTAGGCTAATGGAGATGGAAGCCAAGCAGAAAGCTGATGGTATCACACTGTTTATTAAAGAAAAGCTTGAAGACATCTTTTTCCCCCCTTGAGCAATTTAATTTTGGCGTTTTGTTGCGCCATTTCATTTACTGAACCAACAAGAGGACAATATTATAGATCCTTGACTTGGACTAAAAGAAGAGCTGTCATGATGTCCTCATAGAAAATGAAGCCAGACAAAACTTTTGCAGCAGAGGTAGATGCAAAAGCGTACACAATTCAGTCTCTTGCTTTGATCTGTGCTTTTTAAGTGAATGGCCATTTGCTGAAGAAGTCCTTGAGAGAATGCAACATGAGCGAATTGTACTTCACCTTGAGCCGTTTATTAAAAACTGGCAAGGTTTGCTTTGTAGAGTGAACCTTTCACAGTGGATATTATAAATACCCTCAATGGAGGAGAAGTGATGTAAAAATGTAAAAATCATGTTGAATATGCGAGTTTGAGATAATTTTAATGCTTTCTAACAGGATACACATGAGGGAAGAATAAGCCATTCAAAATTATTAAATACACACTGTTTTATATTTATAAATCAGTACTGAACAAAGATTGGGACTTCATTTAAGACAACAGTACATTTTGTGCTGTTGCATAAATGGATGGTTAAAATTTGAATAATTGCACAAAATCCTACAGTTGATCTCATTACCTTGCTGTTATTTTCGGACTACTGATGCTTTTGCTTCGATAGATTAGAATAAGTTTGAGACTGAACTATACAGCAAACAGCACATTTTTAGAACCAAAGTTAACTTTTTTTGATTGAATGGCTAAAATCAGTGTATTTTCTCATGGAGGTAGGGCAAATTTAGATGCTTTTGAGTTCAAATAATGTGACCTTTGACATGCAAATTTAAGTCATTAACTAACTGAAACTTCTTGACATTTCTGGCCTTGGAATTGAGACAACCCAAAATTTTAGGAAGATCAAAATGGACAAAGGTACTATATCATATTAGCTGCATTTTCCATCCAGTTTAATGTAGTTCTTTTCATCCACTGTATAAACTTCTCCAAAAAAGAAAGAAGGGAGTAGTGGATGGTACAAATGCGTTGTCATAAACTGACTGTGGTAACTTACTATTCATGTGGCCACAAAATCATTACACCTTAAAACCACCTTTCTTTTTTGGAGAAATTGGGCACTTACTTCAGTTCAGGGGAATTATTTCTTTTTTTTTTTTTTTTTTTTCCAAAAATGTAGTTGTAGTTTTAAATTGTCTATTTCACAATTTTTCTGTGTTTTTTAGTAACATGTGGAAAGTTACTGCCACCCGTGTTTGACGGTCCTGCATCAAAAAAAGAAGAGGGTTCAGAAATAGAAAACCAAAGAGGACTCTCCTTATTAAAAACTTTCCCTATCTTATAATGACTTAGCCCACTTTTGGTTCAACTGAGTGCTGACATCTAAGTTGCCTGAAACACAAAAACTCATTGCTACTTTCTGTCTTGCTGTCAGTCCTCTGTTTCACTGAGACTTTGAAGTAATATATATATATATATTCATGAGTTAGATTTTGCACACGACACCCATGTTGAATAAGTATATATAACAGACATTTTGTTGTCACAGATTAACAACAATACAAATATACTATGAATCAGTAATAGTGCTCCATAAACTGTTCAGTACTTGTCCCTGGAGTTTCCACGGAAACAGGTCTTAACTCTTGAAATATAGATAAAGAAATACCTAAGCAATAAAGAGTAAATTAAATTATCTTTGTTTATACAGATGTATGGTGTCAACAGGTCATGCAAACAACCTTTTACTAGCACAGGCTGAGAAATATTTAATCAACCTACCAACCTGAATAGGTTACAGTACATGGTTGAATTTATATTCTTAAAAAAATCTTTAAATAGGAGCGCTGTACGGTCTTGGTTGTTAGTGTCGTATGACAGCTTCATCCTCTCGTTTAGAATGTTTTAAACTTACATTCTGTGTCTGATTTATGATCCTCATAATGATGTAACTCACCCTCTGTCTCTATTTGGTCTAACAGCAACGTCCTACATTATGTCTCCCACACTTTCCTCTTTCACGATCACAATATATGTAGACAGCCAAATAAACTGTATACTGACAGCTGTCTTTAATCTAATTTCATGCAATCAAATTATTTTTGCATGTCTGTATAGTAAACTGAAACCAAGGATTATTTTTATTGTCAGTTAATCAGCTGATAACTTTCTTGACTGATCAATTAGTTGTCCTCAAACATCTTGTTATGTCTGCAACCCAAAGTTTTTAGTTGGAAGTTTATTGTGATAGGGAAGTAAAATGACAAAAAAAATACACATTTAAGGAGCAGGAATCTAACAATTTTCACTTTTTTTTTCCTGGGAAAATTTCAAACCAATTAATAGATTAATAAATTATTTTGGGTGTAATTAAAAGTTGTCCAGTAATCAAGTATGAGTTGCAGCTTTACTGTATAACTGTTATTAGGAATCATGATCTAATGTGACTATTATGTCACTGTTGACAACTAAATGCTTATCATTTTATTTCATTTTAACATATATATTTTGTTTAAATATATCGTATGTTGGTACTAGGTCTGAGGGCTGCAGCTGATTGTCCAAAAATTGAGAAAACTGGCATATCCTCACATCAGAGAAGCTGGAACCACCTATTGTTTAGTGCTTGAATGACATATGTTTAATAAATGATTGAAATCATATAAGAAGATTTATTCTCAAATGAAATTACTCTCTGGACACCTTTTACAACTGCTATGGATATTTATTTTACTATCTTGGAGAATCTTGAACATTTCTTTTGGGATGAAGAAAGCGCCTTCTTATCTAATCTAAACAGAATGTATTTCTCAGTATTTCTTTATCTGTGGCACCTGACCAAGCTTTATGCTGAATACAGGTGGCAATGCTGTAGGTCTGATCTGATATTTTGTTACTTAGGAATATTTAAGAGAAAATGGGGGATGTGACATTTAGGAAGTCTGCAGAAATAAAACAATTTAAATCGTATTGATGGAAAACAGTGGATGACATACATAGAGTATGCAAGATGAAAAACATGAGGACGACATAAACAGCTAAACACGTACAACACATATTTGGCTGTGGTCTCTTGCTGGATAATACCAACATGACTCTTGTCTTTTTCAGTGTGTCTGTTTTTCATATTGCCATTCATGAAAAATGCCAACACAATCCTTCATGAACAATTCTATTCCACTGGAAAGGGTGCAGAATAAATGTAAAAAAAAAAATAGGGGAATGCACAGCTTTGTTTGGGGAGATAATCCCACTCATACCATTTAATCGTTCTCCATTTAACATTTGGGTGAGATAGTAAATGTCTCTCGCTTTCTTCAATGTAGGAGGCAAGTGAATGGAGCCTGTCATTTAAAGCTACAATGTGATCTTAAGGATGAGCCACAAAAACTGCTCTTACAATTCAATCTGTCTGTAATGTATTTCAGCTGAGTGTGTTTTAGCTGAGGCATTAGCTATATTTAGAGGGCATGTATTGAAGCTTGTCTTACAAGTGTTAGCGGATTGCGAATCACAAAGTGAGGGGGGAAAATCCATCAAAGCAGCAAAGATTTGCTGCCTCAGCGGGATATACAGTATGTGAACTGAAACAAAATTCATGCTAACGTTGCTCAGTGACAAGAGCTTTAAAAATCCCAAACCAAGAAGCAGCGTTTGATTAAACTGGAGAAGATCCCTCACAAAAAAAAACTAGGGGTATGAAAACACTGTTGGCAGCAATGTCAATGTGACGAACCAAGAAGGACTTTTTCATGACAGCAGCTTCATCAGCTTTTCATATTGTTGGTTTTAGAACAATATGCACTGAAGATATGAATGCATAGTGTAAATATTATTGGCAGCCATGACTATCTGACAGCACAGATGTTGCCGTCGCTTTACTTCACAAGTGGGAAGGCTCTTCTGATGACACCATTGTTTCAGCAGCATTTCACACGACTGATTTGATAATAAAGCAATATTCACCGCACAATTTCCCCCAAGAAATGTTTACTGGCAGGGAACAAAGTCCTCTGGAACATTATTCAGTGTGCTGTTAAAACACTGCAGTGAAAAGAAGACAAATAAAACCTCCATGCAGTGATTGGGGAAGACAGAGCTACTTCTTCAAACATACAATATGTTGCAATTCCTACAATATAATAACAAGCCAGTTGACTTAAAGAGACAGTTCACCCCCAAATTAAAAAAAAACAAACAAACAAATGACGTATTTTTCCACTTACGTACAGGACTTGTTATCAGTGTTTGAAATATCTGTCATAGAGATGTCAGCCTCCTCTCCAACATACTGAAGTAGATGGCACTCAGCTTTTGGTACTCAAAGCACCAAAAACAAAACTATATATACATATATATATATATATATTGCAAAAAAAGTTTTATCACGATAACTCATAATGTGACTCTGTAGTGTGTAAGGCCCCTGCGTCCCCAAGGGCATCAGTAACCCCCTGGATGGTCTGTGGTGGTATTTGGTGGCATCAGATACACCGATACACAATATCCCATAGGTGCTCAATTGGATTTAGGTCAAGGGAACAAGAAGGCCAGTCTATGGCATCAATGCCTTAGTCACCCAGGAACTGCCTACACACTCTGGCTACATGAGGTCGGGAATCATCTAGCACCAGGAGGAGCCCAGGACCTACTGCACCAGCATAAGGTCTGACACATTCTCACAAAAATGTCAAGGATGGACGATCCCAAAAGCATAATGCGTCCCACCTGTGTTCCCAGCACCTGGCATTACAGCCCCCATCAGTGTGTAAGTAAGTCATAGTGGTAGTAATCATAGACTCCGAGGCCACGTCGTAAACTATGCTGTAGCTGAAATGTAATCTAGGGCAATGCCGGAACAGAGACACCATGTCAGCACTGGAGGAACAGTGACAAGTCACTCAGGATGCTTCTGTTTTCACCCACATTTCCTGATGCAGATAGGTTGTTGATGGTCAAAACAACATTATGGAAGTAAAAGAGTGACTCAGTAGTCCTCTGCTTTTCAGGGACAAACATCTAGCAAAGCAATCTCCACTTAAAAGGCTGTAGCTTTTGAAGATGTCGTCCTCAGCCAACAGACAGCTACTGGGCTAGCTGAGACACTGCAAATGAGACACTGGCTTTACAGAGACCAAATAAAAATGTTGTGCCCTAAGGCTGAAAGATTCAAAGTTTACCACTAACAATTTGGCCTCAAATGGCCGATGAAATGGCAAATGCAACAGCAAGACACAGCAAGTTCCATGGCACCTTTTTTAGAATAATCTGACCAATGACCACCTCAGCTAAACTATACACAACTGGTAAATAGGATTTGGTCCCATATTCCTAAACTTCACTTGAATGGACTGTGGCACACCGAGGGCCATAAGGAGTAGATGTGTCTACGGGCACAGCTCTTGGAAACATTTGAATAAGACTTTGCAATAGGACAGTCTGTTCAAATATCTTCAGTGATGAAATGCAGACTTCAAAGAACGCGTCTCTGATTTGGGACACAGATCATGTAAGAGTGTCCCCTAGATTGAGTGGGCCCAGTGAGAGTACAGACTTAGTTAAAGGAATAAACCCAGCTAAAGACGTCAGAGGCAAAAGTGTCAGAGCAACAAACAGGGATATTAAAAATCACCCAGTATTAAGAAGCTGTCACATCCAGCCAGGATCGATGACAGGAGCCCAGAAACACCATTTATAAAACTGACACTTCTTTGTAGTACATAGGTATATAAAACACAGACAATGATTTTTTTTTTTCCTTTAATTAGGTAAGTGCCTCAGATCCTTCTGAGCAAGTCCAAATCCATTTGAGAGCACTTACAATTATTTTTAATCAAAACAGTCCCTTAATGAAGAAAGACATAGCCTAATGGTGAGACTTCAAGTGAAGCTTTAGCCAGGATTCAGTAAACATTTGGATTCTGGTTTACAGTTTTTGGGCCCATATGTCAGTGTAATTCGTGTCAGTGTAATCTATATCAGTCTGACTTTAATTGCACAGGAAGTTGTTCAATATTTTAATTAGCGTTTATTCCACCATTCTTGTTTTTCTTTTTTAATGATCAAATTGTTATGTTTAAAGAAACAAAACAAAAACAAACAAAAGTTTAACCAATAGCAACATTTTGTGTAGACATGCATGGTCTGCAGTGGATAAATTCTCCTGGCTTTGGTGTCGTTTTATATTGAAATGTCTTCAATTAACATCAGATTTGGCACAGATATTCATAGTCCCCAAAGGACACATCCTAAGGGTTTGATGATCCACTGACTTTGCTTAAAGCAACCAACTGGTCAACACTCTCACTTATCTTAGAGAAATGTGCCGACAGTTAATGCATTATCAAAACCTTGTACAGACATTTATTGTTCCCAGATAATGTATCACAATGTTTTTGGTGGTCCTTTTCATTGAGTGCTGTTTCCAGAAATTACCAGTACTGGTTTTGGTTATGACCAAATACCCACAAAACTAATTACATTCCCATTAGCCTCAGCTGTACTCTGTGTTCTGTGCTAATATTGCTACTTATTCGCATAGTAACACACTATAACCCTGTAACATTATACAGGCCAGTCGCCAGAAGAAAATGCAGGTATTGTATGTTTCTGCAAATTACGAATAAGTCTTATTTCTAAGGAGTCATCGCTGCATCTCCAGTGGCTTTTTAGTGACCTGTTGCTGCTTTTCCACTTTCATGGAAAGTGCCAGAAAAAGCAGTTAATTATTACTGAGACATTGCTGTAGATAGGCATAGACAGTAGATCAGTCCTTAGGAACTTGGGTTGGGATCTGTCGGGTTGCCGTTTCAAATCCCCATCCGGACCAAATATGGAGTGTGGACTGATAGCTTGAGAGGGGCCAAATGCTTGGGGTGTGCTCTGACATCACTGCTTTGTTTGTGCATGTGTGTGTATTTCGGGCCTCTGTGTATAAGACAACAGAGTGAAATAAATTGAATTTGATTGATATAGTATTTCCTCTTTTCCTGCTGCGATAATGCCAAGAAAAGTCACTGTCTTTTACCATGACATCATTGTGTTTCCGGTGAGGAGGGTGCGGAAACACAGAAACACAATTACTAATTGTTTTGTGCCTTAACCTAACCATACATTAACCACAACACTGCTGAACATTAAGAAAACATACATTTTCAACATCTTTGCTAAATAATAGTGTGCAAATTCAATGTAGTCATGGTTTGCAGAAAAGTACAGTGCTTACATTTATTCTGGTGTTTGGGTTGCATTATGCCTGTTAAACATCAACATGCTAGCATTGTCATTGTGTGTTAGTATCCTGGCATTAGCATTTAGCTCAAAGCACCGCTGTGACTAAGTACATCCTCACAATCCTGGCTGTAGACTCTTAATTAGACTACCAGTCAGTTTATTATGTTTGACTTGTCCATCCCCGCCCCACCTCAAAGCCACTATGGACAGAAGTATTTTGTGATTTTAGAGTGGAGACAGATTTTTGTGATGCTTTTTGTTTTTTGCATAGTGTCATTTTCAGCCTCTTTATATCAGGGTCCTTGGGTTAAATGTTTGGCTTTTAGTTATTGTTTGCGCTCAATTCTATTAAACTGAGCAAAAACCTACAACTTGAATTCAATAACGAGATCAGGGCAACAAAACCACCTGTTTTTTGGGGGCCATTTTATTTGAATGTTTAAGTTCTCTACTTCAGAAAATGAAGCTTTTCAGTGGCTCTCTAAATACCTGAATAGTGCAGAGCTGTCAAGGACAGCTTTGAAGCTGCATGAGTTTCAGAAAAGAGAGAACATAAAAGAACTGTTGCCTACAATGTAAAAGTACTACACTGGAATAACTTAGAGTGGTTCAAAGTGCAACAGCATGTAATCTCTCCGTGATGTACGAGCGGAAAAGTGTTTTCCAAAGTGAAAATGTACCTTACAGCCTCTGAGATGAGTGCAAGCTAGCCTATCACAGAGCTCTGCAGCTGGAAATGACTGAAATAACATTTACAGCAAAAGGACATCTGAAAAAAATCTAACAAGTGCAAAAGGTGACATTGACACATTAACAATGAAGGTTTATTACATTGTTGTCCAATCAGCTGCAAATTGTTTTCAATGGTAGCACAGAGCTCACAGGTTGAGCATGATGTTTGCATGTAGTTAGGTTTGATCATAGAGGCAGGGGTGTCTACATTTCCCTTTAACATTTCTACCAGAATGGCACTTGAAATATAATGCTGTGTCCCTGCCTGGCTTACAGCTGAGAATAAAAGTGCCTCCTGAGGAATTAAGACTAAATCTCACACAGCAGGTATTCGTCAGCTTTCACTATTAAACCGGAGCCAAAGGTGGTGCGCTCACTGCTTCCATGAAAACAAGACAGACCCCTCTAAGCATTCACTGCATGATGTTCACTGGCAACTCAGCATGCACAGCAGGCACAAGTACTTCTTATAAACCAAAAAAGTTATTATGTCCAGTCCTACACATCTCTATAAATATGGAAGGGTGCTAGAGCTGAGTGGGTAATGGCACCAGAATGACAATCTGTCCTGCAAGAGGAAGTGGACACATAAACAAACAATTCAACAAGATAATGATGTCACAGCAACAGATCAGCAACAGCACTGTTATAGGGAATAGCAAATGAAATAAATAGAAATACAGCCATTACCAGTAATATTAATTTAAGAAGCAGCATGAATCTTACAAAGAAACAGATCAAGCGCAACAGATTTTGGATAATGTATGACCTCAGGATGCAAAAGCTGAGCATCCTGCTCCAAAAATCACTAATCAACTCACTTTATGGAAAACAAGTTTCTCTTGACAATACAGGACAGCTGAGAACAGGTTTCCAGCAACAGACAGGGAAGGAGCAAAATGTTGTAAATGCAAATGTACTACCGATTGTCACTTAGAGTGACTGAGAAAGCCATAAGTAGTTACAGATTGCTGCAGATGCAATATTGAAATTTGACTCTTTGTATTTATTCCTTGGCTTTTAAAAAAATTCAAAAATCAGAAACCTGTGCAATAAAGAAAAAATAACATGTTTAAAGCACCTAGTTTTTTGAGGACAAAGCTATGAATTATGTGCGAAAAGATGAATTAAAAGATGTGCTATGTATTAGACCTCAAGGTAAAATAAAAGTGCTCAATGGACCAATTTTTGCAAAGCAAACTGCATTAGATCCGAGACACTGTATTACTGTTTTCTAAAACGCTCAAAGTAGCATCTTAACTACAATAACAAGGATTTTGAGGTGTGGACAAATACACTGAATGTGATGACCTACAATATTTATCAAATAGAGGGAATTCAGTATTTGTAGGCACCGCAATTCCATTTTTGTTGTAGCCACAACAACGTAAAACCGTTACTTCTGCTATAGTATGGCAGGGGTGTTGACAATAACGCAAAACAATTAACCCCTTGACAATGAAGAAAGAGCTCTTACAACACTACTGAAAGAAATGTTCTGTTAAATTGTGTGCATAAACTGAGAAATGCAACAGAACAATTTCAGAAGTGTAATATTATTATTATTATATTTGTTTGTCTATTTTCATTTTACTTTATTTTTGTTTAGTAGTAGTTTTAATAGTAGTAGTAGTAGTAGTAGTGGTAGTGTGCACCTTTTCCCCTCCATGACACTGGCTGGGCTGTGTATGAAATAAAATAATGAGTGCATATTGAGTGGGGATGAAATTTAAGATTATGTTATCTTTCAGCTTATCTTGACATTATATATGTACTGACAATGGGTTTGGGTATTTTAACAAATACAAAGAACAAGAGATGATCTTTGAATTCTCACTTGTCATGAACAGCTTTAAAGCTGTGTCTTATTTTTTAGCTGTAGTGTACCAGAAAATAACTTTGGCTACAAGTGTTTTAGTCAAGCCTACCACCTGTGTTTATGAACAGTACATCTTAGGTTTAAAGAAACTGGGGAACATCTGAGCAGTGAAAGAATCAAACTAAAACCAAGGGGGAAAGTATTTTCCTCACAGAGCTTACAGTAATGATTTGGCAGCTTTCTTCAGTCCTTGTTTTAATTAACTATTGGGAGTGAGAAAAGATTATACAGTACAATATGTGACAATATTCTTTTTTCCAAATAACCATGGCTTGTGATGAGGTTAACAGCAAGGGGGGGGGGGGGGGGCTGGAAGACATCAGCCAGAGGGTGAAAGTACACACCTTGTATATATTCTCTACATCCAGGATATCAGTCAAAATACATTTCTATAATCACAATAACTGTAGATGTTTTTACAGGATCATAAAATTTTGCAAAGATTTGCAAAATATCAGCAAAATTTAATTGCTGGTTTGAGAACTTTGCAAACAAAAACCCATTGTCTCAGCTTAAGAGG
>JAPZEB010000004.1:3392950-3406456 GCA_029783705.1 Chaetodon striatus | reverse complement strand
TTCTTTTGTGTGTGTGTGTGTGTGTGTGTGTGTGTGTGTGTGTGTGTGTGTGTGTGTGTGTGTGTGTGAATCCCTGTGACTCTTGCTCCCATTATTGCTTCGGCATTTTTTAAAGATCGCTGCAAAATGATCACAGTGTGAACTGTGAACTGAACTGTGGTACAACCGAAAGTGATACCACTGTAACTGCTGCAGACTCAAACTGAAACTGAATGTAATCACTTTTCATTGGACCTTTTTAAATCCTGGCTACGGCCCTGCTTCCTTGCCATGGATATGTGTACACTCATAGGGGACCAAAGCATCCTGATAAAGCCTTTCAAATGTCACTGCTTCATCTATACAAATATATAAGGGTTTTCCTCAAGATGTAATGCTCTGAGCCGACTGTATCTGACATATGTATCTGGAAGCTATCATTTAATAAAATGAAAAGCCATCCATGTATTTGTTTTTCAAATCCACACAGACCTACAAGGCCCAGAGGGATCGTGTCATAATACAAGCTTTGTTAGTTCCTGTTATATGATATATCTGACTTTAATTTCTTCTGTCATTAAAGCTTGAGAGCATTCGTGCTGAAGGAGCAACATCCTACCCTTTTTGGTACTGTGAGGCGAATAAGAAGGTTTTTAATTATATCTATATTTCTACAATGGAAAATGTAACATGTAGTGTTGCAATAGGTTAAAAAATGGCCATCTTTCCAAGATAGATCTTTTTTGGAAAACTTTTTTATTTTATATATTCAATTAACCACTATTTTATTTGTTTTCTGTAAAACATATTACTCAACATCTGAGTGCTGTTCCAAACCTCCTCCTTACTGTAACAAATTTCTGAATATTTAATTTGTTTTATGTTGGTCTAAAGTAAATCAAATGAATATTCAACTTCCCAGAGGCTGTCAGTATTCATAGTTTGCAGATTATTTTAAAAGGGATGTTTCCTCATTATTTTGACACAGAACACAGCCCAATCTGGCCGTCATTAAGTTACTTTCAAAACATATTTCCTGTTACAAATTAGTATTTAGTAAAAAACATCTTTTAGAAGACAGGGTTGCATATGCTTCTGTCTAAAAATGACTATGGTGCTAATATACAAATCTTTTAAGAGCAACTTGTTTTAGCTTGAACATTCCCACTTCACATAGTTAAAAGATGCGACTGCTTGCGCTCACCACAGCCACACATCACCCCACCCCAGAATACACAGGGACCGCTGACACTCACAGCTCTGTCAGATCCTTGCTCCAGTGTTCCTCTATCTCTCCCCCTGTCTTAAAAGGAAATGTCTGTATTTTTCAACCTGGTTCTTTTCCCTGGTTTTGTGTCTAAGTTACTAACAGGAATAATTTTTTTTTTTGAAATTGGTCCAATATTGAGCAAGGTGGCTGCAGCCAGCAGCCGCAATACAGATTGCAATGTAATCACTCAGGGCATTTGTGCACCTTAAATTTACATCCTCTAAAAGGGCTTGTTTTTGCCACCGACAGGCTCAGTCAGGCTCAAGTGTCTGACAACATTGTGGAAAGGATCCCTACAAACACAAACCTTTTAAGGTTGTGTACGTAAGATTTTTATCCAACCAAAAACATCCCTTAAATCGCCATCTCTACAGCTACTAGACTCCATTTAAATAAACAGTAATTTTATCATCCTAAAACACACTTCATTCAAAGTTTACAGAAAAAAATATATCCCACTGTTACAAAAAATAGTACCTGTAGTTTGGTTGAAATAAACCTTTAATTTACCCTGTTAGATGTAAAATACGCAGGATCTATAAGCACTAAAATGACTGTTCATTTAAGTGGTGTCTCTTGGCTTTGGTGATTTTGTCCCAAGTTGTTACATCACAGCCTGTTTTGCTGCTGCCAGCTGCATACTCAATACTGGACCACTTTCAAAAATCATTGTTCCTATTAGTCACTTCAACACAAAACAATAGAAAATATGGCCCAGGTTGAAAAATACCAAAGTTACCTTTAAAGCAACACATTTCAGCCATTGTCAGACATCTAAATCAGTATACAATGTCTGTATTTAGGGAATTCACAGAAGTGCACTATGAAAAGGGACCAGCATCAATGGAAAGTATTTTAAAAGACTTAACATGCAATGTACGAATTCAAAGAATTGATCTAGTCTTACGTTCCTCTGTAAACCTACAATATGTTTAAATCCCTATTTCAGGAGAGCCGAAAGCAGACGAAAACAATGGGGCAGCCTGGCAGTACTTGCTGCCATTAACATCAGACACCATACGGCTCTGACAGACTCCACTGCTCCTCACCTTTTGGGTTGAGTGAGCACAGTGAGGGACTTGTTTCACAATACTGATCCACAGCAAACTTGTACCTCCAGAGCTTTAACACAGCTGAGGTAAACCAAATCTGGCCATATTGTCCCAACTGTTCAGCATCCAGCAAAACAGACACTGTGAGTAGTTATGTGGGCCAGACCTGCAGTGTTTATGATGACTACAGTCTTTGGATGTCTACAATTTGGTTTATGTTTCACTATGATGCTTGCAGAAATTAAAAAGTTGCTTTATGGCCTCTGAGGAAAAAACAATAGCGCTAAAAGAAATGTACAAAACATCAAATCTTACCCCTAAGCTTGAAAAACTGTATTGGCCTTCATATAATATTATTGACTTGGTTTAGTTTGGATACCTCTGTACTGTATATGCTGATTGGATTGATCCATTGAGGCCCTGTGGCATAACAGCAGCTGATTAAAAATTGGAAATTAAAGAGGTAGAATTGCGCATAGCAACGATACACTGGAGCTTAAGAGTCTCAATGGATAAACCAATCACGCCACATTGAATATCTGATGCGCTAAATATACAGTGTGGTGGTTTTATTTGTCTTTGTTTGGCCGGAGTGTTGGGATTTACTTTGCAGCCGTCTCTGCCTGTAGGGTTCAAGCTGAAGTTGAGGACATGCGTTTGAACTGCCAGTGCCTCATCTGGTGTTGGTACAGGCATACACAAGGTTAGTCATCTATTATGGATGACCAGCCGCGGCCAGTGGAGGACACTGTAGTCACCTTGTTGGATATGAATGCACGGGGAGAAGCTTTGAACCCTGCATGAGGAAAACTCCAACTTTAGCACAGTGCACTTCAAAAATACAAGAGTATAACTGTTAAAAATGACTCACTTCTTGGTTCAGTTTTTCTTTAAATCATCTTCAGTACGGCTTTTGATAAATGCACTAAAACTGTGGATTTCAGGTAAGCCTGGCTGGAGGACCAGACGTTTTTCTGGCCTCGGACCCCAACTTTGGTGCAGTTCATTGAACCTGATTCCCCTTTAGGATTAGGCCAATAATAAGTCTGGCTTGTCTTCATGCCTGAAAATGCTGGAGTCTCAACTCATCCATTAGGCATAAACAGTCTCGTGGTGGGCACGGTGGCCATGCGGTGAACTGTGGCAGATTAGACGTCCTGCTTCCTGGCTGAACCGAGCTGGCTGGAGTGTGCAGACCTGGGACCATTTCAAGTCCATTCCATGTGTCTCATAAAAACATGGCGACAGCAGTGTAAAACACAGTCCTTAAGATAAATATTAATGGACAAGCAGGATTTCATTTTCAAACTTTCCTGTCTAGCAACTTTTGGCATGTTGACGATGGAATGTAGATGCTTTAATGTAGTGCTGTCATTTAGTTGTCAGTCAACAGGTGATTAACCAGCATTTATTTTTTTTGTTTAAGTTTTTTAAGGTAAAACACTATACATTTGATGGTTCCAGCTTTGCCATTGTAAGGATTTACTGTTTTCTCATTCTACAATTCACACAAAATGTATTTAGGATTTCAACTGTCAGACAGAACAAGACATTTAAAGATGTCTCCCTGGGCTCTGGGAATCTGTGATTGGTATTTTCTCACTATTTTCTGACATTTCAATGACTAAATTAGGGCTGGGCACTAGAGATAAAGTCAAATATCACACCATTTTTCACCAAATACCTTGATATCAATATTGCAATCATATTGTAGGGTTGACTATTTCCCAAAATATTTACACAATGACATTTTTGATAAATAGTGATCAGTATTGTGGATATAATTACTAAGTGGGTAAAGGTAAATAAGTGAGCAGCTAGAACAGTCTAATAAGTTCATAAAATTACATCACTTTACTGTGATGCAGCCTTTAAAACCTGGAGAAGACAAAACTTATGATACTATAATGTGTAAAATGTAAGAAAATATCAAGTCTCAATCACAATATAAATATAATATCAATATATTGTCCAGCTCCAGACTAAATAATAATTATATTAATCAAGAAAACAATTGGCACATTAATCAATAATGATGAAGGCTGTTTTGTTTTGTAAAGTTACAGGTACCAGACATGTTTCCCTATTGCTCTTTCTGTGCCAACCATCTGCACACTTATTGGGAAAAGGAGAAGAGAGTGTAGACAAACTAGCCTGACAAACTGCCAGTTATATCAAGAAAAACTAAAGCTTGGGGTCTTGGTGCGGGTTTGAATATCCACATTGGCAGTACCAATCCAGTTTGGCTTAAATGAAGTAGAAAGGGGCAAAAGTTCAGGCTTTTGGCCGAAGCAGAACACAACTGGGAATGTGGATTGATGACAAAAGTTCAGATACAGAAAGAAACATGAGACTTCTTAGTTCCACTTTGGTCAGTTGTTTCTGCTGTAGCTGTGCGTAGACAGTTTTTATATGCAAGAAGAGATTATTACTGACTCTTGTGGTGGTTTCAGTTCAACCTTCAGGAAAGTATTCAGATTATCAGTTGGTTTGTTTACAACCTTGTCAGAACGAAGGCCCTTTTACACTATGCAACTGTGGGCTATTTGAGATGAACGTTGACAATCATGAAACAAACAAGGTAAAATCTTCGGTCGTCAATCCAAAACAATGGTTCTAGATTGCACTGTAAGACACCTCCACCCACGTCCAATTTGAAACCTTGGCAACCAAAGATAGCCTGTAGGAAAAATTCAGACAGTGTCAGACATGTATGACTAAATGCTCACACATTGCTTTTAAAACCCACTTCTGTAAACTCACCAATCAACAGGCCACATGAAATGCCATTCTGGAAGCGCCACTTTTAATATCGTTTCGGCAAAATCAGTGACATGCCTCTGCTCTCATACATGTTTGACAATTTACAAACCTACACAATCATTGTATAAAAGCACTGTTGGATTTTGCTGTAGCAATGCCACCAGAGCTCAGCATTTACCTTGGTGGGTACATTACTCAGGCGTTAATATTACTTATTCACAAATTGATCTAAACTAAAATCACCCTTTATCTCATGCTGTTTTCCTCCTGTTTCTTCCCTGCTGCTTATTGCATAAACATATACCAGAAGGATTTCATAAGATGTTTAGACCTCAAGCAATTGAGACATTCACAGCTGTATCCCACTGCTCTCTCCCACGTCTCCCAGACTGCAACCTGTGCTGACTGCTGCTGTCCCGCAGTCTCCCAAGACATACAATGGAAAGAGGTCCAGTGACAGGTGTGCGCTTGAGCTAAAAAGCCCGTAAAGCAGCCTTCACAGGACCCTTTTTGTATCCACGAGGAGCTGAACAAGTGACACGGCTTTGGATTTATAGGTCGGGGCCTCCAGCAGGGTGGCAAGCTGCAGCGGGGCCTGGGCAGCGCAGCGGCAACACCGCTTCCATCTGTTGTCACGGTCTGCTCATATCTGCATGCTAATCCTTCTCTACCCACACCTTCGTGAAAACACCCTTGTGGCAGCGCTGCCGCCGCAGCTCTTTCAGGATGAGGAATTAACAGAGCAGGGAGCACAAAGACACGGACCTGAGGTTGATGGGATGTGAAACGCAGATAGAGCGGGGAGTAAAAAATGTGAGATTAGAGGAAAATCAAAGAGGTAAGAAGCAGAACCTCGGCGCTAGCTCATTTCCACATAAAAATGTTGTCACCACTCAAGCCTGTGTGCCCAGTGGATCAGCTTGATGTTCACTAACACATGCAAAACAGGCAGAGGGTAGTCAAGGACAGTTATTTGTTTCAAGGTCTCAAGGTCGGTGACATTCAGCGGGTGTCGAAGTGCGGCTCCCCTCCTCTGTTCAGCAGATGTAGCTGCTGGCAAAAGTCTCCCCAAGCTGACTAATCATTTGTGTATGCAGCTATAATATGCTTTCAATGACTGAAAATACAAATCATCCATCAAAGCACAGTTGTAATGTCTTTGGGCTGGAAAAGGGCACTGGGAGTAGGTGTGGCATATCTAAGATCTAATAAATATACATTTCCTCAGGCAAGAGGAGAAAGCTGCGAGATCTAAGGATTCATTTCCTACTCTGCCGACATAGCAGATAAGGTTTGATACAGTGCAGGCATGCGAAAATCTACATTCTGCAACCAAAATGTGGAACTTTATAAATGTATGTTCCACATAGAAATACAGAATTACTTGCTGCCTACAGTAATGTCTCTGTGACATAAGGAAGGGAAAGCATAAGTATAAGTAAAGAATGTTTTAATCACTAGGAATACAGGAGTCCATCACTTCCTTCATGTCTTTACATACACATACTGTGTTGAACATGTCTGTGCCCTGTGGCAAGCTGCTGAAAAACGGGCTGGAGTGCATCCCATGTGCTCGATATGTGTCTATTCTAAACAAATCTTCCAGTGGAGTGACAGTGGCAGAGTTTTTTTTTTAGATTTTGACTGAAATATTGTGTACATTTGGACAATAAAAAGTTAGACCCATAAGATAAATGTAAGACACAGAGACATTTTGTAAATGAAGCATTTTTGCCTCTAAAGCAGCTATTGTACCGTGACAGACATCCACAGGATTTATCTGCTCCCTAAAACCTTTACTCTGAAAAAAAGTGTGCAGTCAGCTGTTTCATTTGGAATACACACGGAAACAAAAACAAGAGGAAGGGATATGTTATCTTATCTCAAAGATGCTATCTCTGACAATGTTTCAGCTGGAGGGAAAATAACTCAACACTAAAATAACTTTATATATTTAATTCATATCCATCTCAATAAAACAGCAAGAGAGAAAAGCAATTTCTTTCCTTTATCATTTTAATTTTTCAAATGAAAGATTTTAGCCAATTAAAAAGTTCTTTTGACTGCATGTCAAAAAAAAAAAAAAAGATATTGTAATATTGGACGTCAAAGCAGTTTCCATTTTAAGCTGCTTTGTGAACAGTCAGCACCAGAGTAGGGAGTTTTACCATGACAGAGATGTGCAGGATGCGGAGCTCCTCTTTCGCAGAATCATTGGCCGGGTCTTCGGTCGGCTCAGGCAGGTTCAGACTGCCGTCCTGGTGATGGATGTGAAAGAGCAGAGTGCCATTCTCCAGCCACTGCTGCCTCCAGCGCACCAGAGGGATGTCCTCTGAATTCCCAGAGATCTCTGCCAGAGAAAACAGACAAACAAAGGGGACTAAATGAGGGGCTGCTCTCAACAATGGCCAAAATCATAAAGGGAATCCAGTTGAATTTGAGAAAGACAGACATGACAGACATCTCATGGTGATGGTTTCATATTGTACTGACATTCATGGTCAAGATAAATCCTTGTGCTTTTCAGGATCCCTGATATTTCCTCTAGTGAAAACAAGAGGGTCATATTTTTGGTTTTCATGTAAACATCTCCACAGCTGTTTCACAGATTACCATGTAAATTTGTAGTGACATTCATGGTCCCCTGAAGACGAATCATTAAGATTTTGATGATCCCTGACATTTCCCTTAGTGTCACCATAAGTTTGACATTTGTTTTTTTTTATTGAAATATCTCAACAGCTGTTTCATGGATTGCCATTTAATTTTGTACTGAAATACACTGTCCCCTGAGGGCAAATCCTAGTGATTTTCGTGATCCCTGACATTTCGTCAAGTGCAACCACGAGGGTGTCATTTTTGTTTTTCATTGAAATATCTCAACAGCTGTTGGATGCATTACTGTGTTATTCTGTGCTGACATTCATGGTCCCGTGAGGACGAATTGTTATGATTTTGGTGATACCTGACATTTTCTCTGATGTCACTGTGAGGTTGACATTTTGGTTTTTCATTAAAATATCTCAACAATGGGATAGATTGCAATAACATTTGATAGGTAACTATATTCCCCAGAGGATGAATCCTCATGACTTTGATGACCCCCTAACCTTTTAAACAGTGCCACCAGCAGGTTAAGTTTTCACTTATCTGTTAGGTAAATTGGCACGAATGTGTAAAAGACAATTATATCGATGTTTCCAAATGACTTTAGTGATCCTCTGACTTTTAATTAGCATCACCATGAGGTCATGCTAGAGGGTCAGCTGTGCTCTGTGTTTAGTGCTGACTACTTAATGCTAGCATGCCAACACTCAAGACATAACTGGTAAACATGATTCATATTGTATCAGCTAATTATTAGCATGTTAAAATTTTGTGAACATGTCAGTAAGCATTTAGCTCAAAATTATGACAGTTTCCAATTACCTTACTCTTTTGTATAGCAAAATGAATCTTAAGGTGATAGGGTGTACAAATAAATGGTGGCCAAATATATTTCATGGGTAGTCAGTGCAAACTATAACCGCTGCCTATACCTGAAACCCCTGTCAGCTGCAAGAGTTTAAATCCATGTTAGGAAAGAACAAAATCCCAAGAAGAGATGAAACTCAAAAGATAAAGATGAGTAAACAGTGATTTTATGGAAGCAGCGGAGCATATGAAGCATTGTGCTTTGTGTCATACCTCAGTTCCTCAGACACTGCACTCCTCGCTGTTTGAAATATTAGTGATGTACGTCGCCAAAACACACACGGTGCAGAAATGGAAAACATTATAAATGCATGACAGAGCTTTATGGGTGATTCTCTGTTATGTAAGTTTGAAGAGTAGCAAAGATGCATCAGGCTCATAAGTCATGAGAGGTAAGAGCGCTGACTGGAAGACATAAATCGAAACAGAGATCACAGAAAGTGCAACCAAGACTACAGACTGAATCCCACCTCCAACTCTACAAACAAGGTGCTCTAATAGACTGCTGTTGGAATGGAATAGATATTCTTGGCCAGATTTTATGCTTGCACTGGACTTACAGCAATACCAAGTGAGCAATGATGTAGTTATTGAAGGTCAAAAGATACAGATATTAGGTTAAAAACTATCCTAAATATGGATAAAAACTGAAAGTCTTTTAGACTTAAAGGTAACATATAACTGTTTTTTCAAGACCTTCAGTAAGTGTATTTCAATGTGTAGCACGTCTCAATTCTACATTGAAATATAGTGATAGAGATGCTGTTGAAACAACTATTGTGTTTAACAGAGAAATGCAAATTCAGTAAATTCTGCCTATTGATAATAGAGCTGTAGCAATTTTTGTATTCAGACCGAACCACTGAGATAGAAAGGTGCTGAGGTTAGTTCAACAAGCTGATTGTCGTGTCAAATATTGCACTAATATTACTGTATGTTTAAATTAAATGGAAAGAGATGTACCCATATGCATTTTTCCATTGTGCCAAACTCGCACCAAACTGTGTCTTCAAAACTGTGATATGAAATGAACCATGACTCTAGTTCACCCTTACATCCTCAGTGTCTTCACAGATAAAATACGTATCAAAAGTATTTCAACAAGGCTATACTACGTTCACAATAGTCCTTCGATCTGTTTCTGTTTTACATACAAAAGCCCTCACGGATCCAGTAAGTCTCTTACTTCTTGCAGTAATTCATTCGGACACTCGCGTTCAAATCTGCCTTTTATTGTCTGTTAGACGCCTCTGCAATACTGCTGAACCGTGGGACCTTATTTAAACAGGTATCTGCTACATGCTCTGCTCCAAAGGCACTTTGAACTAATACAAGTTCTTTACTTTTACAATGTCTTGCTTATTATTCAGTATGACCTTCTGTTCAGAAACCTCCCTTTGGAAATAAAAGCAACAAAAGCAATCTTAATTGACAGCTTTTCAGAACGATCATTTTGTGCATAAAATATATCAAAAGGTCTCATGTGATATGGAAATTATGTCAACTATAGTGTATAGTCTTATGGCTGCTGTGAAACTGCGCCTACCTGGGGCAAGTTTGTCTTGGGTGTGGCAGTACAACAGACCAAACATAAATACAGTGTGGAGAATGGACAACTTCTCATCTTTTCTCTTGATTTACGATTTCATCTATCATCAACTTTAATTGTAATGCATTAAAATTCTTTGTTTCTTAAATTATGTTTTGCTTAACAACCAAAAAAAGTCTACTGCATGAGTGAATATGTTCTCTTGGTCCATCACACAGTCAAACACACACTTCTATTCTCTGCCACTCCATCACGTCTTCCCTTACAACAATAAGCTGTATACATAAGTACTTCTTTTATTAGAATAACATTGTTTTTCATACAGTGTGGAGAGTGGACAACTTCTCAGCTTTTCTCTCAATTTATCAACAAAGATGTGAATGTCAATGGCTGTTGGTGCAGGTTTCATTTAAAGAGAGGGTCAAGTGCAAACACAAGGGCCACATTTTCTTCAAATTAATTTTGTTACATTGAAAAGGGTCTGCAAATGCTACTTAAAATAAAATTCTGCATGAAATAGACAAGAAGGTGGACAAATTTTGACAAGTTTAGCTTTATGTAACTTTCAAATCGTCACCATGCAATAGTAGCCAAACTAAGTGATTTGAAATTTACAGACAAAATAGAGAATAAAGAGATCCTGATATGAATATGGTACCATTTAAAAATCTAATCAATTATCTGAAAAAATGTATCATCAAAGAGCTGAAAACAGGGATGTTTTATTACTGTAACTCAGGGAAAGTAGATGTTTGGAGACACATGGTTTTCACATTACAGAGATGAAACTAAGAATTTACAATATATAGTTTTATCCGTACTTTATTCAGCGAGCCAGATGCAATGAAATTCCATTCTTATGTGCACTGTTGACGGTCTGGATCTGAATGACAATAAAGTCTTTGTATCTAGTCTATCGATCTATCTACAAAGTGGTTAACGTGCTAAAATGTCTCTTCTTGCCATGTGCTCCATTCTTTTCCTTGCATATTCAAAGAAACAGTTATTTAATGCATTTGCATTTGTTTATTACTGGTTTACAGTTTCCATTGTTGATAGCTGAGGCCCTCATTCCCTATCATATTGCTAATTAGGAATTTGCAGATCAGATCAGGTCCTATTTAATGGCGCCATGTGAAGGATGGTACACAGTGCACATCCTTAAAATGTTTATGGAAGTACTTTGAACTCTCTGCCATGAAATAGACTATTACACTAATTGCTAGCATGACCCAGTGCTGTACACAAATCCATTACCAAATATACTGTGCCAGCTCTGCTGGTATACAAGCTATCAAATAATTTAAAGCTCATTTTACACACAAATGACACAATGAACTGAAGAGAGAAGCAGTGCAAGCACAATGCAGAGAAAGGGACCGTGGGAGTGCACTAAAGGGACACAGTCCATTAGCGAATAGTCCATAATTGATCAAAGTCCATACTATGTGCCGGTTTATTCGTGCTGCGGCGCAGCAATGGTTGCAGGGAGAAATCACGGCCTGTAAATAATAATGAGGATTAGGCCTGATCAAAAGAAAGAGCCCAGAACTGAGTGACTCAAGCTGTAAGTTAAGGCACTTGTGTTAGCATGGGAGATGAGAATTAGGACGGGAACAACAAGGACTGGAAAGCCAGGGGAAGGCGACGGAGCAGTGTAGAGGTAAAGCATGAAAGACATCCGGCTCTCTCTACACAAAACCTACTTATCGCTACAAGGTCCTGTGTAGAGATCTATATATAAATGCAGGCTAACCCCATGCAACACAAGAACATTACACTGATTACTGCCAAAGATGTAGTTGCAAGCAAGATTTTACTGCTGATCACAGGCTTTTACACAGTGTGCAAAACCTCTGGAACATGCATCCAGATACACCAGCTTTGCACCTGCACAATGTGGGACTCAGTTGATTCAGGGCTTTAAAATATTTTCACCTGTTTGGTCTTCCTTGTCTGTTGACTGTAATTCATGCCTTCACATAACGACAGACATGGATCAAAGTATCGTCTTCTGAACTAGAAGCGTGTTGTTTGAAAGATATGGGTGTATAGACTGGGAGAATTTTGTTGCATTATGGGAGCTTGTTGGGATATCTGAACCCATGCTGAATGATTATGAAATGCTTTTTAATCTGTATTTTGAGATTCCCTCAACTGCAGCAATGCTAGATCATTTAATTTTGTTCGGGTTTTTTTTGTATTGTGCCAACTATTAAGTTCATCCCCAACATGATTAAATCATAGTCGGTAAACATCTACACACAATTATTTCCCACATATATTAGAAGTTAAATGTTTAAACACACTATACAAAAGGCACACGTGTCAGTTTTTTAACATTGGCCAAAAAGAAGATAGAAATAAACAGAAGAGAAACCAAGAGTGATGCATACTAATCTTAAGTTTTAGCCAAGCTCATGGGATGGCAATCTTTGTTGGTCAAATGTCAGTCCACACTTTGATCCAGACTGAAAAATGTTCACAGCTATTAAATGGACTGCCATGTAATTTTTCACAGACATCTATAGGTCCTTCAGAAATTAATGCTGTTGACTTTGGTGAACCCCTGACTTTTTTATCTAGCGCCAACATGAGGTCGACAGTTTTGCCTCAGAGTGAAATATGTCAACATCTGTGGGATGGATTGCCAGACACTTAAACACAGACAATCATGTCAACTGTAAACTGTAAAATAGTGTGGTTTCCTGACTTTTCATGTAGTGCATTGTTGGATCAAAATATGTCTATTATTTTGGTTTACAAATACCTACAAAACTAATGACATTCCGATCATCATCAGATGGTATTGTAGTGTATTAAATATTAGGCTGCACAGATTCTATCACTGCTGATCTCCACACAATGCAAACCGTTTGTACCAGGCTTTAAACATAATTATTTCTTTTGTAAATTTTCACATGGAGGTCTGTAGAGACTGACTGACTTCTAAAGCCAGGCTCAAGTGGCCGTTCAAAGAACTGCAGATTTTGGCAATTCTCCGTTGGCTCAATTTTCCAGCCCCAGAGGTTGCCGCTTGATTACAGATCACAAACTATATACAGTATAGTTTGTTAACATCACACTCTTTTAATTACTGAAGTATTTAGCACACAAAGACTTTTGTATTGTATTGGCTATTGTATCTATCTTCAATGAAAGGTATTGTCTTGTATTTCTTTCCTCTGTGTTTGACTGTTATTGTTTTCAAGTTATTTATGTAGTTTGAGGGGAACGGGTCTGCTCAGCTGATTTATACACAGCAGCAAACTAATATGATACTGATTTGCATGGGAATTTATGTAAAACTGAGGTTAAAGCATGAACACAAATTACAGATCACCTGTATCAATTTTTTTGGCAACATGATGGAGCAGTGGTTAGCACTGTCACCTCACAGTAAGAAGGTTCCTGGTTCA
>JAPZEB010000004.1:3363424-3374810 GCA_029783705.1 Chaetodon striatus | reverse complement strand
TCTTATTTTTAATGGAAATGTTGCAACAACAAAAAATCCCCCTCAACAGTAATGGCATGGCCTCAGTGTAATCAGTGGTAGCTTCAGCTGAGACCCAGTTCTAATAAAACTACATGAATTAAGTTAATCAAACTCATTCTTATTTGACTATGAAAAAACACTGCATTCCCTAGCAGTTTAACTTTGTCTACCAAACACACTGCAGCTACTGTATGTTGTTGATTCAAATTAACTGTATATCCTTATAAAGCCAGTCAGTAAATGTTGTCCTAACCAACAGAGATGATGAAAGTAAGACCCAAGCCAGAAAGATGAGGCTCAGAGACACACATCGGCAACCACGAAACCACAGCAATTCAAGCTAACCACAACTGATAGAGAAAAATGGCCAAAGGCACTGTTTGTCTGACTTCCAGCAGGGCAGAAAAGATGCTCCCATGTAATATCTACCGCACCTGCTGATTCAATACAGACTTAACAGTTCGTTAAACCTGGACAGAGATGTCATTTTTACACGAGAGCTGGGCAGTGGATGAAATCCATATCAAAAATTAATATTCAAACTATTAATATTCAGGATTACGTATTCACAGTGATACTGATTATCAATGCAATTAACTGTCTTCCACAGTTGCACATCGCACAAAACTTTAATAGCTCTTATTAATATTCAGATGGTATAATTGAATTTAGTGATTCCACTAGAGATGGCCGCACCTGCTGCCACACGTCTGATTTAAATGTCTGTAATCCTCCTGCACACACATTCATTTTCTGTATGGTTTACACTAATAGTTCATTGTCTTCTCATTAAGTTTGACTTTTTGACCTCATGCACACACATCAGCAATGATTAATGATTACATTGTTTTGTCTCATGCAGCATACTCCTAGTTTACTTAATATTGTTGGCTGACGATTAGTTTTTACCTGTAGCACACACATTAAATTAACTTCTATCCTGTCTTTAGCTAACTTTCCTTGAGCAAGTCTAATTTCTATTTCTTTATATTACCAATACTGAGAGTATTGCTGCTGGTTGCTGCTGCTGGAGGGACACCTTGACAGGCTGGAGCAAAAGATGCACACTCTAAAGCAGAGCTCTTAAATTCAGGAAGCAGACAATCAGAACATACCAAGTCCCTACCACATTATTTGGTGTGTGTGTGTGTGTGTGTGTGTGTGTGTGTGTGTGTATGTGTGTGTGTTCTGTTTAACTGACCTATTTTATGGGCCAATAACTTTATTTCACATTCTGTAAACTGGTGCTTAAAGGAACAGTGTGTAAGACTTTGGGGGATTTAGTGGCATCTAGTGGTGAAATGCAGATTGCAATTCTCCTGGCTAAAATGTTTGCAGTGTTTACTGTTACTGGGGTTTTTACCAGGAGCCAAATTCTCATCAAAGGTCTCTTCCTCTCCAAAACAAACAGACCAGGGGGTTAAACCAGGTAAAAAAAATACTGAATGAAGCAGTTTTAGGTTACAAATCAGTGTTTCTCTGAGGCTGTTTGGCATCTCAGAGACGGGTGACTCGCCCACCACATGCTCTTTTGTGTGCTCACCTGTTTTCTCTGACAATCTAATGTGTGCCCACCTTTGTCTGATTCAGACATTCAGAAGGTTTTTAGCAGGAGCCAAATTATCCGCAGAGGTCTCTTCCTCCTCCAAACAAACAGACATGGTGATTTAACCAGTAAAAACATTGAATAAAGCAGTTTCATGCTACAATCCAGTGTAACTCTGATGATACTTGTTGCAGATGGGCTTCTTACTACGGTGGCTGATGTGAAAATGTAGCCCTATCTGGAGCCAGTGTCTGGTTTGTCCATTCGGGCTACTGTAAAAACATGGCGGCAAAACATGGTAATCTTCATAAACGAGGACAGCTCCCTATGTAAACATAAACAGCTCATTCTAAGGTAAGGAAAACACAACAATTCTTATTGTCAGCTAATTATACACTGAAGAAAATATACTTATTACACTATATTCCATTTCTACCAATATATCCTCCTAAATCCTACACACTAGACCTTTCAATCTTGTGTAAATAAAACCCTGTGTTTTGGAAATCCATCTAAGCAGGCGCATAAAAACAGACAGTGCAGGCAGTGGGGTGGGAGTGGAGAGACGGGGCCCTCCAACAATGTGTTGGGCAGAGAATGGGTCCTTATTCAGATCACCTTGGATATACGTCGTGTTCAATGGATGTTAAATAAAAACAGTGCCATTTCCTAAAAATGCCTTCAAAAAGACAGAACAGTCTCTTTCATGGTTTCCATTTTTGGAGGGGTAAAACGGTCAGTACCAATCTATGATGACATTTAATTGCTATTCTACATAAGTTATTAAAACTATAAATGTGTGTGCACACATACTTAAAATGATAATGATTCTGAGATACAGTACATGTATTACCTATTCATGTGCAGTGGGAGATGAACATCTTACCATAGGCAAGTTCACACAATACTGTGCCCATGGAGAGAAGTGAATCTCTAACCCTTGTACTGATGCATTGTTCTATCCATTCTGTGTTATCCCACTTCAGTAAAAAGCAAAGATATGAGGAAAGCAGAGCGATTTGTATAATCCATGACTCTGGAGTCAGTTGAGCCCCCTCGCTGCAGTTAGGCATGGCCAGCCACTGGAAGGCTGGCTTTAGACAAAACATCAATGCTGTATGGATCGAATAACAATGTAAGCTGTTGAGTGTAGTGGTTCTACACACTCAAAAATAAAGGCCCAGCATTCCTAATACCAATAAAAAAAAAAGCAATGCAGGCTTTAACACATATTGATTGCATTGTAAAAGAAAGGTGGTAGTATATTGCATCCACAGTCAAAGCCTGCACCTTTTTCACAGAAGGTGCAAATCTATTTCTTCCTAAATCTATTCATTCTGACTTTGTGCCATGCTCTTTTGCGATGATATACTGTTGCACATTCCCTTCTGAAAAGTGCTGGTAAAACAGATACTTCAGACATTTTGTATAGCACTTCCACAAAGTTAGGAGACTTTCAAGAATCATCAATGCAGCAGAGGCTGAGATATCCTGACTTTTAGACTCATTTACAGCCTCAATTACAAGGCAATCTGCATTGTGATTGAATTTGCCAAATCACACCTGAAGCAGGTGGTCTGGCATGCATTGTGATCAGGTGTAAATGCAATCTGTACAGCGTGACCACAGTCTGGAAAGTGAAAGTGTCACCTAACTCTGCCTCTTCCTGTTAGCTCAAGCTGCTCAGCAGCAGCTACATGAAGTAACAGGAGTTAACCTTGCAAAAAGTGATTTAAAAATGGATGACACACCCATCTATGCCATTGATTCCCTTGACCTGGGTATGTGCCAAGTCTGCCAGCCGTGCCTAACAAGTTTTCATGCTGAGATGCGATCACAATGAGGGAAAAACTGAGATAACAAAAACGCTTATTAATACTACATCTAAATGTAAGGCTCCAGACTTCTTGTTAACAAAGTTACTGTTTAAATTCAATGCTACCATCCTACAAACATGTATCAGTGAACTTCCTTTTACATTAAACATCTGCAAAGCCCCGTCTTCTCCTCCACTGTTTACATCCATGTTTACTGGCTAGCAATTATCTTCTTCACTGCCTTTGTTTCTCAGAGCATTACTGCCATCTGTACATCTGGTATATATTTCAGGTATATGTATGTATATGAATACTGTGAAACAACTGGCAGGATTTTAAAGCTGCAGCACTGAGTCAGTTAATATAGCTCATTAGATCTATCAAAGTGGTTCTCAGCTTTGTTCATTTCATAATGTAACCCATTTAAATATATATGTTTTCCTTTTTTTGTGAAGTTACCTGTGACAGATGCAAAACATGTTTGGTAGAAACACACACCAAATAAGCATAACCACGAACATTATTGCATTTGTTGTAAGAGTTAGCAGTTAATAATTGCATTGGAAATGCAAATATTAAATATAAAATGTGATATATCAAACAAATATTTTTATTTTTATTGAATTTATTACAGTAAAATCATTTTAGGAATAATGCATGACCAATGTTTTTTTTGTTTGTTTGTTTGTTTTTTTTAATCTCATGTACCCCCTGAAAGTACCCCTGGGGGTACCCATAACCCCAATTTGAGAATAGAGGAGAAAACCCAGATGACAACATCATCAATGGTTATTTTCTCAGACTTTAGAGAGCTCCTCCAGAGTTTCAGCAACAGTTGTGTTAGAGTGGGGAAAGGATTTCTCAACCACTAACCCTCCCCTGATTTTCACATCCACTTTAGGATTTGTGCTGCTTGTTTTCTGGATACATAAAGTTGTTTACAGGGTGTGTAAACACAAGTCATGTGACTTTTATACTGGTGTATGAATACAGTGTGTCATCAATGTCTTTTGAGAATCCAGGCGGCGTGTGTTAAATGCGGCAAACTTGTTTGCCTGTGTAATCAGGCTGGTAAATTAGCACTAAACACCCTGAGAGGTGGGAATGACAATCTGTCAGAACGCTGCAGTCTGACCAGCCGTAACCGGCTTACACTGGGGCTGCCGCTGCCGCTGCTGTGGCTGCTGCGGCGAGCTCCCGACGTGCTGGGGCTTATCTGGGGCACGCAGGAGGCACAACAATGAACTTATCACCATCCAGCCACTTGGCGGGATGTAGCTGCAACCCCGCCGCGCTGCTCTGACCGCGAGCCGGCTCCGGTTCATTGATCATACACACCAGCAGAACCTAATCTAGGGACAGTGAGCCTTTCAAACCGCAGGCTCTGGCTTTGGACAGAGAAAGGGTGGGGAAAAAAAGAAAGAGAAGTTTTGCCAGGTAATATAAAAAGCTGCTGGTGAAAGGAAAAAAAAAAGAAAAAGAAGTTCAATAACTTTGCAGGGACCTCCACACCCTGCATGTCAACTAGCTTCCAGGATTTTGATTGAAGCTCTGCACAAGCCCGCAGCAGGGCTTTTCTATTCCTTCTTTTTTCTTTGTTGGCGAATCGGTTACAGTGCCACAAGAATACATAAAAGTTTTAGTAGGAGGGTTCCAACGAGGGTCAGAGAAAAAAATTATTTTTTTGGGACAAAACCCTAATACAAACAAAGATGACTCTCAGTGTATTTGCTGGCTGTAAAGCTTTCAAAGCAGCAACAAAGATGAGGTGTCAGACTGAAAATGAAGAAGCACCATCCCATACAGGCAATTTCTAAAGCATGCAATGTGATTTTACGTGCAGAATAACAAAACGCAGGGTTACCTTAATACCCAGACAGATGCATTACATTCTGACACAGTTACTGTCACTGATATTAGATATTTCACGGCTACTGCAGACAGTACAGAGAAATCATTCGAGCTGTATATTAGAAACATCAGAGCCTTTTAAACCTGATGTGATGTGATTTCTTGGCACAATATCCTCTCTGTCCACGTTTCTGCAATCAATTAAGCTGTGGGAACAGTCCTAGTTCAATGCATGCATGTATACTAGCATGCATACACCTCCAGTCATGTTCTATTTTCAAAGGTTGCAATGTTATCTAAGCCTTTTGTATTTCCACACTGCTTGATTCCGTAGACTAGCCCCCCATCATGCCTGACTCCCTCTGTCCTGTCTCGAGGAAGGATCGGAGTGATCGTCACATCAAACGGAACACGGCGACTTGCCCCTCGCAATCTCGGTATCTGGAGCAAATTGAAGGTGATTTTCAATAACTGCGCTGACGAGCGGCAATTGGCGGATCAGAGTCATTCTCTCCGTCTGACAGGCTGTAATAAGAGAGACGATCTGACGTTCACTGTGTTTCAAGTGGATCATAGCTTAGTTTACGCTGCCTGCTTGAAGAGCGTTTTTACCTGCCTGGACGTGATGGATATGGCGGTGCATGTGTGGAATGTATTCTGAGAGGAGTCTTATGATAGCAGTCCTATTTGCATTTAAAGTTAGATTGAATGTGAACCTTGTGAAATTGGATTCAAGTAAAGGTAAAAGAAGAAATCTTTTACTTTTACCCTTTGCAAACTCAAGAGTTAAAGCTATTTATCACATTTCTTTTGACTTGAACAACTTGCCGCTGGTTGGGATCCTAAATGGCTGTGATAAGAAAACTACAACAAGCACAAGTGAAGTTACAATATCTCTTCGGCGTGATGGACAACACATTATCTGAAGCAATATTCATTACCCGGCATTGTTTATCTCCATATTCACCTTTGATTGGATGTTTCACTATGTTTTTTCATTCCTCAGGATGCAAATGAGAAGAATAAAACCTGGCGTTGATTTTTATCAGCAATTGCTTTCTGTGCATCATTTTTGTCTGCACTTTCCAGTGGTAATAAATTCCCTTTTCCACTCTTGAATTTCCCTTCATTTCTACTTTGGACAATTTCTTATAATCTCATGTAAGATTGGATGCTACATTTCAGTTAGCAAGACTTTCACAGAGGAACTGACCGTTTATTGCAAATTAATATGCAGTTAGATCTGGTGAAAAAGGCTCTGCTCTTTAAGGGAGCTCTCAAAGAATACCATTGATACTCTCTGATGAAAGGAGTTATCCACCAATAATAACATACAGTACACAAACATTACATCTAAGTCAAATTAACAGGAACAAAACCACAAGGAGAGGAGATGGGGCTGTGGACAGAGCTGCAACTACCAGCACTGCAATGACATAAAGAGAATGACAGTAAGAAGTGTCAATGGCTGTCTTCTACACCTACATTAATTCGACTGGACATTATTAATCAGCTGGTAGTCAAACAGCAAATGAAGAAGAAACTGATTGCAATGCATGAATGTAGCAGCACAAGTGCGACTTTGGTGCTATGCTCAAACTAACACTATGCTCCACATTTAATGAGTAAATGATACTGCAGATCTTAAAAACTTCACCAATACAAGAGTGGCTTAAAAAATAAATTTATAATAAGGCACAACATTACAGAGGCCCCTAAAGATTTTTTAGGCCAAGGACCTCATAGCTCAAAAACATACAGATCAGGGACCCTCTGCTACATACATTGTATAAAATTAAGTTACACTAAAGATAATTCTCTGAATATTTTTGTGGTAGCCTGAGCTGCTTAGTCAACAGCAGCTGCAGCATGACTAGGTGCATTAGCCTCATCCTCTCCAATTTCACCGACGGTTTCTGAGGTGGATGTATATCAGTCTCTTGCTCAAAAAATGGTGGGAAAAAATGTCTGTACACTTGGGACGATGACACAGCTAACTGGCATGGTACATTAATGTCAGCTTTCTAGTTCATGGCTTACATTATTGTTGCGCCTATTCACCTATTCATATACACAGACCAACCAGGGCATTAAAACCACTGGTGGGTAAAGTGAATAACATCAATCATCTTGTTACAGTGCAATGTTCTGCTGGGAAACATTTGGTCCTTGCATTCATGTGGATGCTACTTAACGCGCTCCACCCACCAGAACACCGATGCAGACCAAGTAAACCCCCTAATGGCAACGGCACTTGTTAATTACAGTGCCCCCCTAGCAGGACAACACACCATGCCACACCACAGGAATGTAACAAAGAACTCAAGGTGTCGACTTTTCTCCCAAATACCCCAGATCAAACATTTGTGGTGCTGGTGCCCAAGAGGTACTCCCTATCCATGAAGGAACCCAGTGCAGCAGTGTGACTCACTGACGTGTTTTTGATTTCTTTCTTTTTTTCCTTTTGGCCAACAATGGAGCTCTATGGCACAGAGGAATAATATATCAGGCTTTGATGCATATGCAATACTTGTTAGTGGGGCAAAGTTGTTATTTATGATCATTAAGTTCAGTTTAGTGCATGTGTTATATTATAAGACCGGGCATGTTATTATGCTATTTCTCAATCATCATTGTTGTCTAAAAGCCTCTCTCCTAAGATGACAGAGGATGTTCTAAGCTGTACAGACTGTAAAACCACCTGTGACACACTTCTTACTTCTTATTATGGGATATATATAAACAACATCAACAAATCTCAGCTCTGTCATGCATTTAAGTTCACAACATTCCCAAATAAAAAATTATGTGTCATTTTTTTCAAGTTAGAAAGCGACAAAAAAGGAAAATAATCGCATGAGCTGGCAGCGTGAATGAAGCCTTTGGGATCCTCAGAACTGTATTTTTCTCTGGAAAATAGTGTTTCACGTTCCCCTGCAGACCGTCTCACAAGGAGAAAACTGCTTTATGGCAGGCGGTGTGGAAAAGTACCCACAAATCTCCCAGAATGACACCAGGGCTAAACAATCTTGGCTTGATCAGAAATGTGGGGTAGAGGAACATTTTGGCTCCAATATAATCATCATCATCCGACTCTCCTACCCTGTGTTCTGCTACTCTAAAGCCATCCCTGCGCCCAATCTAAATTCAAACATTGTGCAGCACTAATCACCGGTCTCATAATAATCTGTACCATGGCTCATATTCAGTATGGACCCACCATGTCTAAACATATTAAGCAAACAACTAAATCACACGCAAAGCTCCATCCCACGACAAATTGCCAACAAGCTTGTATTTGGTGTTTGCCTTCTGTTTTGCTCAATTGGCGTTGGCCAGGAGCATGGTGCTAACAAAGGCTGCATGGCGGGATGCTGCTTCAGTAATACCTTACACAAAGATACCACCCCACTGTGTCAAAGTCACACTCTCAACACGCTTAGCTGTATTTAGAATTCAAAGAAAAGCATGTGACTTTTCCTGCAAAACACCGCCTTTACCTAACAAAATGAATTACGTAAATAAATATATTCATCTTTTTCTTTACTTGCTTTTTATGGAAATACCCATTTCATTCCATGTTGCTAATTAAAAAAACTGCATTGTGGTAAAGATTTAAATGAAACTGTGTAGATTAAATATGTGACATTTTGGGGGATGTTCATGCTTTAACATACTGTGATTAAAAGGGGCATACCACTGATTTTACACATGAAGTAATCATCAGGAGGAGGAAGACTCTGCTTGTGAACATTATTATGTCCTCTGTACTGGTAGCTCTGAGAGGAGCTTCTACAGTCCCTCATGATGTCTTCATGGTTATCATGGATTAGGCTTAAAATGTCACCAGAAAGACTGAGTTACAAACTGGTGGCATGAGGTAGAGGTCTTCACAGCTCTATGTGGACCCTTGTAACCAAGACCTGGCCTGGGATCTGTACAGGTTTCAGTCCACATTTTATTATGGTCAATCAGGTCCTGGATCTGTTTATTATTACATGTACTACCTGAGTGGATCCCAAAAGGCTGGAGGTCACTGCTGATCGCAAGAGAAACACATAAGCACTGTGTGTGTAACTTGCGTGATGACTAGGCTGACTACGCTCAGATTACAAGCGTGAAAGTAAGGCACAGGTGAGTGGAGTGGAGGAGCAATGGATAAACTGAGGTGAAAAGGAAGCTACAAGAAAATAAATATGAAGAGGTCAGACCTAGCAGCACCTTTTCTGTCTGGGCCTCCTTCATGCAAATTGTGGACAAGACAAAAATAACAGAGTTTAAGTGCATTACTTGTGGCAGACTGTTACATTCTGTGTGTAGCATTAATCAGAGGTGGGTACGCTAAACTCACACAGTTTATTGATCCCCATGCTGGAGAAATTAAGCCATTACAGCAGCTCACATCACAACAACAGACTCAGTGCCAATAGACAAAAATCAAATACAAATCAACATGTAAAACACTATATAGCCTATACTGAGATGGGGAGGAACAGTATGTTGTATACATGCAACATCGTAAATGTTTCTAGAGGTAGAGCAGCATTTTTGTGGTAACTGTAATCACCAGGTTTGTCAGGTCAATAAAATAGACCTCTCAGACATGCACTGGATCTGGTGTATCTATTTTTTTAATTACTGGGTCCAATCAGATGACGGTACAAATCTCCTGGGTCCAAGGTTCAGGTCTGTCGTTTTGGACCCATGAAGACCTCTAGCATGGAGTCTGAAAGACATGGGCTTCAACAGGTATTCTAGTAAAAAGCACTATTGTGTTGCATTATTAAAATTGTAGGATCCAGTTATTTGGGGGCCTGACCTGTTATTAAGGGAAACTACAACCCCCTGTTTACTTGCAATCTGTGTCTTAGAATAATTCATCTGGACAATGAAACCTGATTGTGGGTTTTTGGATTGACAGCTAACATTAATACGAATTTCTGTTCTCTCAGTTCTGCATGCACAGTGATTGGATCTAACTAGATGAAATATTTAGGAAGAACTAGCATAGATCTCAGATCAAGGGAAGTTACATGTGATACTTTTCAGGGACTTCAACAACATGTAATGTGAGGGTCAGAGAAAGAAGGAGGTAGTCAAGGTTTCATTAGGCTACATAGCATTCTTGCTAGTTGGGCCACTGTAATCCTTGTACTGCTTTGACTATTGCAGTTAAGGTTCTATACAATAGTCTTCATAAGTTACTTTAACATTTCTATATCACAAAATGTACCCACATTAACCACCATCTTAAATGTCACTGCAAGCCTTCAAAAGTCTCTTGAAGTGATGCTGATTGTATGAGATTTTTTTTTTCCTTTCATAGGAAGGACATGTCTGTAGCTTTTTGACAGGCCACTTGAGATCATAGGAAAAAAATGACAGTCAGGCAGACTTTAACTGCCTAGGTTGATTTTTTTTTTTTTCTTAAATGTAGTCACATTGACAGATTGCAAATACACATGCGGCCACACCACCTCCAAATGTCTGGCTGATCCGATAGCATTTTAAATGCATTTTCTATGCATTTACACCTACACTGACATAGATTTTTTCTTACTTCTTTATATTTGTTTATATCCACATAAAGATCCGAAGTTCATACCAAGTGTAAATACGGTTAAAAAATAAGGATATCTTGGTCTGTGATGCTTTGATTTTGACTATTCCTTCCTTTTTCTGTCTCTCAGCAGTCCCCAAACCTTATGGAATTGCAACACTAAATCACTGGACTCACTGCAATAACAAAAATCCTGTACATGTAAAGGTAAATGAATATGGGTACTTAATATTCTGGAATGTGTACATTTGGTTGATCTGCAGCAGTCTTTATGCAGAGTGAGGTTTACTCTTAGACATATTTTGATTAATCTGGTTTTATCATGCAAATGCTCCCCCTTTACCGTGTACAGGTAGACAGATTTACTTGTAACCAATGATTACCTTAATCTATCCACAAAACAAGCTGCTGATGAATTATGCAAATACTACATCTGTTTCTGCACAAATGGATCTCTGTGGAAAATGGCACTGTCGCCACAACACAAGATCCATCGTCAGATGTCAGCTACGGACTGACGCCGACACAAACTGTGTGATGCATTCGACGAGCTTTTGTACGAGCCATAATGATGGAGGGCCGTAAACAATG
>JAPZEB010000004.1:3345402-3360567 GCA_029783705.1 Chaetodon striatus | reverse complement strand
TAAACAATTCTTCCACTCTATTTGTTCATTCGCACCAGGACAAATGAGCAAAAGGTTTAAAAAGACCCTTAGACTACCTCTACCTTCTCTGAGGCTTAGGAGCTAAGCACTAAAATTCTTTCAATTACTCTTAGACCAGAAACTTACCCAACATGCCCCTTCCTTTTTTTAACTCAGCCATCTAGGAGCCACTCTTAGCCTCAGGATTCTTTGGGACTAAGACTCTTGTACATTAGTTTAAGAAAAATTACTCGACAGCAGCACTATTTTAAATAAACAACACCATTTCCTCATGTTTCCTGTTTAGCTCTGCAGAACAGAAAGCTCCAGAACATTTCCTATATTCAGACTATCATGAACAGGGCTTGTACAGAGTTTTTAAGCTGGGTAAACTATGGTCTGCACATAGTCGCTCCAAAAAATCTTCAATGACAGACCTTCGACTTGTTTCTAATCGATTCAAACACTCCAAATCAATTCAGAGGGCTTTCAAACCTCAAATCGATGCAATGCACTGCTTTATTGCTTTTTGGACAGCAGTTGATTGACTGTCTGAAGCAACTCACTGTCTCACAACACCCCAGCAATCCTGATGAACAATTAAAAGAATGGAATTTCAAACTACCTTTGGTAATTAGTTAATGGATCCACTTCATCACACTTTTCTGCTATTCAACCTACAATCATTTGACAGTAAAGGAGCTATGGACTTTGAAAGCAACAAAATGCAAGATCACATCAAGGGTCAGTCCTCATTTAGAGCTTGTAGTGAGGACAGGATGTTCTTAGGATGTGTGTTTGTGCATCTTTAAAAGAGAATGCAGTGTGAATTAGTGAAAAGTATAGAGGAGATAGCACCTACCTGCTGTTAAAACGATGCTTTAACTCTGTCATTCTCCAAACAAAATGTGTGCCGAGTGTTTGAAGCTGCAGATATCTAAAAGGTAATTTCATGCCTGTAGCACTTTGCCGTGTGAGCACACGTTCAATTATGATACATCTGCAAATGCTAATTGCGGATTGGTTAACAGTGCTAATCAGCAAAGTCATTATGATAAACAAAACAGCAGATGAGTGAGATACTAATAAGTGGGACTTTCTGACTGAAAGAAAAACAGTTTTAATGAGGCATCTGAGAAAGTTAAAATCAGGTTTATTTCATCAGAACAGGCTGTTTCGGCTACTTTCTAGCCCTTATAGCAACAGATAGTTATCTAATTCTTCAGTTTTACTCTCACCAAATTGCTCAGCACAACCACAATTTTCTTTTTTTTTGGGATTTCAGAGCCTTGCTGGAGGCTACATCATAGTTGAGCTGCTCCCGAATGTGAATTTTCCACATTGGATCTGATTCTGCGGTTTAATAAGTCATTACTATTGCAAGGTGAAGTGGGCGGTGATAGGGCGCTATCTAAAGCTTGCCGTAGGTTTTTCTACTGATGACTGGTGAGGATTTCCTAACTTCCCATGAGCACAAGATTTTTTCATAACAGTCTTTGGTTTCATTTGCATAACTGCACAAGACCTAATATCTCACAAAAATGGTTTATGATTCATTTGGAACAAGCAGTATCCATCAGCAGTAGGGCTGGGCGATACGATTCTTCTGATTGTACTCGTGCTCCCTGCAGTATTAATAGACCTTCTTTCACTAAAGAAAAGCTGCTAACAGAGTTCTGCTAATTCGGTAAGACATCTAATTCCCTATAAATTCTTCACAGTAAAAGTATGCTGTTATTTTGTTTGAAAGCTTTTATTGTGAAACAGCAAAATAAGGAAATGTTGTGTTTTCATCAGCAGTAACTAGTCATAACTCCTTTACAGCTCCAAAAATGCGATATGGTTTGACTGGGAGTGGCCAAAAGCACAGACAGAAAAACTCGACAAGTGGGTAAAGGCAAACACAGATCAGCAAGAACAGTCTTTTAAGTTCAGAAAATTATTGTAATGCAACCTCTAAAACCAAGGAAAGACTGTGGTATATCTGACACAAACATACTAATGCAACTCATAAAATCACATTTATACAAGTCTTTTTCAATGTTTCTTTGTATATGTATGAGAGCAACGCTTGGCCAAAGGGTGATATTTGAACTTTCTGTTTTTCAGACAATTCCTGGAATATGTAAAATTTCATATCTTTTTTTAAACTAATAAATGTTATGAAAAAAAGAATGTAATGATTCACAGCTACAGGTTATCATTTGTGTCTATGCCAAACATGAACAATGTGATGACATCATATCAGGGTCTGACTGTGAATAAATGCATGTCGATTGATTATACAGACAGCTCTTCTCTGCAGACAAGGCTCATAGACTTTTTGCTCCTGATAACAGCAGTCTAATAGAAAGGGTCTCCATCTCCTGCTGTCGTCTCTCCACTATGGGACTACACGTATGATATCACAATATCCATAATCTAAGACAATATCTTGTTTCATACTAGGCATATAGGCCTATTTGGCAGTTGATACTCCCTTTTCTGATTGTTTATTTTCAGTTCCCTTGTTGAGTAACACAAGAACTGAGTTGGTATTACATCTGAATCTTAAGTCTCCACAAGCAGATGTTCATTTACTGCACTGAATTACCTCAAATGACCTGGTGTGAAAAATTGCATATCTATCTAACTATCAACATGAGATATGGTCGTCATGGATTATGACCACCATGTCCCTTCAGCCTTTCATTTGAGACAAGAAGATCATTTTCTGTCTCCACAGGAAAACAAAGTCTCAAGAAGTCAGTCAAGGACAGTCAAAATTGATCTTAAGTGCAACTATCTCCATTACGGTCTCAAGACGTTTTACAATATAATGTAATTTTTCAAATTCTAAATACAGATTGATGAAGCATAGACACTATACCGCAGCAAAAAAAGCTTTTCAAATTTGGGGCAGTCACTACTGACAGTTTTTTAGTATCTCTTACCATTTCTGTAAAATGTGCCTAAAATGCCTATCCGAGGCATACCCTAAGAAACTGAAATCTGTTCTCAAACCATTTGAAGTACATGCACATAGAGGGTCTCTTTCAAAAGGTTATGATTTGATTGTTTTGTTGTTTTTTTTCCCCCAACAGTCAGTGCTACTGGCATTGAGTAAATTAAGTTTGAACACACCAATGTAGAAGCCTTTTATTTCTGACTGAATATATGCCTGACTATATCTCTATAGACTATATACTATAACTGGGACTTATTAGCTGGAAAACACAATAGGACTATAGCAATAGACCTTACCCAGTAAAAATACAAAGTAGATAACATACCACAGAAAATCAATACTTAACACTTAAAGGGTTTGTCAAAGGGTTTGTCTAGACGCTTAAAAAAAAGAGGTTAAAACAAGGTACTTGATGTGTAATTTAGAAGGAAAAACAAATCAATCAAGATTGAAAAGTCTATTTAGAACACCTTTGTATATAAAATCTATTTCTAGAAAATCTAAATTAATAGGACAGACTACATTTTTCCCATAAGATAATAAATGAACCATTGGTTATTTTTTATTTATATTTACAATGGTCTTACTTCTTGCTACTCAAGATGCATACCATTTTTTGGGGAATTTCATTAGCTATACAAAGTCATCAGCACAACCGCTTGCTAACCGCTTGCTCTCAACCCAAAGCTAGAACTAACTATGTTGTACACAATTAACTAACTTAGTGTGTTGTGGTGCGGTGGAAGCCACTGGAAATGATCGAAAGGGCGATTACTGTTAGTTCCTTGTTCAAGACAGTGATCTTAAAACGCTGTCTCAATCCAGGCATTGGTCAGAGTCAAAATATGTCAAAGTCTGATAATTCAAGGTCTAGATCCCAAACTACTAAATCTGTTGTCTTTAAGCAAGGACTGTGGAAAAGCCAAGAGACAAACGAAGCAAAGACAGTGCAACTAATGACAACACAAACATACTGAAAGACATTCCAAATGTGCATGAATACATAGTTTTGGCTTGACTGTTTTCTTGCTTAAATGGTCTTGCTAAAATTTACACGTATTTACACGTTCAGACTTTCAGCAGTTTAAAATTTTGCATATTCTTGCCTTGCTGTAAATTTGTAGTTGGTTTAGCCCCCTATTAGTTTGAAGCATGTGGCCAGGTACTACACATTGCATCTTTAATATCCTCCATGAATTGTGTTTCACACTTGCTGCTGTAGCTCCAACTGCTGACAGTGTTAATAAGCAGGCCAAATTAGCTGTTGTTATTAGAACACCAACACACACCTGTTCCTTTCACCTCTCACAGTATTTGATCAGATGTTCAGGTGGTGGTCAAGTAGTTAGACACTCCTGGTGTTTGGCAGGACAGAGGGTCTATCGATAATACAAATGTACGTATAAGGTCAGCGTCTGCCAATATTGCTAGTGCTTATCATGTGTTGTCAGCATAAGCTTTAATCATTTGTTGTTGAAGTATGCAGAGGGAATAAAATCAATATTCCCCAATAAACTGCAGTTAAAGTTTGAAAGTTAGCAACCTCAATTCTAAAGCCAACTTACAGATTTAAAGAGAATTCAAGGCCAGCAGGGAAACATTCAGGTCACACAAGACGACTGAATGGCCACAATAGGCAACTTGGCAAAATGTGTGAAATCTCTCATTGTAAAAGAGTCATGCATGTACAGTACATGACTGATTCCCCTGATGTCAAAGCCCAGAACCCCAATTTACTTTTCTGTTTTCAACTGCTGGGGAGAAGAAATAAAAGCCCTCAGGGTGACGAAATGTCAAAACCAATTATGCTTACGACAAAGGACCCATGAGTCACCTACTTTAATAAAATTAAACATCTTTCAGTCCTTCAAGCAATGTGCAGAGGCCCACTCTATTTTACATGATTTTCTTTGCTGATAGAATGTAATTATGTGATCTCTATTAATAGCCTTCGTTTGGGAAAGCACAATAAAAAAAACATCAGTCAAAGGTAAATGTATTCTGCCTAGGAAGAAATTTTGGCTTCCTGTGTTACCTACAATGTCAACAGTCCTCTGTCCTTACCACTTATCAGAGTTTTGGCATCTAGTTTGCTAAGTGACTGATTGAAGTAGGATGGAGAAGATATTAGGGTGATTGGTAGGTGCCTGATTAAAAATGGTCAGGAGTTGGAGGTGAATAATTAAGAGCCTTACAGAGATGAACTTGGTAAATTTACTGTCTATTTAACAAATCAGTGTCACATCTAAAACAGACATATTTTCTCTGTCTCTATCTATCTAAGTCACTGTGGCAAACCGCCTACTGAGAGCCACATTACACATCTTCAATGTTTCCTTCATTGCTCCAGAGTGAGTGCTGAACATACAGTGACATTAGATGACACGGGATTGATATGGACTGTGAACTTTTTTGAGTCTTCCTACTCAAAACAAAAAGTCCATATGGAAGCAGGGCCAAGTGTGGTTAAATTATTGGTCCTCACACTTATTTCCACAGTGCAACTTTACCCAACCATCAAGACCTTTTTCTAGTAGCCACCAAAAACAATCTGTAAAACTAAAATTTTATTTTATATATCCATTTTACTGTTAAGTCATATTTTCTGTAAATGTTCAGATACTGTCCAAAGTGTCTGATATGGCAATGATCTAATTGTTGGAGAAATACAAATCACTTCCTTTTATGATATTGGCTGAACAAAGATGAAATGTATGTACATATATTTATTCACATTAATATCAGAATCAGCCTTCAAAATTTAGTATGTGTCACTTCTGTAAAAGACAGTTTAGTAAAAGTAAATTTATAATTTTAAAAAAGTTGAAAAAAAGTTGAAAAATGCACTCTGTAGAGTGTCAATCTCCACCAGGTGGCCACTTTCCAGTTCTGATCTTGGATAATCTGGACAGCATACCTGGGAATTGTCCACTCCTTAGTCAAGATGGTGGGGAATCTAACAAAAACAGGTGTTTTTTTGTTTTTTCTTTTATCTCATATCATGCCTAACTTAAGTGGATCATAACATATTGGGTGTGAATGTCAGTTTTTGAGCCATGGCGAAGGCAAAAATGTGGCATGGAACAGATGGTTAGGCTTCTTGTTTTCTGCTGAGCTGATTTCCAATAAGGCCTCTCACTTTGTGCTCTTGCTACAAGATTTTGTTGAGGATTTGCAACAGAAAAGAGGAGTCAGCAGTCAATGACTGTCAAAAAACACTCAATAAAACAAGTTTTTAACCATGACAGGTTTTTGAGCATACAATCACAAATGTGCACACTAAATATTAGGTTGGCTGGTCCATTAGCAGTGGCAACACAGTGGTATAGTGGTTAGCACTGTCACTTCACAGCAAGAGGGTTCGAACTGTGTAGAGTTTGCGTGTTCTCCCCTTGTCAGCATGGGTTTACTCCAGCTACCTGGACTTCCTCCCTCAATCCAAAGACATGCAGGTTAATTTGTGACTCCAAGTTGCCAGTAGGTGTGAATGGTTGTCTCTATATGTCAGCCCTGTGCCCTCTCACCCAATGTCAGCTGGGAAAAGCTCAAGCCCCCCAGTGACCCCCAAGGATACGCGGTTACAAAAAATGGATGAATAAATGGTCCAGTAGTGCACAAGGTTAGTTGCCGACAGACAGATACACAGACACACACCTAAAACGCCAATGTTTGGGATGTACTGAGCATAAGACTAGATAAATCAGACTTTGACTCTACTGCAAAAGTTGTGTAACAGTTTGTACACAGGTGTTTGATGTTGTGGTGACTTCAATTGATTAAGAATGTTTGCCTTTTTTGGATTCAACATTTACCATGCAAAGCATACAAGAAAAACATTTTCTTTATGAATTTAATGTGACACAAGAAGAGTAATTGATAAACAAATGGTCATTTTGTGGGTAAAGTATTCTTTGTTAATCAACATTTCTGCAGTTGTACATTTACACTGAAAACTTAATTCAATCTAACTAATGAATGCTGCTATATAGCATGTCAAATGTAATGAAGTCATACTACTAATCTGTGTTGAGAGCTTCATGACTCCTCGGTATGTCCTTGAATAGTTTTTTTTTTGTTTTTTTTTAATTTCCTACTGCCTCACCAGTTCATGTCTCCTCGCCTCCGCTGAGTGACAGGAAGCGGAGCTCGACTCCTCTCAGCGACATAACCCAGTCTCCTCTCGTCTTGTTGAATTAAAGGAAAGCTAATCTTAATTGATGCTAATGGAAGTCAATGACGACCATAAGGAACAAGTGCTAATGTGCTTGAGCAATTAACCTAATATTTACTGGCTGTGACTCTCGGGAGGTGCTAGCTTATGTCTGTCTGCTCGCTCCCTCCGCTCTGACATGATGTGCAACTGCTCAGTCGCTGAGAGAAGAAAAGACTGCTGGAGAACAATTAGAATCAGGGTGCTAAAAGTAAATTAAAGAGAGAGATGATGGTAAAAGGAGGAAAATAACTGAACAGACTCATTATGACTATTCAGCCAACAAAAGATCCTGATGGTGCGTTTGCAAAAACATTCAGCAGTTCAAGAACTGTTAATTATAACATTGAAATGCCAACACTTTTGCATTAGACTGAAATCCTTAAAAATGTTCAAATATCCCTTACATAAATACCTCTATTATACATCAGCTATCTGCTGCTCAGTCTTGACTTCCTAAAAAACTTCACAGCTCCTCAATTGAGCGACTTCACCTTTTCTGATTGATGAGGACACAACATGCCTATTCACTGAACTTCTCGTTTTTTACAAATATATACAAACTTGGTTTTCACAACACAAGCTGACTACAGGCTCTACAGCTTATAGACAGTGAAAAACAATGACAGACTTGAAGCAGAAAGTCAATAGCAGCAGTGCTGTGGTTAAAAATTAATAATACACACAAGCAAGAGCGAAAGCAGCAAAAGCAAGAAAAAAAGAAAAGTTGCAACCCTCTTTAATCTCAGTTATGAACATCTGTGATAAGACAGACGTGGGAGCAAACAATGCTGACACGGGTTCAACGTTCCTCGCTCCTGCTCAGTAATGAAAAATAAAAATATGGAGCAACACAATAACAGACAAAAGCTTAGAAAAGAAAGAAATGAGAGAATCAAACAAAGTCAAAGACAGGCTAAATAAATCATGGCAAACTACTATAATTTGCATTACAAATGAACTTTCAAAAATCTCCTTACTTAGTGTTGAATTATGCAGTTATGAAGTGGTGGTTAAGTCTAATGTGACACAGATCTTTGCATACAGGGAAAAATAACCTATAGTGGAAACCTCTTATAGCGATCGTGTTTGTCTGGTAGGGATGCAACAGTTCTCGGTAAAATATTGAACCGTTCACACCGCCCTGCACAGGTCAATACGCCCTTATGGACCGCGGGTTTTCGGTTTTGCAATTAATTTTGCATTGATGCTTTACAGGCCACTGTCTGTGTGTGTGTTTGTGTGTGTGCCTGTCCACAGGATGTGTAGAGAAAGACCGAGTCAGCCTGCTACACAAAAGCCCTCCACGCAACTTAATGTCCAATCACTGTTCTGGCTCCGCCCACTCACCCCCTCACATTGTTGTAACTGGAGCCAGTGAACGTGACGCTCGCCACACACAGAAAAGAAGTGGAAAAAAACAAACAGAGAGAGCCAAGGCAAGCATAAGCGGAGGAGTTGAGAGACTGAAGTTTGAAGAAGCACCGGCTTCATACAAATCTCCAGTATGCGACCATTTTGGTTTTGCTGTTGAATGCAACGACGAGGGAGTGAAAACAGTTAAAAGAAATGTCACTGTCTGCAAACGTTGCTTGACACATGTCCTATACGTAAAAGGAAACACGAGCAATATGAGCATGCATCTCCAGCGTGAGACAGTCGGGGACTCGAGAAGGTAACACCAGCGATAAACAACTGTAGTGCATACTGTACGAGTTGTCAAGGTTAAGAGGCTGTTAACTTAAATGAATTACAGTATGTCTGCATTTGGAAAAGTGTTATTCAGTACACCAGTGATACTGGAATTTGTTTACTGCAAAATGTCATTTTTGCTGACTAGTAAAATAAAGAGATAATTTCGGGGAAAAAAAGTGTTCTCTTTATGTACAAAACACCTACCAAAACTGACCCGAAACCGTGGCCCAAAAACCGAGATACAGACCGAACCGTGGGCTACTGTTGCACCCCTATTGTCTGGGTTAAATTGATCACTAAAAGCGAATCATAATATATAACCAATTTTTTTTTCTGTCTTTATTTTGACAGTTTCAAAATTCAGTATAGCTGTTTCAAACACTTCTCAAATTACCTTACAAATTTAACTGGGCTACTGTATTGTTTATAATTCAAATACACTATAGTACACCACTGTATATATAGCTTACTGTAATTTAAATTTCTGTAACCAAGAGCCCGCTCAAACGGTATTAAAAATCGCACTGTTATGCCGCCACACCGTGCTGTATATAGAGTATGATCACAGTCTGGAGGGACAGAGTTGCATTGCCTTTAAGCCGCCACAGGAGGTAGTAACAGCACTGAAATGTGTTTGTATAAACAGGACAGCCAGCAGACAGGACCATCGGCAGGACCAGTGTGATGTTTTGAGAATGTGTTATGCATGCAACCCACTGCATGAGATTTAAGAAGTAGCTGATAGCAGTTAGCGGCTAACTCAAAGAAGAAGAACAGTGGCCATAAATGTCTGCAAATTGGTATGAACAATGAGACTTGGGAGCTCCTTACCCTCAGAGCAGAGGGTGAAATCAGCCGCCATATCACAGAGATAGAAAATGAGTGTTATTGCCAAGCTATGGAGGCCAATGCTGTTGTGTTATATGTCACGCCTGTCATGCCTCTTTCATTTCCGCAATGCCAGCATGCTGTCTATAATCACAGACTAAACAGGAATGGTGCCACCATTGTTTGGTTCTGTGTAAAAATGCAAAAGAGCCATAAAGATGGACTTCATAGCGGCCTTATAACACATTCTCTGTGTAAAAGGTGATAATGTCAAAAAGCTGTAGTCTCTCTTTAAATGTATTAAAAAGTGTACTGTATAGTTATATGATACTGAGTTTTAAATTTTTTGAGGGGGGGGGCAGTCCCAGTGACAGATTTAGTCTCCTCGCAGGTGCTTTCCCCATGTGCATCCGTCTCCATCATCGGCAGCCATAATTTTTTCTTCTTGTCTACTTAGTCTACAGGTAGCCACAGGAACACAAAGTCTCGCTGCTGCATCTCACTGGTTCGTTTTAGGTAGTTAGTCATACACTTTGAGGAGACTATGTTTTTCATTGACTTTCTTTGTGCACACAGCACACAGGTATACTTCAGTAAACATCTACACTTCCAGCTAATTGCATTGGTTCAAATGTGACAAAGTTTCTCAACAGAAAACTTTACTGGTGTAGATAACTGCACTAAATCCAAACAACACAACACCAGCATATTAACTGTCACCTGTGACTAAACCTATCAAGTGACTTTCATTACATGCATGAGGGAATTATGATGCCGTTCATTTAAAATCTTTTAATAAGCTGCTTGGAACAAGTGGAATACCAATAGGACCGTGTTCTCCAGCACATATACAGTATACTGTATAAAAACTGCAACATATAGGGATCTTGCAGTTAACAGCCACAGGTCAAAAAATACTTCCAAGCCTTGTTGGCTATAGTTGTTATAATGCCAACCAAGTGTCATAGGTTTTGCGTATTTTCTTTTTTGACATGGCAACAGAGAGCTTCTATTCAATTTCAGCTCCCAGCAGTAGAAGATTAGAAGTCAAGACCATGACCACACTGCCATTTTTTTCCACCTCCTCCTTTTGAGGCATACATGTGTGCTCCTCATCATCATGTTTATCTGCAATAGACAGAAACAACTCAGTAAATGGTTAACATGCTTTTCTGTATCATGTATGTCAAACGCTTCTTTGAAAGACTTTTTTTCTACGCTGGCCCTGAATAAGTAAACATTTCTGGCAGAAGTCAATGGGAATAGTTTCAGCAGCATGGCTGCAGCTCCTCAGCATTATTCAAATATGATCTATGCATTGGGAAGATTTTAATCTGCCTAATTGGTATACACACTAATGACTTGAGGAATTTACGCACATATTGTCGCAGACCTCTGAGTTTAATTTGACTCACTTAGCTTTTGTCTAATATTGAAATTAAATTTCACATATCAGTACAAGTTATTTATCCATTTAAAAAGAGTTAATTATGCAAACAACAGTGTGCCTTCTGCATTACATGAAAATAATGACAAATAATAAGCATCTCTAAAAGCATATTTGAATAATAAATTGTTCCTCACTCAGCTAATGTAAAGCATTAACCCTGATGCAACACTTCAGTGTCGGCAAACAAAGGTTTAACTGCGTAGAGGTCTGAGTTAGAACCAACTCCATCAGCTTGCAGTCAAGTCAAGCATCAAGTTCAACTTTGGTGAACTCTTTCTCTTTCTAACCGTGCCAGTGATCTGCATCTTTGTGTAGCCAATGCACTGTTAGCATTGGATGATATTAAGCAAAACATAAACTCTTCAGTACAGAGAGCGGAACAGGAAAAAGCAAATATCTGTACAATGTAATACACTGCAAATTATTGCAGTATTGTGTTTACTGCATAAAGGTTTGGACGTACTTTCTGCACTGATCTGCGAACAGCTGCAGTAATATAGACACGCACATGGTTCTATTCATAGTACAATTTAGCATCTGCGTCAGCCCCCAGCAGTAAACAGAAGGGTACTGCCAACATCAGGTGAAAGTGACACTAAGAGGACGCTGCTGGATCTCAAGTAAATGTTGGTCGAATAAGCACCTTGAAACTAACTTCCTCATTGTGAGCCACTTGCAGCCAGCTTGACCACAGTGTTTTGGACTGGAGTGTGGAGCAGGAGATTGGAGCATGTACAGTCAGTTCACTTGCTATGCATACACTCAGAAAACAATGGGCTGCACACTGACGTCCACATAGGGGTCCGTGCCAGCCCTCGCAAACATTGGTGGATGACGATGTTTGCTTCACAGGGACCAAAATGGACCCTCTCTGACGCACGCATGCAAACACTATGAACTGGCTCTTAGTTCTTTTTGTGTTGACTAAGTTGCATGGTCACTTTTGATAATGTACTTTATTGTGGCAGTGTTGTAGTGGACTGTATTCTATTGAAGGTGTTTCTTGTGTTTTGTTCACCTCACAACGTCACAAACTAGTTAAAAAATCACCAATGAATCTGAAATTACACAGAAAAAAATCGAAATCATGACACTAATGGACTATATAAATATATTATTATCATTACATTATTCAGGTGTTTCATGTCCCATTCTACAACGTATCAATTCTTTTACATCTGCATCCTTTGAGCCAGACTTTTCAGTTTTATCTGACACCAAAACTTCAGGTGTGAAACCACAGCCAACAGCCAAACCTTGGTCCGACAGGATGGTCTCAGTCCAGATCAAACTCGACCGTGCTTTAGTTCATTTTTAATGTAAAGACATTTTTGGCATATTCACACTTTCAGGCCAGTTAGAGGAGATTCTGGGTGGCTATCCTCAGGTGATAAGAGTAATGTGGTGCCACAGTTCGTAGTGTGTGCCTGGCTTAGTGACAGAGAAAGTGATGGTGGCCGTGTTTAGAGTAGAGAGGTGCTGGTGATCGGAGCAGATGAGAAATTAGCAGTAAAGCTGTCAAGTGGTAGTAAATGTACAGCCTAGGTTTCAGTTTGCCCAACAACGCAACATAACATAATGAGCCGCAATAGCCTGTCAGAGAGGAAGAGACAACCTTTTAATGAGCCTGTTGGAAAAGCTTCACAAAAGCTTCAACATGTTTTAATTATAATAATGAGGATATGAGAGTGGGGATACAAGAGGAAAAGAAAGACCATCTTCAAACCGATCAATGTCAAGTATCAGGAGACGCAGCTCATCTAGGTGATGATGACAGGACAAAGGTATGTCATACATAGAGGTCTTTAGCGTGCTTGCATAATTGCAATGTGAAACCAAACCTTACAATATAAAATGTATACAATATAACGAAAATGCAACCTTGGTTCAGACTTTGGGTATAAGAAGGTCGTTAATGATTATGTTTTCTTGTGATGTGTGACATGGACTGCGTTCTGACGGGCTGGTCTGGGTCAGCTGTCCTGGGCTGATTTTCATTCACACCGTTCGCTCAACTACTGTACTTTAAAGTCTAAGGTACATCAAAATATTTAAAGTTTACCATTTTGTGTCACTTTACACAAGTGTGATGTAATAAACATCGTACTTTTTACTCCAAATATCTAGATTTATTTGACAACTACAGTTATGACTTACTTTGCAGAAGAAGATTTTAAATCAAAAACACATGATCAGCTTATAAAATAAGAGTATAGTATCAGTATAAAAGTATTCAAAATTAGCTTCACTGTGACAAGCCAAAACATCAAAATATTGCCTCCATATTTCCTCCAATTACACTCTGAATGTCAAGAGTCATTTTGTATAATGAGTAATTACATCTTGAATGCAAGGCTTTTACTTATTACAAATTATTTTGACATTGAGGTTATGCTTTTTTACTAAAGATCAGATTACTTTTTCCACCACTGAAGATGACAGTTAAGAAAATGCTTTTACATGGGCTTGAGTCTGACTGACTCACTCTCTGGTTGCATGTGTTTCTCCCTCAATAATTCCCTGTCACTCTTTTTTGTACTGTATGCGATTGCATTGATTTTCACTCAAGCTCTGCCTTCTTTTTCTACCAGTATCGCTCACTGACCTTAATATTTCACTGACCTCATCAAGAAAAGCTGTTCTACCCACAGTGAGGTCCTGCAAGCAAGAATGTCATTATTTCAGGCAATTATAGTTGTTCAAAACAGGATCAGTATGACTAATAGGTTCGTAAATAATTTGAATTCAGACAGGCTGCTGGCGTCCTCTTTGCTCATTAGGGAGGAATGACACAGACAACCAAGATCAGCTGCTTTATTCTGAAGAGGATGCCTGAATTAGAACAAAATCCCTCCTCATTTATTAAGTTCATTAAAGTGGCCTTGTGGATATGTATGTGAAAACACAATGTGCACTATGTGCACCTGAAAATGGCGAAATTCCTTTGTCAAATATCCAAGCAGCATTTCTCTGTCTTAAACAGTGTTCTGGGAAACAATGAATATTTTCTGGTGACCTCATTCTACATTAGAATGTGTAAAAACCCGCTGTCCCTTTTAAAAAATTGACATTTTTCTCTTGTCAACTGAGATAAGAAAATGGCAGAGTAAAATTCATTCAAATGTCCTCATAAAATAGGTGCTGCTGATGACATAGTGGCAGATTTGTTGACGAGCTACAATGGCTGGCAGGCTAATGGGTACCATGCTAGCATTAGCCAGCCAGAATAGCCTGCCAGCCAAGCTTGCTATCTGCCAGTTAGGGAGCAGCTAGCCTGATTGCTAATTGGACAATAAGATGACACAGTTCATTCAAGAGACGCATCAAACGCTGTCTCACAATGAGCAATTTAAACTCTAGCAGAAGGGTTAGATCAAATTGGATTTTGCAACACAGCTAGTCTGAAAGTTTACATTTGTCTTTTTTACTCTGACTAAAGTCAGTCACACTGTCAGCACTGCCAAACAGTGATAGGAGAAATACTTGGATATTATCACAGTGTAAAAATACTAAATAAGAAGTAATTATTCAAAATGGTCAAAAGTATTTCAGAATAGTGTTTGTTATATCATTGTATTATATATTGATCAGTATCACTTCGGTGTTGCAGATAGTATTAGTGAGGCTAATTTAATTGCTTCATATACTGCTGTGTAGCTTGCAATTTCCCTCTCAGGATCAATAAAGTCTTATCTTAACCCTTAAAAATAAGTGTCCTAATACAACAGTTAGTGTGATATGTAATGAATTAGCATCCCATAAATGGAGTCATATCATTACGTTATTAAAATAAAGTTAAATACTTAACTAAAGTTATTTAGGTTGGCTTTAGGTAAATAAAATTAGGTTAAGATAAGGACAAGAAACATGGTTGGACCAGTAGAGTCACCAATTATCCTATCCCCAACCTGCATGTCTTTGGACTGTGGGAGGAAGCTGGAGTACCCAGAGAAAACCCATGCTCACACAGGGAGAACATGCAAATTCAGGAGCAGGGGAGTGCTAACAACCTGAGTGGTTAGCACTCCCCTGCTA
>JAPZEB010000004.1:3321505-3334227 GCA_029783705.1 Chaetodon striatus | reverse complement strand
GGCTATAATTTTTATTTATTTATTTATTTATTCATCTATTGTTCACATTGCATTGTTACATATATATTCTGGATTTTTTTAGATAAATACTATGCAATCAGTGCAACTAATCAATCAATCAATGCAACATCACACATTAAAGGTACCCACCTTTTGACCACTGTTAGTGCTATGACGCAATGAGTGGTTCCTCATTTTGTTTGTGTTATGTATGCAAATGAGGATGTGCAAGATCACGTGCGAGGTAAAACACAGTGTGATTGGGCCTTATTTGATCCACAGCAGTCAGTTAAAATATTGGGAAAGCAAAAGCACCGCATCCAATGAATATTTTCATTAACAATAAAACTATTTACTAGATTCATCTGTTCATTGTTTAGTATATAAGATGTTTTGTTGTCTTGTTTTGTTTGAGCAACAATTCCAAAAACCAAAGATATTCAATTTACTGTCATATATGACAAAGAAAAGTGGCAAATGCACTTATTTGATAAGCTGAAACAAGAAAATGTTACAATTAATTGTTTATCAAAACATTTGCCTATTAATTTTTTACCTCACTTGGCGCTAATCCCCCACAACATGGTGCCATCTTACAACTGCTTTTAAGAGCATTATCACTTTTGAATTATTTGCTGGCACCAATCACTTCCTAATCACAATAAGAGAAGGTCACACAGTGTTGTCAGGATGCATTCCAATATGCCCGTCTACTATCTATGTCTACCATATACAAACAACACACTCTGCAGAAGGCCCACACAGTCGTCTGTGACCCAACACACAAGTAATTCCAGGCCTTCAAGTGATTCCCCTCTAGTAAACATTTGGGTTGCCCAAGATGTAGAACAAATATAAGAAAAGTATCCTCGTACCTGAGGCCATTTGTCTATTGAACTCTTGTGCCGTGCTGGGGATGATTAAAGTCATTCTAATTCAATAAAATTTGATTCCATTTAATTCCTCTATTTGACGTTTGCAAATGTTTATGTAATGGCAAACGTTTGGTGAACCTAGTGATAAATTCTGAAGAAAGAAAATCTCCATAGAGGACCTTGAATTTGCATTACAATACAATATTACTGCCTCTTGTTTTCTGCAAAGATAAGACATCTGTGCGTGATAAAGGTTGTTATTATGTGATCTTAGATAAGAGCTATTTGCATAAATCTATGTGCACCAGCATCAGCTGTGCCAGTGTTCTGCTAAAACTCAGCACTTACATTTTTGCACATAATCAATTGCTTTGGAAAGAAATCTGAAAGGTCACAAATTGTGATTTAGTTGCAAACTCGGCCACAGTGAGATGTAATAATCACTTTTGGCTCAGTTTCTTTTACAGTACTGCATTAATATGTATTTAAACATTTAGCTCATGGCAGTGCTTCAACAAGACCTTGTTAAACTTTTGCCCCTCTTTATCCCCAAACCCCTGTGTCATTGTCCATTTTATAATAAATGGGCTCTATTTTTACCACCTGCATGGTTTATAGGTGATAAGCTCCCCAAGGGAGCAATAGCTGGCAAAATTGAAAATTCATGACCATGTAAATATTTCACTAACATGGCACGGCTGGCATGCATGCTGCATTCACAGCGGTCTGGCACAGCCCTGGTGCCAGCCTCGGGCTAGTCTTGACATTGTGCAAAAAATAATTTACCCATTAATCCACGTGGTTTAACTCTCCACATGCTACATCCCCTTTGACACAATCGACCGGGTGACTTCATGAGACATCTCACTGGAAATGTATCTGTGCTGCGCTCGTCGGTATAAAAAAGGTGAGAGGGAAATGTGAGACATTCCCCTACTGCACATTTCTTTTGTTTGCTCCTCGCGGCAGCTTAAGTGGATAGAAATGGGGAGAAAGAGGCTTCCTGTGAAAAGTATAGAGCGCTGTCTGTCTGACACCAAGTGCAGTATAAAAGTGGGAGGAAGGGTGGAGAGAGAAATGGAATCACCTTTTCGGTTGTGCCTTACTCACTAAAATAAAGCCCTCTAAGAATCATCTAAAACTTTTTTTTTCTCACCCTGTTGCCAACTTTTCCATCAACTTTTATGAGGTAATACATCCACTCTATTCACACATTAAGGGCTTAATGAGGACGATCATTTCTTAACTGCAAGCCAATTTAAAACGGATAAAATTGTACGACGGCGCTGTGGCAATAAAGTCTCCAAATATTGGGTTATTAAGAACAACATGTCAGGAACTTAAGCATATTTTACGATTTGACCAATCAGATACGGCCTTTGATCAACAGCTAGTTTTTAATCTTCCTATCTGGGTGCAGAAAGGAGACAGCTCCTTTATCAGGACATTTCTCATGCATGGCTGATAATGTGGTAATTTATTAACGCTGAATGTGTATGATAATGTGATGCCCGTCATAATCTATGTCATTTAGTTGACAATTAGGCAGCGGTCCCAATCAATGCTACTATGAGGGATGATAATGTACAGTGTAGCAGCCTTCAGGGATGCAGGACAATCTGTAAAAAAGCCTGCCACAAGGCTCAATCAAAAACTGAAAAAAATTAAATATGAAACAGAATCCTATGATAGAGAACAGTTAGTTAATGGAATCTTACTGCTTTTTGGGGTTTGGTTGAGTGAGAAAAGCCAAAACTCTGTTGGAACATTTTCTAAAAACTAAAACTGCAAATATGAAAATGGCTTGCTTCAAACTCTTTAAGATAAATCAGACATCCGGAGTTCAACTCAGTTCAACTTCCACTTCAAGTCAAAGCACAAGCCAGACTTGACATATCAAGGCCACAGAGAAAAAGAATGGATAAAAATGTTCGTCTTTCACCCCTGACCTGGGATCCAATAAACATATTTTTTAACTTTTTTTTTTTTTTTTTTTTTTTTTACTGTGTTGAGAGCCAACAGGAGAAAGTCTGTGCCCTATTTTGGGTTCTGACTGATTGATCTTAAGCAACCAGATTTCCCTCGCTTCAGACTGAGAGACTGACATAACAAGGTCAGGAGATGCCAAAGGGAGACTGAGATGTGCCAGTAGGTAGCTACAAATATCAAGCAAGTAAACTACACACACAAAAAAAAGAACTGGGAAATGTCAGACTACTTGCTGAGCCTGTAATATAGAACTGAGACAACTGCGATGATCAAGAGTGTTACATTATAGACTTCAACAAAGTATAACCAATAAACTTTGGTAACAAAAGTAATGAAACTAATGTGGTAAAATATGTATATGTCCATTTGTGGTCCTTGATTAAGACAAGAGACATGGAGTTAAAGATGAAGATATTATACAGAAGCATGGTACACGGTAGGGATCTCAATGGTTGACTGTTAATCAGTTAAATGCCAAGACATTTTTTTTTGACTAGTTACGTATGGTGGTCTATTGGTTAATTTGCATGCACCCACACACTCCACTAATTAGTGACATGATGGAACTTTTGCAAGAGGGGGATGGCCAACTACAACATAACCTGTTTTCAACATGGAAAAAAGCATGAATAATCATATTCTAGAAGGGGAACAATCGCACCAGAGCCTTTGTTGGAACGGCACAGTTTCTGGGCTAAAAAAGTTGAGTACCATTGTTTCATATATGACATCGTGACCCCAGGGTTACATTCTACAGTGTCAGTATGTCAGATTTTTCTCAGTCCAGCTCAATGTTTGGTAGAGAGACACACTCTAGCACACAGCTCTGCTGGAAAAGCTGTATTTCAGCGATACATTACGCAATTTATTTTCAGATAACTTTACATAAGACATTTATTTTTTAGTTGCCCATTTGAACAATTGCATGAGGCATTACACTTGCCCAAACACAGTTCAATTGACACAGACAAGCGTGAGTGTCGTGCCTTGGTGCCTCTTGTATTTCAAGTCATTCTGTATTACTTCCTTAAAAACTAACTGTTTAGTTATCGGTTAATGGGTGTCAAGCAGTCAAAGCAAAATTAGGTGGTTAGCCTGGTCTCAGTCCCAGGGCATCAAAATATGCCGCTTGGGTCAAACAAGCACTTTGACCCCGGGGACCAGTGTTCAGGTAAAATGTGTTCACATAAAATGTGTTATTTTATCACACATTTGACAGTTGCATTAATCATTAGTCACTTCCTAACCCTAACCAAGAAGTACGCTGACCTTTTGTAAGTAACATGAGCCATTGCATTGCATCAAGATACAATGCAATGGCTGTTCCTGCCATAACTATAATAACACTAGGGCTTTTGCCCAGGTGTCAAAATATGACAAGTAGGAATAAAATCAAGTTGGGCTAGTGTACTTTTATGATGAAAAAGTTGTCTAGCTTCTAGGTTGTTTTTTTTTTGCAGACTTTACACTGGGATGACATCACAAACATTAAAAAACATCGTTTTCATCTTTAGGAGAACTTTATAAATATAAAGCCATGAATTTAAATTTCTTAACAAAGTCAAATCATCGATCTTTTCAATGTATTCTCGAGTAATAGTTGGAATGATATCCTACGGAAAATGCATGCACAAGAGTTTGTATGATATCCTACAAATTTGCACCCCAGGAATAACGTTTACATAATGACAGTTACATAATCTAAAGTTATGGAGGTTAGGTTTAGGTGAAGAACTTGGTGTGGTTAGGTTTAGGAAAAGGAATACAATGAGATGTACCTTAAAATGACTCAAAGTCCATATGGATCTGAACACATGACTCCAGGGTAAAGTCCCGAGCCTAAGTCTGTTTCTCTGTGGCCCATCCACCAACGCAACCTGCCTCTTTACAAGCACTTCCTTGTTTACTGTCATCAGTGCATTGGTCATGTAATCGCAGCCTTTCAAAATATGTAAGATATGTACAACTTTGAATGCATTGTTTGTTTGTTTTTTTTTAGTGTAATACCACCCGTGGCAGCTGGGATAAATTGGCAGCAATGTAACTGGCAGTATCCAGCTGTCTAAATGCTTCCATTGCACATGTAAATGATGAAATGTACCAATAAATTAGGTTAATAAATGATTAAATAAATTAGGTTTGAATTCAGTGTGTCAAGTCATTGGGGGTTAAGGATTTGAGGTTTATCTTGAGGTTAAAAGAAAAGTATAAACCTTTATATTTATTTTTATATTCAACTGCAATTCTTAAAGTATTTGTTGTATTCAGTTTTATTTTTGTTTAGTGTGATAACCTTTTACTACATTTTGTCAGTTTAAGGCTTTGGAAAATGTACCATATTTCTACAGAAATCAACTCTGATGAAATTTTAATAAGTTATCTCATGTGTTAATATCTTTTTTCTGATAGAATCAGGTAAAGTAGCACTAACAGTTAATTCTGGCACTGCTTTGGGTATTAAGCTGATATCACATCAGAGCATATAATATGTCTCTTGGAGAGAAAAATGGATTGCATAGGTTTTTTTGTTTGTTTGTTTTGTTTTGGGTTTGGGTTTTTTTTTTTTACAATTTTTTTGACTACAGTCATGATCAAAGTCAGCTTTTTATTGATGCATTTCTGACATCAAAGTTAAGTTTGGTCGAACATTGCAGCTTTTTTACTCCAAACAAATTCCAAAACATCAGGAGAATCAAAACTGGCTGTACAGACTTCAATCAAACCTAAAACTAACCAGCCCTCTAAAAAAAAAAAAACGGATGTCGTATTGCCTTTGAACCGATGTCCTTCTTGTGTGTAACACCTCTCCCCGAGGTTGAGAAACTGACAGATCGAGGCCAGCCTGTGATGACAGTAGCAAATTAAGATGTATTGCTTCTACCGGGGTGATGAAATCAGGACATCAGAGGGGGAAACCGAGAAACCAGTCTGCCGCTCTCACCATAAGATCTTCCCCGCATGCTTTCTTAATGCAAGCTAATCTGGAAATCTGTTTTCCAATCTTTTTTATATGGGTGAATTTCCCCGTAGTTGTGTGTGCACATAATAACAAGATTCCTCAATCTTTCATTTTATTTGCTCTAAGAACTCTCCAAGGCAGCATGTTCATGGGTCGCCATAAATTACTCCGTCCTAATCTTAAAACAAGGATGAAAAATATTTCTAGCCAGTGCCTGACTGTTTGTCCAGCTCCTAACCCTCTCCCACTGGCCTCTGTGAGCCTGCATACAGATTACAGTTTCTTTCTCCCTTGATCTCCCCCAGCCCGACAGCCTAATAAAACACATGTGGGCAGCAGTACCATTTCTGAAAACTATATCAACAAGCTGCAAGGCAGCGACAAAAATGGATATATATTTGAGTGTGACTTTCTGCTGTTGCCTTTTGCTGATTTATATGTGTGCTTGTTGTTTTTCCTCAAAAAAGGACGTTCTTGGAAATCAGAATCATCTTGGAAATGTCCACTTTTTTCATCATTGCAGCAGTGCTAAGATTAGGAAGAAACTAAATTACTCATGTGTTACTGAGGCTGGTACTTCAATAAATAATGAATGTGTTCGTAGCAGAGTTTCAGAATCTGTCAAGCTCTTATATCTGGCAATGTTCACACAATGTTAGATTATTTTGTATTTTTGTATGGCTGCTTGTGTTTAGATAGTGTTTCATTTTAGAAGCTCGGCTTGCCCAGCCGTAAGCATGGTCCTAAATCGGTAAGACCTGACTTGATGTTGTTGGGGTTTTTTTTAGACATATTGGTGGCAATACATGATACATGACTTTTAATATGGATATCCACTTGGGATGCACAGATTTATCAGCCAAACATCTGTATCCACCAATATTTACCTTGTTGACTGCCACCGGCCTATCAGCAAAGAAGATGACATTAACCAATGGCAGTGGCCAGTGTTTTTCTGTTGTGTCACGTCAATTTTGCACAGGCCAAGAAGCAGGGCTCGAGACTAACGGCATCCTGTCATCCCAGGAACAACAGAAAACATCACTGGGACAAGCAGAGATCTTCCACAAGATGCCCTAAGGACAAAAGGAAGTAGTAATCCTACGATCACACCCTATTTGTCCCCTGATAATGCTAAATTGTGAACAACAAGGCCACATTGAAATTGGCAGGAGAGGTTGTTAACATTAGCTGTTAGCTGTTGGCAGTGGTGGCCAGAACAGCTAACCAAGGTTGCATTGAGTTAAGTTATAATGCGTTCAAGCTCTATTTATGAAAAGAATTATAACATTATGATGATGTCAATTTATACTTCTTGGCATGGACCTTGAATACATTCAGTTGGCAAAATTTGTAAAATAGATATAAGAGAGGGGTATAATGGTACATTATTTCTAGTGAAAAGGCTTTTAGAGCATTTTTATAGATGTTTTTCACATGGAAATAGGTTATGTTAAAGGTTGTATTCATATGTGTGTGACTGAATTTTTACTCATTCAAATAAGTAATAAAGGGCTGAACGACTCTTCAACAGTTCAGTTATTTTTTTGTAATGATTTGTTTTGCCCTGGCACAAAAGGGGAAATAAACAACAACAAAAAACATTAGCATCGGCTATCGGCCATATTGTAATTTTAAACACCGGTATTAGTAACAGCCAGGAAGTTTACAATCAACACATCCCTAATATCTGGTTGGGTTCTGATGGAATAATTTATTTTGGGTCAGGTGCCCACATTGGCTGAGCTCCATCACTAACTTAGTCACTTATCAAACATTCTAGTACTCTCGCCTTTTTTTAAGTGGCAAAGATAATAGAAAAGGAAAAACAATATTTCAGTCGCGGGACTTTCATTTTAAGATAGTGCTGACCATTTAAATCTGTTTTGCCAGTCACCAGTGACAGACTGCATCAGCTATAGCTTATTAATTTGCAACAGTAAATTGAAACTTTTTGTTGTTGTCTCATTAACATGCTGTCTAGCAGACGGTGTCTGTAGTCTGTCAAAGGCTATTTGGGAGGTAAAAAAAATCACCACTCTGCAACATCACTCTACAACCATGGATGGACTGTGTGTTTTTGTAATTCAACAAGACCAACAAACTATGTGACTAAATGTGACTAAATCTAAAGATCTGTAGAGAAATAATTAACCACCTCATTTTGCATCAGCTTCAGTAGAGTCAGGCAGTTGTGATGCCATGTATATTACATCGATATTGTATAATGTAAAATTATGTTAAATTATGTTAAATTAAGCTGGCAACACCTTATATTTCAACATGCCTGTCACATTTAATCAACATTTTATACCTTATGTTGTTTACACGATTTGCAGGTTGTAGCTACAACTTGTGAACATTAATAAGGCTGCCACTCCAAAACAATTTCTGCCTTCTCAGCTGCCAGAAGGTGACTACAGATCTCTGAATTTTACTTATTTATAATGTTGGGTATGTGCAAAAAGAAAATCTAATTAGAAAACTTAATTCAGTAAGGGATTTAAAGGGATTCAAATTCCACAAGTGAATTCCATGCTGGATTTGGATTTGATAAAATGCCATTAAACTCCTTACCAGAAGTACTCTTATTCCAAAACCTTACTTTGAGAATATAGTCATGTTCTTTCTACAAAACACTTTCATTTAACTTGACAAAGGAAGCCACTGTTTTTCAGTTTTAAATGTCTAAACATAAGCAACTCTGTCGAAACAAAATACAAAATGAATGGGAAAAATTATGCAAATTGGGAACTATCTAACTCTGAGAATACATAAGCAAGACTGACCAAATCTGATTTAATATTTTAATAATAAAAATAATAAAAGCAGGGGAACCAATGCTGACACTGTTTGAGAAAAAAAATAATAATCCAAACAATTTCATTTGGATATTAGTTTGTCATTTCTGTCATTTTCTGTTTGCACACTTTCTGTTCTCCTCTGTCTCTTCACTTCTGAGGCACTGTCAACTTGATTGTGGCATTATGGAGAGAATCTAGAGAACGAAAATGAGGGTAAAAAGCTGTAACTGAGACTGATTTGTCCTTAAGGCTGACCCGAACGCTTTGAAGCTTTGAAACATCGATCATTGCCATGGTCATTGATGTCCTAATCAGTATTCTAATGCTTCGTTTATCTATACCATTATCTCTAGATTCCCAAATACCCATAAAATAAGAAAGAGTAATCCAACATAATTCATTATGTATCAACATTAATTATTTGTTTTTCTCAGACAAGGATACTTAAATTGAGTGATAGGCCTAGTTCTCTGGCTCCCATTTGACCATCCATGACAGGCCTACAGATACGCTGGTGAGGTGCTGAAAAAGTCAAGTCTCTGGAATATAGCCTGTTTCAAGGCATACCATACTATTGGTATATTGGATGGTTATCATTTGCTTCTCTGCGGTTTTGAAAAATGTAACTAGATGGAGAATCTCCCCTTTATTTTATTCATTTTCAAAGGGGAGACTTTTTTTAGTGTTTTAATAATAAAACACTTGATTAACTAAAAAATCCCATTTCTTTTAGTGTCTTTAAGAGTCATTGTAACTGATAGGAGTAATATAACTGTAATACTGTGATACTGTGATGCCAACATATTTTCTGAGATGGTTATCGTATTGTGAAAATCTCATACTGTTGTAACCCTACTAGAGTAGATTGAAAATTTAGGAAGATGATCAAATATCCAGTTATCCAATATGCCAGATATGCCATAGAAAACTGGCATAAATCTACAACCAATTTGGCAAATCACCTGAAAACTGCGAGTAGCAGCTCAGCTGCTTGCAAAGTATTCTTTTTTAACTATTATACTATCGCTGATAGGTACCCCAACCAAAGAGGTACCAAAAATGGGGACGGTACCTAACAGTTCCATTGGTACCATTCAAAACTTTTCGCAGTGGAAACCGTACTGCTCAGTGGAAACGGGGCTTTTGATTTATTTTAAGGTACGTCCTCACATGTTTTTTTTTCCCCTAAACCTAACCACAGAAACTTTACTCACCCAAACCTAACCGTCGTAATTTTAAGTTACTTACATAATTTTATGTTAAGGATGTAATATCATCGGTGCTGCACTAAATCATAGGATATCATGCTACCTGTTGTGTGTGTATTAACGTAGAATAAGATACGAACCATTCTATGAGGATATGTTGCTATTTGTCACGTTATTTCAGATACAACAACTGAATTCTGATGTATGACAAAAAAAATGCCTCTTGTCTCACTTCCCCTCCTCCCCCACCCGCCTTGAAACATTTGATGCCCCAAAACGGGTATTCAGGACAGCCCTAGTTGTCCTTGAGCTCTATAATACAAGTCAATACAATAATTTAATGTTACTTTATCACTTTATCACTCATAAAGTAACACTATGTGAAGTTAAAGGTGCCTGAAATGTCTTGCCTTCCTTCCTTCCTTCCTTCCTTCCTTCCTTCCTTCCTGTCTTCTCCTGCCACGGTGACAAAACGCCACCTTTCTTTAAAACTCCTGTCTGAGCACCCAAACATGTTGCCATGGAAACCATTCACTACCAGCTATGTGCCGTACAGTCTCTCTCTTTCTGTCCCTCTCTCTGTCTATATCTCCTTGCTCTCCCTCCGTCTCCTCCTGCTGTGCTCTCCTCCACAGTCCTCTGTCCTTGCCTTGCACAAACAACAAAACAACCAGAAATCTCTGCTTGATGTTAATAGCAGATTTATCCTCAACAAAGGCAGAGCAGGGCAATGAAGGAAGTAAGGTTTCTGTTGTGGTGAATCAAGGCACATGACCGCATGACCCACAAATTGTTGATAAGTTTTGGACTAAATGACGCAGTTCAAGGGAGGGAACATGAAAAATAAGAGGGAACTCTGGGCTGTTTCCCTCGCCTTCTATAGGTAGTATTCAGAGATGTATCTTTTCAAAGAAAACCAACTGAACGTTTTGGACAGTACTTATATTACTTTTGCCTTATCATAAACAGGCGTACTACAAATGACTCAGAGAAATCCTGTAAAGTTTAAGGAGTGTACCTGGAACGTTTCATATTCCCACTGGCATTTCTGGTAAGGACACAGTCGAGCAGTCCTGAGGGAGGTTATGGATGCAAAGGGAGAAGAGAAACTCAGAATACTGTGAAGGTTTTTCATGGAGTTGTGTGTTCTTCTTCACCAACATATCCATAGGAAGTTGCAATCTGAATTCATATGTCTGTGGTGATTTGCAAACTTGGAAACTGTGTGGAATAGCTTCACTACATTTCAGCCAAAAAGTTCTTATTTTGCAAGAGCACACTCCTGGATGTACAGCGCAACCCTTCATGTGCACCAACATTGGAAATAAAAATATAAAATATAACAAAGTATTAACCTGTTTTTTGACTGTAGTGCGGATGAACACAATGTCCTCCAGTGCAACATAGGAAAAGAGAAATGAGCCATTAAGGGCTTGTAGGGTACAACTGAGAAAAGCCTAAAAATCAAGCCATATGTTCTTGAAAAAAAAAAAAAAATCAGTTTTTAATTTTTTTAACTACAAGTATCATTCTGGAGGCTCAGTTTGAGTGATGTCCACCAACACAGCACATGTATAATATCCTGCTATAGGGCTCTATTATTTCTGTGATGAAGAAAACACAAACAGAATTGAGGTATTTCATAATAAAAATGAATATATTATCACGGTGTCCCCACCATTTAAAGTGTGTTCCACAGCACCTAAGCTGCTATATTTTGGTGTCATTTAAAGACACATTGCTTCTGTCCTCTACTCTATGTGTTGGTGTTTCACTGAGGGAAGGGCTCAGCTTTTTTAATATTTTTCAAATTTTTAATATTTTCTTATTGAATCGTTAAAAATTTTACAACTCAGACACTCGGAACTCATAACAAATAAAATGGACAGATTTTGTGACCAAAATCTGAAAACAGAGTTTGGGAAAAACAAAATAAAATGAAATCTGGGAAAAATAATAAGAGATTTCATAAGGCCCCACAGTGTTAACACTGTTATTTTTAAGTAGAACATTTTTAATATAACTAAAGTGGTCATCATGTCAGCAGCATAGTATTGGTGTATGGTATGGAAATGGGTCATTCCACAAGTGGATAACATATGCTGGTAACAATCTCAGCACATTTTCACATCATTGCCTTGATCACATAAAAGTCGTATTTTTGATGTGCATATAAATGTGTCTCCTACTTGAGGAATTTATGCCAACAATAAAGAGGCAATACTAACAAACATAAAGATTTATGTGTAGCTTCTGGATGGAACTGCACCGACTGAGCCATGAAAAGAGTCCAAAAACACCAAAAGTAAGTGAACTGCCCCGAGCAGACAGGTGGCACCACTTCTGCTAAACTGCTTCAGACGCCTCTCATTGTCATCTTACATGACAACTAGAAATCACTTGTTGCCAACTGTTGAAAAACAGCTAAAAGCAGCTTCAAACAAACAAAGCCTGTGTACTGTGGTGCTATTACATTAGTCACAGAGAGTACGATAAAAGGCTAGAAACACCTGAAGCAGCAGTTTATTCATGAGCCAGCTAATTAGCACTTTTAATGACCGGGCTAAAAGTCGCTGCCTTTCAACTACCAACTGTTAAAATCCTCATTGTGCAAACCTTAATGACAGAACATTACAAAATGTGCTGACCTGTCAGTGATATGCTGTAATCAACTTTTGTGCTCTACTGTCATGTGAAAAGCAAAAAAGTTCTAAAAAGTTAAATTAACAGATTTGAAGTGAAAGAACAGAATCTCATCAACTCATTGCGTGCTAAGTTTTCAGCGTCATAACAGGAGCTTAGATCAGAATTCAGAAAAGTGGATATATTTTAAAATGATCTGAACAACAAATGAAAATCACTGATTTAATCCTCTTTCTTCATTCAT
>JAPZEB010000004.1:3309514-3321405 GCA_029783705.1 Chaetodon striatus | reverse complement strand
GTGGAGTTTAATGCCATCTCCACTGGCAACAATGTCAAACTTTGCATGGAATGGATCTGAATTGTACCAGCCAAATTATTGTTCCAGAAAGATGATTTGAATGGGAGGCAGTTAAGGGCTGACTACCTTCCAAGCCTCCGGCCCAGATGTGCAAATCACTGCCAGAGCAAATACAGCTCCAGTCTCTCCCAGAGGGCGACTTTATTACCTCACCTCCCGCGCAATTTATGGCACAACGCCAAAAGGGTAAATTTCTAATAACGTAGCTGGGCTCCTCTGACACTAACGAGTGGCTGCAGTCCTGCAGCTAAAATTTACTGTCAGTCACGGAATCTCCCCTTTTCAAATTGCTTCTTAGATGCTTCACAGAGAAGCAATTTGGCGAGAAAAATGTGAGCTACTGTAAAAGGTGGGGAAAAAATTGTGGAATTTAAATTGCAGCCAACCCACCATGCGCACACACAAGGGCATTTAAAACCAGATACACTTTTTAAATGATGTTACTTCAAAGAGGTTGATTGACTAAATAAAATAAAAGAATCTCAGCAAGCCTTATGACAAGATTCTTTTTTTCTCTTCCCAAAATGAGGCATATGGCTTTGCCTCTAACTAGTACATTGTAACCATCCCTTAAAAAGTTAGAATTTCTGTCACTCTGAGGTCTTCAGACACTCAAATAATTACTGGGGGTTAGCTGAGGATGAGCTGCCCTGATGTGACAATGGGGGACTCACTGTTGTTGGTCTGATTAGCTACAGTACTGTATGTCAAACCGACTGGAGTGGTCTAAACCCCGGAGTGATGCTCAGTCTTTTTACTATCGAACACTGTTAGATTGAAAGGAAGCTGATTTTTTTTTCTCCTATAATTTTGCTAAAAACACTTCTTTAAAAGAAATAAGTTAACTAAATAAAGAAAATGTAAAAGTATGTCAATGTAAAAGCCAATGTATTGTAAGCATATGGTTGGATAATGAAGCGAATTGCGCTGCAGCTGTTTTCAGAACTTTCTATGGATGTTTTGATACCTTTTGCCACCTCACAATTAACAATGACGGCTCGACAATATGTAAGTGCTGCTCCAATATAACTACAAAATAGCAGGGATTAGGCACTCTGAGCACATTATGGTTAAAGTCTATCTTTTAACCAACTGACAGTCTGACAGACTGTTGTAGAGTATCAGGAGCAATAAACATTGAGTGAGGACTTTTTGCCTTGCTCTATCAGACACAATGTTTTTGAGTTCCTCAGAGCACGATAAGATAAAGAAATCTTGCTTAACTGACAGCAGTCCAGAGCCTTACACATAAAAATCAGATAGTTTGATTAGCCACCAAGCTGGCCCAATAAATCCCCATGCAATTAGCTACAATAGCAAATTCATGGAGCTGATTTCTGTGTTTACTTTCAGTCAATAAAAAGCAGGCCTAAGCTTTTGAAAGTTTATATATCAAATTTTCTCCTTAACTCGTTCTAGAGTGTTTTCCTGACTCTCTAAAACAGAGGTGGCAAATGCAAAGTTAGCACAGCCCATAGTGAAAGGGGCCACCATTATGAATATATGACTACGCTGAGGAAATATCTTGCCAGACAGAACTGTCAACTAACAATTCTATCTGATACAATTCTGTTACACTTTGTGTGCATCTTCTGTCTGACATATTGTCCATTCTAACCACTATCTGTGAGGGAAGGGGGTTTGGTTTCCCCAAAGCAATCACTAGAGACCAATGTGTCTGCCTAAATCTAAAGTAATTTTAAGTCCACACCATTCCAAGAGTGGAGCTCTGCAAAGTAAAAACAAACTCTGATGTCAAGCAATATTGAGAAGACATGGTGATTAAGAAGAGCGTCGATAGCAGCGTTTACTTTGTCTACAGCACTTTCCATTGTTGTTATTACTCCTTACTTGTTCTGGCAGACTGCTTGACAAGGCTTGACAACACCTTTATAGTGCCATTATTCCCGCCCATGGCCCTGACTGGCTAATTGATTCCTGCCACAGTGGTCATTGATTGTTTCGGGGGTTTTTTTGACCAAGGTTCCATGTCATGATGCCAGACAAATCAGTGAACTCCAACTCAGTGGTGTGGGTGGATTCAAAGGTCTGGAGCCACGTAAGGAAATATAATTTTCCCATAAATCAATCAGTTCCTGCAATCATTGTGAAAGCCATGTAGTGCTTCTAGCAACCAATACCACAGCTCCTGCATTGAATAAAAATCACACTGAAAGTGCAGATATGTCTAACCTGCTGGGTTAAAGCACGAACAGTTAACACTGGACAAAGCTGTTACCTCTGAAGCTAAAAAATTAAGCCAGCACAGAAGTGCCAAAAACTGCAATTTGTCTACTGGTCACTTAAGGCCGGCTTCAGAAAAGAGTCAATCCCCATAGACCTCTGTGTTAAAATGCCCAACTTCTTAGCAGAAATTAACATGTTTAAAGCCTGGTACAAAAAATAGTTTTTGTCTCTGTAGCTCATTTCAACATTCATGACAAGAGTATGGGTCTTAAATTCTTATATACAGTCCTGTGGTTGTAATCCAGTCTAATGTCATTTTACTTCTCTTGGCTTAAAATTGAAAAATTTAGGAATGCTTATGCTGTGTGTCCAATGTATAGACTGTGCAAAATAATGGACGTAGCTTCTGTGTTGTCACCCATTGGTTTGTAGACTCCTATTTCAAAACTTTGAATATGGCATCCCGCCTGCCGCGATCTTGGATTTTTGGAGCCAGAAGTGACCATATTTGAATGAGAGGGCTGATCTGTGGAGGAGCAAAAGGTGGATTGTACTGAAAAGCCAAGGACACTATCTGCAGATAGTCTGTCACTCAAAGCAGTCATGCCATTAATTATGCACAACTTTAAGCTTTAATAAAATGTAAACAGATGAGTCATAGTAATGACTTTGTTCGTGGGGCATACCAAACTGAAACACTGTGCCAAACAGTTCAGGATAAAAACATGCACCATTGCATCCCTGCTGAACTGGGTAAGTATTTATACTAAAATGACCAACTTTGAGTGAAATACCAGTTTAGTTAAACATTACATTTCTTGACCTGCAAGACACTTGGCAACAACTCTGACAAAATACAGATCTGTGCTGTATCCAGTCAGGCCCTAAAATCTAAGTAATGTCTTGCCAGTTTACCTCATGAAGCTGCAGCCAGACACAGATAAGTGCTCCAAAACCTAATCAGATCATCCATGTTACTTAAAAGAAAGCTGTGTGCTGATGTATTTGCTTATTATTGCTGCTGAGTTGGCCTACAATATGTGTTAATGCTCAGACTCGAAGATGCCAGCACGTGGCGTGATGTCCCACACACCAGGTATACTGGTGAAGAAACAGAAATATGCTGAGAGGAACCATGTAAGACATTAATCATAACGAGGCTATGGCAGACACAAACAGCCATAGCGAGGGCCAGTGTGAGACAACGACAACAACTGGATCCTTAACACCAGCTAGGAAGAGTTTAGTGCTTACACAAACAGCATTCAGCAGGCATCTTATCACAGTGCTGCTGGAACACTGGTTTAAATGTAATTACTGCTTGTTATCAATACAGCCGCACAATGTTAACGTAAATTGATTTTCTGAGAAGACATACGGTATATACAATAAGAAAAAGTTCTGGTTTGTAATTCAGGGCTGGCACCCCTTTATTTTACAACAGAGGTTTTGTTAGACAGCAAAGAAAATCAAGCAACAAACAAAAGAAAATAAACAAATAAATAAATAAAGGACTGCAGCTGCTCCAGCGTTCAGAGTTGGATAGCAGTGATGCTATTTGCACGCTACGAATGCGAAATTGTGTTGGGCTCCCCAGTGTGAAATTTCATTAAAAGTTTTCCGTCCCGGAGTAGAATGCTACGTAAGGAAATGTCAGATACAAATTCAGACTCATTAATATGCAACACCAGTCCTGAGAGATCTGTTGTGCTGTGCATTTGCCTTAGCTTATTTCCCTCCACCCCATAATGAATTAACTGTTGTCTAAATTAGGCCGTTAAATGAACTATTCAAACTATTCAAAGAGTCACCGCAGCACCGTGGCGTAAACACTCGATAATACTGCAAACATCATTAGGGGCCATCATAGGACTATTCCCAAAATCCATATGTATGTTAATTAAAATAGGCACTGAGATTATTTTATACATACTGCAGTGCTTTCTAAAGTACTGATGACTGCAACTGAATGTGTCTGTTGTGACAGTGGCAAAAAAAGTAATTCATGTTTGCAAGACATGTGAAAAGAGATACTTCCTCCCTCCCAATAAAACAGAAATGCTGATGTCAAATTCTGCCAGGACTTTCTCTTTTGTTGCTTTTAAGTCTGACAGTCTCTCCTGTCTAGAGTTGGGTATGGAACCTCAATACTTTAAAGTACCAAACTAAATGTGTCTTTAGCGTCAAGTATCAAAAGTTTCAGTTAAGTCATTTGTCAAACAAAAAAGCCAACACTTTGCAAAATGTGACAATTTGCTGCCTTTCTTTGTTTTACATTGGCAACTGCATATCTTTGAGTTTTAGACTTTTGGTCGCATTAAATAAGCAATCAGAAGACCTCATCTTGGGATCTAAGATACTGTGACAACCATTTTCACTATTTTCTGACATTTTACAGTCTAAACAATGACTACATGAATTGACAAACTTAAAATGAAAATAATTAAAGGTGTCCCAAGCAGCTCCTAAGGTTCAGTATCACGCTGATCCAGACATTTCTAGAAATCAAACCGATCCTTTTATCACCATAGGAGTTTTGTCCTCGGCCTGCTCATGTTGCAGTGCTGTTCTCCTTTACAACACAGCAGGGCTATTCAACTCTATTGTTCAAGGTGCCACATTTTCTGAAAGCAACAGGACCAGGAGCCGAACATTTCCTTGAACTAATACTCTCATCATGAATGTACATTTGACACAACATGCCACCACTTTTTCAAAATTTCTACTACACTACATTGCAAAAGTATCCTAATAATAAACAAGCTGGCAAAAACAGCGGCATGCAAAGGAAGGCTTTTTACACCAATACTGCATGTTGTGATCGGCTGTTACTGACGGCACAGGAGCTCTCTACTGGTTTGAAGGATTCATTGTGGCAAAATGTCTCTATTTCATATGATTCTTTTTTTCCTTTAGGTTTTACATTTTATTTGTAAACAGAACGGTGTTTGCCCATGGCCACCAGCTGAATCGGCCTGGCTTACAGCGTGAGCATTTTGCTGCATATCAGAGTGAAAACTAAAGTGTGAACATTTTTGGGAGCATCACTGAGTTGGACCAAAGGACCACTAACCATCACTTTTGCCAGTTAAAGTGACAAACATCGCAGGCAGCAGCTCATACCAGCTATCATTAATTAACAGTATTTTTGTCATTAGTTTGTTGTTGTGAGTCAATGTACTGAGCAGTTAGCATATTTTGCTAATTAAAAATAATGGGTGAAAACATGTTCATATACCACAAAACTAAGCTATCCAAAAAAAATGTTACTTATTGGTACAAACTCAGGCATCATATTGGATACTAAAAACTTGCAGTCCCAGTCCAACTTGCGTCCTACAAAGGCAAGTGATGCTTTAAAATAATTTTCAGTTTTTTTGTACGTAAGGCTTTACATGGGCTGATGAATTGTTGTCCACAACTAGCTGCTCTGATGAACCAAAATCAGTCTCCCTTCCTGACTCTTCATTTTGTATTATATTAAGAAGTGACACTGTAGTTTGCATCGTGTGTTGTTGTAGCTGGTGAGGTTGGATAAAACCCTAAATGTGGGTGATTTTAAGCTAAGCCAGTTAGAAAACTAACTCTTCTGAATCCTTAATACTGTAAGAATTAAAGTATTAAATTCCGAATACTGTATGCCTGCTGAAAAGTAAAATATCCATGGCTGTTCTGGTGGTCTTGGGGATTAAGATACTGGACATGTAATCAGTTCAAATCCAGCCAGGGACCTTTCTTTTCCACGTTATTCCCCTGTCTCTCTCCCTTCTCATTTCCTGTCAGCTTCCTACTGTTTGCTGACAAAGATTAAAAAAAAAAAGCCCACCAAAATACTTGAGAAAACTCAAAAATTCCACATTAATTAAACAGCTCTATGACATGATATTCATGAGAAAGACTGTGGAGCAGTGATAACAAGCAAGTGACTACACTCAAGTAACTGCAGCCTATCTCCTCAGCCACCAAGTGAAAACTGCATATACACATCTGACACAAATATAAAGCCACTGCAGTCAGGAAAATAAAATTACAATATTCAGGTAAAATGCATGTATGACAAGGCAATTCAAACAGCAACAGCTCTGAAAAGTGACAACAAAGAGGCATGGACAGATGAAACAGCTCATTAGATCTAACAGCCAAAACACACACGTTCACATGACTGCCATGCTTTTTACTTCTGTCCTGTTGATGGCTGACTTGGGCCAGTAGAACACTACATAGTTGTACAATCATGCCCAGAGCCATCAATAACAACACTAAACCTTCACATAAACATCCAAAAACACAAAGCTGGCAGAACTAAGTGTATGAATGTTACACTGAAAACCACATAGAGCCACTCAGTAAGCTTCAGTGCCCTCAGTAGCAGAGGAACATCCTCACGGCAGCAGCAGCAGCAGCAGCAGAGGCTGATCAGCACCATGGACAGCGGCCAGCTAACTTCCACAATGCAAACTTTTGCTGCTCTCTGCCAAAGTCTCTGTTATTCACGTATAGCTAAATGTCCTGTCAATGTGGACTTAGTTTGGTCTAAACTTAACCAAAGTTGGTTTTCTAAAGCCTTAAAATCCAACACGAGAGCGTGAACTGTCGCATTTTAATCAACTGCAAAATATATATGATACTGACAGCACAAAGCGACCACATAACAGCAGAAAAGGATAAGGCTAAAAGTTGTAGTAAAGTGAGAGTAGTTTGGCGGCATACTTGCTAGTCTGAAAACTAGCAAGTAGTTCCCTACGCATGTAGCTAACGGCGCCACGTGTGTAAGCTAACATAGGGAGAATATACAAAGCATGAAGGCGACACTGCTTTTACACATGTAACATTGCCGGACACAAGTAAAATAGGGGTAAAACTACACTGTTGTTAGCATAAGGATGCTATGCGGCCTATTATTGCAATAATAAGTGCTAAGTGTTAATTTAGCCCGCCGGTGTTATCAATAACAAGCGCCAAACCAATTATCAATCATTGGCGGACTGATAATAACAAATAAACGCAACTATCTGTGTTAGATATTCACTGTGGTTGTTTTTCAGCCTGTAGTGTTTTACAAAGCAGTGAAAACATGGTATGGAGCCAGGCCTAAGCTAATAGACAGATGTTCCGGTGTAATAATAGAGAGTGAAGGGGCTTTAATCCGCTCAATTAGCGGCTAATGAACCGCGGAGACCGTCGGTGTTTCAAAAACTCACCTAAGACGAAAAAGGGGAGCTCGGTGTTCTCCAGGTCGTCCACCACCACGACGTCTCCGGGAAAATCGTTTCTAACGGAGAACAGCAGCTTGGGCTCGGAGGCCGACGGACTGTGCATGATACTCAGGTCGTTTTCCCTCAAAAACGGCAGCGCCGACACGGTGACGCTCTTCATCTTGCACTCGGTGTCCTGGCTCTGGTCCTCGTCGCCGTTTAGACACCGGACATTTGGCGCTAAGACGGCCAGAAGGACCCACGCGAGCCCCAGCAGCAGCAGCGGTCTCGGCCCCATGTTGATGCTCGCCATCTCCGTCGCTCCGTTTCCTCTCCCCTCCTCGCTGTTTCTCTCGCAGGCTGCTTCGGTGTCTCAGCCCGGCGGATGAGAGAGCAGCGGAGTGAGTGAGGGGGGGAGTGTGATACACCAGCGGGCTCTCACAGTGTTGAAAACAAACGCGCCTTGTTTCTCACATATGATCAATCACGAGGGGTTTGTACAACACTGAGCATTGACTGTGTGTGGCTGTCGTGCGTTTTAATGCTGTTGACCCTTTTACTGTAATTGATCGATAAACTGTCCAAATGGCTCTGTAATGGCTGATCATAGATTGCCGACAGGACATGCACCCAGAATGCCCTTGGGGTCCCATCACCAAAAGCATAACAATTTCTAATTTAATTGTACAAATGCCCCCTCGTACATATTTGCATATCATCTCCAAGCGACACCAGCATCTTCAGTCGTTTGCCTGACCTCTGTGATTGGGTGGACACTCGACTGGGTGCATGCATAATTGCCTAATTGATGGTGTAGATGTACAAGCTGAATGTAAAATCCACAGAATGTAGTGCCACCAAAGCAGAGAGAAAGGGCGGAGGATTTTCAATTGGCAGTGGAAAACTTTGAAAGGGATGCTAAAGAAAGAAATGTGGACAGAGTCCATGCAGAAAGAGGCTTAAACTCAATCCCAATGTTCAACGAAAGCCATTTAAAACTGAAGAAAAAACAATACACAGTAATATCCCATAGCCTCACATTATCCCATTATCCATGCATTGGTCTTTTACTCAAGACCTAAGGCAAGCACAGGTTGACCGATACCAAGCTTTAAAAGAATACACAATGAAAAATTAATTATTAATTTGACATTTGTGTGTTACTGTTGACAATAACAGTTTTTCTGTGTGTGCACACGCACACACAATGTCATTTACAGTACAGCAGTTTCACCCTTTCTTCTGCAGTGCTCAGTCACTCAGTCATTAGAGCACCTAATGATGCATACCTGTTTTCACTATCACTGACCGAGCAGATGATCTGAATAACAACAAAAAAATAACATACCTTGCTACAGTTCAATAACCTTATGGAACACAAATAAAACAACACAAATTAAACAAGCTGGCCATGAACTGAAACTCAGCAAAAACTGTTTTAAGGCTATCAGAGCTAGCTGTTGAGTTCATAGTATGGCTACTTACAAACATGAACTAAATTAATTATATGAAGTTAATTGAAAGGGCAAATCATCACACCAAAAATTGATCAAATAAACACATTAATTTAGCTCTTAGGTCTTCAACAGGGGGTTTTCGAACCCTAAGGGGTCCTCAGAGTTACTGCAGGGGGGCTGTCAAATTACTGTTTTATCATTTGAGTTTGAATTTATATATCTTGTTTGTTTGTTTGTTTGTTTGGGTTTTTTTTTTTTTTTTTTTTTTCAAAAAATTAAAACATGTCTGAAAATACATATTTACATGAATCCAACATCTTATTAGCATAGATAAATCAATAATCAGTATAAAAAAATTTAAAAAAAAACATTTAATTCATAGTACACAACACTGATAATAAGGTAACTGTTACCCATAAATCCTTGTGCAATCATGTTGGCTTGCTAATGGGTCATTCCTGTGTGGCACCTGTCCATAACAGCAACGTGAACTAGTTAGCTAACAGTTATGTGTTATTGAAACATATTAGCCCATTTGCTGTATCATTATTTCAAGTGTATGGACAGTCTTGTGAGTTACAGTGGATTGTTTTGTAGCTTTAAGAGCAAGAGACTCTGAAAAATGGTCCACCTAGAAACAAACACGATACAAACATATGAATCTGCCAAAAATCATTATTTCAGTAGCTTAGTATTGTATGGACCATAAAAGTGTATCTTTGTACATGACACTTTAGGCTGCTGTACATGTTATTGGAGGCTCTGATTAATTTGCATCTCAGTGTTATATATAGTAGGGAGTCCCTACTCCATCTCTCTTTCAGTCAAGGGGTCCTTGGCCTAAAAAACGTTGATTTAGCTAATTAAAATTCAGCAATTGTATTTGAGCTAATTCTCCACCTTGTTAGCCATACATTCTTCTATGTAGTTCTGCTAATGTGCTTTAAGGAAGACATATAACAATGATGTTCAAACTTTAATTCATACACACACACACACACAAACACACATATATATATATGTATATATATACACAAAAAAAAACTGAGTCTGATTCCATATATGTGTACACATACTGGGCCGATAGAGCTGATTCTGATTTGGATAATAGTGTAATAGTGTAAGTGTAATTTGTCCTGTCCTAACAAAAGTAACAAAGCTAATAGGAAAGTTAAAGAGATGTTGAGTGCAGTTGTTTGGCCTTACTTCCTGTGAAAATGAAAAAAAAAAAAGTTTTGAATTACTTTTAGTTTTAAATGAGGTTAAATTATTAAGCTTTTTTCTAACTTTTCTCACTCTGCTCCTGGTCTTGGTTCTTAGAACATAATTGTGCTGCCACTTTGGCAAGGACTCTTGAAATAAAATAAGACCGTCCTGTTTAAATAAAGGTCAATTAGGAAGTTAATTCCATATTTTAGACTCTGCACTAAGAAAGTTTTGTCACAGATTCAACCTTAGCCATGCACCCCGGATGAGTCTTTTGAGTTCAGAGAAATAACTGGCCCTTCTCCAGAATAGAAGATGGTATAGAATGCAATAACAGTTGTAGCAGCTGATCCTCCAACAGAGGAATGTGAACAAGACATTGCAGGACTGACTCTGTTGATGCCTTCTTTTTCAGAAATAGATGATGTAAATTAACAGAGACAGAACATACACTACACTGCACTAAACTACAATGAATGCTGCAGTGTGAGTGAACCCAGTATGCAGAGCTTTCTTTCCATTAGTTCCACTCATGCCTCTTGGTTCTAATAATGATTTAAGTAAGGTATCATGCATCAACACTGTCAGATGCATTTGTAGTCAGGATGGATGGTGGCTGAATGGAACATGCAATCATCTAGACTGTATTGAAAAAAAGCTGTATGAGATTGCTGTGGATGACGTGAACTCACGCACAGATATTGCTGAATATAAAGCTGAGCTTCAGAACATTATTTACTGCCCAACCTAATGGATCCCAGTGCCCCTGCTATGACTCATGTTCTGATTAGTTTGAGGATTTAAATGCTCAGCAGTAACACCCACAGCTGAAATTATGCAGTGTTCATATGATGTCATATATGAAAATGTGTTAACTTCACGCTTCTAATCTTCCGTTCCACTCAGCCTTCAAGTGGTAAATGCTATTCAATACTTTTTTTGATGTAACCAATGGGAAAGTGGTCTCTAGTAATTTAAGTAGTCATGTAGAAAAACATTTTCTACAGTTTCTTTGGCAAAATAAGACCCTTAAAATGCTCATTTGAATACTCATATTTTGATCAATTAGACTAAGGGTCCAAAAGCCTTTGCACACCAAGTGTCATCTGATATAGATTTTGAAGCGCGAAAACCTTGCACGCTAAATCTAATGCACCTTTCTTTCTTTTTTTGCAAAAGTCTGCATAACGTTGCAAAATGGAAAGCCACATTAGCTCCCTTGCTTCTCTCCAGTGGCGGTACCTCCCACTGCTCCCACTCTCTGCCAGCATCTTGCATTTGGCACTGCAGCTACCTGAGTTATGAAATTATACTATGTGGTTATTTTAAATTGCACTCAGCTGTAAGCATCATCACTGCTGTTGTGCATTACTGGACAGGGTAATGTTTTCTTCTCTTTGACATGGAAGATTACAAAATACATAGTATCCATATATTTCAGTATGAACCCAAGCAGTGTGCCAACCACCTGACATTGCCATTCCTTGAGCTACTTTGCCATTTTTGCTACTTTGAATCAGCAAAACACACTGAAAACACAACTTTGACATAAAAAACAAAAATATCAGCTTACAGCCCCCCTACACTCAAAAACGTGGTTTTCTTACATTGATGTCCCCTAAAACAGTGTTCCCAACTGGTCCATCCGCAGGGTCCAGATTTCTCCTTGGTCATTAGTTTAAGGTCCACACAGTTTAATATATTCAGCATCATACCTGCTTTTGGCCAAATAGCTTTTTTTTTTTTTTGCTGTTGCTATTGACTCTTGTTTTGAGCTTCTGGTACC
>JAPZEB010000004.1:3298608-3309414 GCA_029783705.1 Chaetodon striatus | reverse complement strand
CTGCTGCTCATCCCACAAATGCATGTTCCTCATAAATTTGGCACCATTTAAAAGGGAAATAAACAGGCTTTCCAATGGTATAAGATTTATTGCTAAGCACTGTTACAATAAGGAAATATTATATCAAACACAAATTTCCTTACTTTTTGTGCTTAGTTTATTATTGCTGGGTCAGCCACTGCCAATTAGCCTACAACCTAATAAGCTAACAAACAACAAGGGAAAAAGCCTGCAAGGCAAATTCTCCCCATGTGCTCAGCACTGGAGAAAAGTGGAAAGTAAAAGCAAAATCTACAATATGAAAATCTCAGTGAAGAAGAGAGAGTAGATCTGCTTTTAGCCCCTTTTCAGATTGTTTTTAACTATTGTGTTTGTTAAACAAAATATTAGCATTATTATAAATACACTTTAAAATGTGTCTGGAGTGGGAAAACCTACTAAAACTTGCTCATGCGTAGCTTTAACAACTTCTGTCAAACCCCATATTCCAGATGGTAAAAAATACAACTACTGGTGTATGTTTACTTGGCTTAATTTTTTTTTTTTTTGGATAACAAGAACAAAATGGACAACAAACAAATACAGAACAGAATTCCATTGAAATTGCACTGGGATACAATTTGCAGAGAGCTTTCAGACTCTAAATCCCTTGACTATTTTGTTGACCAGACAATTGCCATTTGGATTTGGAGGCAAAGCTGTAGGAAAAGAAGATTGTGTTTTCTGTGTCACCACTGTCCCTCCATTTAATATTTAAGCAGCTCTGTGGTCTCCCATTAACCACCATTTCTCTGTCTTTCTGTTCTCATCAGTACCCGTTTTTAAGTCCAAAATAGGGCAATGTTTAGGATCCGAGCTAAAAAAAGAAGCAAGAAGGGAAGTGGATTGGCCTCGGCCACCCGCAGCGAAGTATTAAAAAGTTAGCAGTGATTGAAGAGAATAAGTGGAGCAAACAGTGCCCAGACTATCACACATTCATTATTGATGGTGGACTGGTGGCTCCTAAAGACACTGGTGAAGGGAAATTCATCAGTATTCAAATAAGATCAAGTGTACTCATAAAGTTTCTGCTTCTGGATGTGTTTGCCCTTTTGTACTTTTAGGCCTTTCTGCTGCTGGACAGTCCAGAAGAAATAAGTGACAGCAAAGATAAGGACAGAATGAAACTTTTCTGGTACAGTGCCTTAAGGCCCCAGAGAAACTTTTAAATGATAATTTGGGAGATTTTTACACACTGTGTCAGCATCAGCTGAAAAATGATACTTCTCTTTACAGTTTGGAGGATAAGGCTGGTGGTATTCTATATTTTTCTTCATGACAACAAATCCCATGAAAAGCCAAAAAATAACAATGCTTTGATCCTACAACAAGAATGGCCCCTGTATTCAAAGCCTGATATATCTGTTTCCTCTGTGCCAAAGAGCTTCCCTCTTGTCCAAAAACTATTAAACACACTTCAGTGAGCCACATTGTTGCACTGGGTGACATGTTCCTTTATTACCATAGACACACAGCAGAGTTTACCTTAAATTAATCCCACATACACCATCCTGCTGCTCAAATTGCTCACTGGAGAACCAAATGTGTATCAATCAGCAACTGAAAATCGCCCCCAATAAATGCACTATTTACATCAGTTTGAGTAACATTTGCTCAAAGGTACAGTGCCCAGCTGTTTAAAAAATGTTTTATGCATTTACAACTTAATGTGACATTACCCTCATTTTGATTGACCAAAGGGTCCACAGAGTATGGTGTGGTCATTGTCTAAAGACAGATGCAATGATAATTACATGAGTTAAAGGTTTGGCTAGGAGACAGAAAGGAGTAGTTACCGTGGAAGGAGATAGACGTTTCTCCCCTGTTCCAAAACTCAGTTCTAGCCCCGAAAAGTGTAAGGTTAGCTAGTTAGCTAGCCACTAAGGGTATAGTCTGTTAAATGTATACACATGCTGCTTTTTCTTTTTAGTAATTGTAGCAGTGAACAAAGACCTACCCCTCGTTACGGGGACAGTGGAGGGAAATGGGAACAATTATTCAACCAGTGATGTGTCATTGCAGTGTGTGCAGATGAACAGTGTAATTCAAACTGTTTCATATTCCTACCACATTTTCAAAATCACATTTACACCAATATTAAAAAAAAAAAACCTCTTTATTCCTTAAAGGAAAAAAAAAAAAAGATAAATCTTAAGGCCAAGGGCTCCTGTTGGCTCCAGGGTCCTGAGCACATGCCCACTTTGCCCATGCAGTAATCCATCTATGTTGGGACTGGGTGTCACATAATGGGTAGGAAAGTCAGAAAGCATTGAGAAAGGGGGTAACGCATTGTTGGTTTTGGTCTTTCCATGGGATTTGTTGACAGTCAGAAAAATACAGAATAATGTCAGCCTTACTCTTTAATTTATTTATTTATAACAGGCACTAACGTAGCTTTGCTTTCTGGCCAAACTGTCCTTCAACCACGGGGCTCAGGTTAAAGCCCCGGTGTCGTCAAACATCAGCCCCTCTGCAGTGTCCTTGAATCTTCACCTGCACTGTTCTGCACCTTACAGGGACCTCTGATCTCTCTGTCAGTGCAAGCTCCAGCGCATTTCCCTGCAGGAATCCTAAAAATATCTTATTCCCCCTCTCCAATTACTTTACAGGTATTTAGCACAAATTTGGTTTTTAGGCTGCATTTAACAACTCACCTGAAACGTCCTTAATTCAGTGCGAACAACTGTAACGTCAACTCTTGCTGTGGAATTGGAAAAGTGTCTCCTCAATGTATTATACAGTGATAAACAGAGAAAATGAGTGAGCAGCTTGGCTCTAGTCTGGATTATGCAGAGTTCCAGTGTTTATGATTAAAGGGAAGAGGAAAAGACTTGAAGAGAGAATGACAAAATAGGTTTCTGAGCATGTGTGTGTGCGGAGAGACCAGAGAATGAATATATGCGCGCAGAGATTGTGAGACAGTGTGCACATGCGAAAGTGATTGCAAGCGAGGCAGAGATGAAATTCCGACAGATTCGCTCGCATGAGTTCTGGGTCGCTGCCGATAATCAAAAGCGGTGAAAAGGGTGGAATGGGGAGAGAGGGGGGGAGAAGAAAGACAGTCAGTGAAAGTTGAGAGAGAGAGAAAGAGAGGGAAGGGAAGAAGAGAGCACATACATCAGGGGCTGTGACTAGCAGGTGCAGCGACGACGGGGAGGGCAGACCGAGGGCCTGATCAAGAGAAAGATCTCACTGTTTAATCTTGAGACACTTCCCGTTGCCAAACTAGCAAGGCTTTGGCCCGCTGTATGGCTTGTTCTGTGATCAGGAGCAAACAGATTCATCTTTTCAGCTCGCTCGCCCCTCAGCCTCTGCGTGGGCTGCAAAGTTGATTACAGCCTAGAAAAGGCCTTTGTCATCATGCTGTTGAAGCTCCAATAACTGGTTCAAATCATCCTGCAGCGGTTACAGTTACAGCCTCTAAAAAATGTTCAGTGCTTGATATAAACGTGCCACTTCAGACAGAGCGGGCGAGATTATGCAGAGCCTTTTAACCCACTGCTGGAGGACTGCAATGCCCTGAAATTGTTGGTTACATGATCCTGTGTATGTGTACGTGTGCACCTGTGTTTGTGTAGTGCGAGCTCAGAGGGTTAGAGGGTGCAGTGAGTGGATGCTAGCTACTGTGTGAAGTGATGTGTAAATAATAATAATAGAACACATTTTTTTCATCACAGAGAGCTAAATCTGAAGCTTACCTATGGATTTAAAACTGTATACAGCTTACTCTAATTTCTCCACAATCCTCTGTGGTAATCTGTGCTTATACTGTACTTCACTGTATTTCTAAAATCTTAAGAATAAAAACTGTTGTTAGAGATGTAGGCTGTTACAAATGGCAAATTGTTCAACACTCACTCAGATTAAGTTCAATCTGCAGACATTTGTATGGCTAGAAAAACATAGTTTAGTATTTTGTTGTTGGTGTGAATTTGTTTGATCATATCTGGATAACAGTGCATCTATTATATCCTCAGGAAACTGAATCAAGATTACGTCACAACCTTAAATTGATAATCAGACGTGGGTATATGAATATTGAGTCTGAAACAGGTTTATCGTGAGAAGGTCAAAGGGTTATGTAAACCGTCAATGTAAAATTTTTAGAATTCTTACCGCCTACAGTATCTCCACATGGCAACAATGGTATGGATATGGTTAGGCAAAGATTATGGTTACGACTAATAACCTATATTCAAAGTGTGGTTGGCTGAGCAACAAAATAGTTTTTGACAAACAGCAAAACCTTAAAAGTGCAGTTCACCTGCAAAATATCACTTAAACAAATGTATAAAGGCCGCTCTGCTGAGTCCTGCACCAGGTCAGGTAACCCACAAAAAGCTGTGTAATGGGCAAAAATATGTATATGTACAAATTCAGAGGTACATGCATGGGTAATAATGAACTACATGCGGGCAGGGAGTGGGTGAGAACAAAAAGTATTTTTATGAATTAAATAAATAAAAAAAAGTGCAGTGTAATATTTGACATCTAAATCACTTTTATCAAGCTGCAGTTCCTCTTATTTTGAAAGTCATTGATACAAGTTGAACCGTTGACCCGTCATCACATTCATCACCAACGTGGACAACTCCAGCGATGAAACTTTACAGCCCACATCGAATTCAAGACACTCAAGGGGATCCTTTCAAGGATTTATGGCAGTAAAAGGATCATGCTAAAATGCAGTGATTGCGTGGAATGTTTTCTCCATCCCAGCATTGAGCGCAGCCAGTGAAAGAGACTTTTCCGCCATTGGGTTTGTAATTCAAGAACGGAGAACCCAGCTCAATGTGAGTGACTGTAGCCTGTGTGTGTTAAACAACAGGTGCAGGTCAGGTCGTGGGACTTTTACCTGATGGGTGTGGGTGGGTGCGGCTTTAAATTAGACATACTGACAGGTAACAGGTTGGTTTTGGTACTGAGCTTTACAGGTATGTACAGGTGTGGGCTTTCAAAATGGACCTGTACAGTACAGGACTTTGCTGCTCTGCTTGCATAGCAGCTGCCTACTATGTCATAATTAACTGAAAGTGATTACTTTTTTTTATTTATTGTGTGGCTCAGCAGATCACATGCTCACAATGCTGTATGGTCAGTATTTTAATTCCAGGAAAAAATGTCTTGATCTAAAGGGGAAACCTATCAAAATGCCTTGATAGGCTTACCAACATTAACACATCAGTTAAGACATGCTGAACACAGTCCATAGCACTATGACTCTACATTGATGAATCAAGTGAATAAAGTTATAGGCAGATAATAATAAGACAGTGTCACAAAAATATGTGAAATGGACATGACCTATAAATTCATATTATGTGGTGGAGGCATAAAAGTTGTTAAATTTCACGCTGGCAACACGAAAACAACGGCAAAGTCGATTATCAGGGTTTCCAGACATTTTTATGATGATGATTTTTAAAACTTTTCCCTAAGTTTTGCATATAATTTTACCCTATTTATGACTCATTTATTTAGTTTAAAATAGGTGGGCAGATCATTGGATGCAAGTTGTCTTACAGTGATATGCTTGCATGCTGGTAGACGCAAGCCGGTGTGAAATATGTTCAGATGCTGGCAGTCTGTTGAGCAATCTTTTGGTAGTCTTAATGCTTTTCATTTAGCATGACCAGAGCTGCTTCCATCATGCTGCCAATGTCAAACATTTTGACAGCTCTCGAGCCATGCATTATGTTTCTTTTTCAAAAGCCATACTTTATCAAAAATGCACTTCCAAGGTATTTGGAGAAAAGCAAACTGTGAGTGCTTGGTAACATCACTCATTCATTAGACATTATTGCAGCAGACTATCATGATAGGACTGACGTTTTAATGTCATGCAGCAATAGATTTTAAATTAGTAACATAGGAACATATTTCGTGTGATGTTAGAAATATATATATTTTTTTGAACTGTATTTTTATTAAACATGAAAAAACACAATACAAATCAAAACAATCCTTGACAACATCACAGAGCATGTATGGCAGTGCAAAGAAACAGAGCCTAAAATAAATACATAAATAAATAAAACCCCGTTGGGGCCTAGAATGCTGAATATTACTAACGAATGAAAAGTAAGTAAATGGAAAGTTAAGACATTACAACACAGTGTGGGGTTCCCCTCAGTTAGAGAGGTATCTTGCTATAGGTAGCCACTTCATATTAGAAATATTTTGGGACCTTTATGAACATATTTGAAACAGTAGCCCAAACTATGTATATTCAACACTTTTTCCAAAACATCCTGTTAAATCCAAACCATTTCCAGGCCTGGAAAACAGTTTTTCTAATTTAATAACTTTTCCATGAGTTTAACGATAGGAACCCTATATAATTAACAGTGGCAGTTTGGTTAGGTTTAGGGAAAGACAAACACTTGCTTAGTTTTAGAGAACATAAGCGCAGTTGTTTTTGGAAAAGATTGTAGTTTTGGTTAAAATAACTACGTATGGCATGTCAGCAGTGTTGGGGGTAATGCGTTACAAAAGTGTTTAAAGGTGTTTAGAGGTGCATTATCACCTCAAATAAACTGTTTATATTCTTCACCTGTCCACTTCTGTCAGAAAAAAACAACCCCCGAAGGTTGCATTGCAAGTGTTGTCATGTCATTTATCATACATTACCTTAAAGATGGGTTCCAGTGATCATGTGCATTATCATGTCCAGTGTGTCTCCATTTGTATAACTATATCGTATTTGTATCCCATTCTGCTTTTGCGTCCTAAGGCTGCTTGAAAGCAGTGGGGATAAGGGGCTGGCCTCCAGTTTGTTTTTTCCTCGTTCCAGTGATGTCACATCTGGGTAATGTAAGTATATGTTGGATGTGTTTCCTTTCACAACACCAGCACGCCATCCTGTTCTTATGCATAACTCAGTTTTCGACGCTGCTGTAGCTGCCCGACACACTGGGAACCAGCAGGTGGGTACTCCAGCTCCGGTGTATTCATTTGTGCTTGTCATAGTGATTCAATCACTTGCCATTCTGTTTGTTGTGCTAACCTCGATATTTGTTCATTTTGTTTCATATCATAGGCCCACAAATACTTATCTATATCTCATAATTATCAGACTTTGAGCCTCTGCCTGACCCTTTCTGTGTCCAAGGATATGAATCTATTTTAAATGGTCTAGGCTACTTAATTGTTCTATTACATCATGCTATTATTAATAAAAGCAGGGCATTTAAATCCAAAGTGATATGCATGAATGGGTCAGACCTGTGCAGCACTGGATTTGAAATGAACTGTAATAAAATGAAGTTTCTGTGCTTTGATTACCTGCTGTGAAACAACATGACCCTCATCCATTTAAAATGAACATTAGTTCTTTTGAGGTCATTTTGGTTAAAGTAGGGCAAAAGTATTGTAACAAGTAACTTTTTAATATTATGTTATATAAACCTATGTAAGGTACTTTGTGTGGTTGCATAAGATTTGTAGGGTCACATAACTATGTTGATGTTTGTTTTGATAGGTGACACAGTCAAAACAGTCTCCTGGCTGAAAGTCCATGTTTGTTTGACCTATCCACCAAGCCCTCCACCAGGCCTACATGGACTTCTAGCTCTTTATACTTAATTCAAGATCTCCACCATGGCAAAAGATCCTCATTCAATTGCACTGACATTGTTTATGTGTTGCCAGCATGTAATCTTAACACATTTCATGCCCACCACCACATAATGGGTTGTTAAGCGTTTGTATCCATTACATGTTTTTCTATTAGACCGGGCTGAAAAGAAGCATGTACATCCAGAAAATAAGACCAAAATAAAACTGCCAGCTTTTTTTTTTTTTCTTCACAGTGAAGCACAGCTTTGTGATGTTGGAATTAGCCTTTAGTCAGCAGATCTTTCAAAATTAGGTTTGAATGTGACACTGCAGATGAGTAAGTTATTGCTGTGCTCTGCAGTTTTGTAAAAGCACTGAATCAGTGGAGCTGGTTTTACATGAGACACAGGCCTGGGTCTGCTAAACACAGAGGCTGTTTGACTTTGACTAAATGGACGTCTCTGATCAACAGCCCTAACAAGGACAGGCACACATTGTGTTCATCATTAACATGAAAGATACCACTCACATATTAGCTTAACGTTAAGATATTGTTGACTATAAAAAGAAAAGCTTACTTTCAGTGTGTGTTTTACCAACTCAGAAAACATCCACCTTCCTCTGTGCTATTGGTTTAACACATTACCGTTATTTAGCCATTTTTGTATACATAGAGTGTAAGTGTCAGCTGGTTACTGTTAGCTCAACTTCTACAACCAACCAGTGCCTGCAGAGTGAGCGATTGCCATGGTAACCGGAGACTGGTCGACCAGAGAAATTACCATAAGAAACAGATACTGTGTAAACCCCTGGCTGGGGAAATATTTGGAGAGCTTTTCTTCACAATGAGACACTTGAAGTATTCATGCAGAAAAGCACTTGCAGCCTCAGCATCACCGCTGCTGCCGATCCTGTTACAGTGTCATCCTGAAGCTTCTTCCATCATGATTCCTCCCTTATAATAGCATCGCTCTGCACTGAATGGGTCTGTGGTGGAAATGAACTTGAAAGGTGAACCACTAGTACCTGGCAGGAGATACTTTTTCACTCAAAGGCATATTTTGGTTTGCCATGCCAAGCGTGGATTATTGTCCAATCCTATAATACGTATTATAGGATTAAACAAAGTGATTATAGTAAACTGACTGCTCTCTGACTTACTGTATCAGTGGCTGCATGTGTACTGAAAACAGGACAATGCATGAGAGCCATATGTCAGTTCATTTTCATATGTTTATGATTAAACTTATTTTTTCGTATTCAGGGTGGAAACTCTTGTCACGCACCATTTCTATAAGGATGACCACATTTGTTTTAAGGTCTTTATTCTGATAGCATGATTGTCATGCTTAATTTCAGACATCTTAACATCTAAGAACTAGATGGGTTTGCACAGAGTGATATGATGCAATCCACATCTGTTACATCTATCACAGCCATTTTCCCCCCAAAAATGTTAAATAAGTTTTGAATCACTAATAGCCCTTTTTACAAAGAGAAATAGGGCCACCATGAAGTCCCTTTTTATGCCACCTCAACATTTCTACACAGTAGTACAATAGTGGCATCATGCCACTCCACTGTGTGATTTCAGACAGCATGACGGCATCACAGAACCAAAAGACATGTGATGGGCATGACATGTAACACAACAACATTGCCCTGTGGTGTGACGTATAATATATGCATTGGCAACACTTTATAAACAATAACAATGGCATAACATGGCAATAACAATCATTTGACATCCCTGTTATATGGCGGGTGATCTCATCCTCTGCTTCTTCTTCTTTGAGTTAGCTGCTAACTGCTATCAGCCACTTTTCAAATCTCCCGCAGTGGGTTGCACATAACATGTTGTCAAAACATCACCCATGCTGCCATGATCTTGTCCCGTTGGCTGTCATGTTTATACAGATATCACTGAGGTGCTGTTACTACCCCAGAGGCTGGCTTAAAGGCAAGACAGCTCTGCCCTCCCTACGAAGCGACTGAACCTCTACCATAGAATGGTGAGGCAGCATAACAGCATGAAATTCCTGCCTTGAAGAGGGCAGTGAAAAAGGGGCTAATGACTATATGGCTGTTCTCCCACTCCCTGGAAATTTATACGATCAATAGATAATGGATGGATTCATTAGATTACATTAAAATATTCACTATTATCAGTGCACAATAAAGTGGATGATATGATTAATGGATGGTAGATGGATGGATGGATGGAGTAAATTACCCTCAAAAAGCCATTGCTTAAACTTTACTGTTTTTATATGCATGATTATATTAGCAAAAATTATGCTTTTGTGTCATTAGATCTCTTGTCTGCATTTGGAAACCATTGTGAAGTATAAAGTCGTTTTGTTATATGTATGCAAAGGCAAATCCAGTGACAAAAGAAAAGCATCATGAAACAATAATTTCATGTCAATTGTCACTAAATATGAAACCTCAAGGTGGCCTAATGGTTGAAGCACAAACCACACACTGTGATGGTAACATCTCCACTTTTATTCCAGCTGCCAACCTTTGCTGCAGGTCATTTTTTGCCCCCCTCTCAAAGTCCCCCTTGTTTTCCTGTCACCTCTTAAGTTTCCACTGTCAATTTCCCCCAGAATACTTAACAATTTTTCAAAATTGCCTTTGAAAAAAGAGGAATTAACACGCCTCAGAGATGCAAGCTGGTCTGGCAAAGATACAACTGGTAAAGCTGAGAAAAGAGTCACTCATACTCACTGCTCATGCGTCTGGTTGACACTGGCACACTACATGGTAGCAGTTGGAGCCGCAACACAACACAGCCACATCAAATACTCATTAAGGGGATCTCTAAGTAAGTAAGCACAAGAATCTATAATTTAGAGGTAAAATCTAGGCGGATTTAAGCCGGATCACTGCGCTTAATGAGAAAAAATTCTTGAAATGAGTTGGTTGAGCCTTAATAACTAACTTGAGTTTTATTACCTAACTTTGTGTGGATTTTAAGACAACTTCATGAACCTTTATCTTGGATTTTTGAAGTTTGATTCCTTATATTTTATCTTAAAATTTTTATTATATTTATTTATTTGTGCAAAGCACTGTTAAAGGAGCTGTGTGCGACATTCAGAGCATAGCTATGATTCAGAGTCTGGGGCAGGATTGTCTACACACGGCTCTCAACATGGAGGTGGCTGAGCTGGCGGCTAGCAGCACATGGTGCTAAATCCATAC
>JAPZEB010000004.1:3284831-3296235 GCA_029783705.1 Chaetodon striatus | reverse complement strand
CTTTTCATCTCACTTTATACTTCAACAGCAAAAAAAGAAATGAAAAATTCCTGGTAGCACAACTGGTAACACCTTTTATTTATCGACATAGTAAAATCTGTGGACGTGCTTTTACTTAAGGTTTCAGTGTGTAGAATTTAGGGAGATATTTTGGCAGAAAAGAGATATAATAAAATAAGTTTATATTGTTCCAAAGTATAATCACCTGAAAATAGGAATCATTTGTTACCTAGAATGAGCCATTTATGTCTACATAGGGAGCAGGTCCTCATCTGTGGAGATCACCATGTTGCACTGCCATGTTTCTACAGTAGTCCAGAACAGACAAACCAAACACTAGTTCTGAATAATAATAATCCGAATTTTCGCTACTGCTGCTGTAGTTAGAAGTCCCTCCGCTTCAAGCAGCATCAGAAAAATACATTTTTTAAAAGCATGAAACTGTTTAATTCAGTGTTTTTACTGGTTTAAGTCACCAGGTCCATTTGTTTGGGAGAGGAAGAGCTGCAGATTATTCGGCCCCCAGTGAAAAGCCACCGAATGTCTGGAGATTAAGTTATCAGAGAAAAACACACATTAGCAGGTGCTGGGTGAGTGGCCTGTCTGCCATGTGCCAAACAGCGTAGAAGAAACATTGATTTGTACTGTGAAACTGCTTAAATCATTTTTTAAATCAGTTTCAATCACTTGGTCCGTTTGTTTTTAAGAGTAAGAGACCTCTGTAGATAATTTGGCTCACGATAAAAACCTCCTCAAAATTGAACGCTGAAGGTATTCTAGTTGGGATAAGTTCCATTAAAGCAGTTACAATTAACATTTCAGTAGCAATGTGTCTAATGGCAGTCACCTGAATTTACAGTGAGATTTAGCCAATGGTTTAGCTGTCCTCACCACAACTTAGCAAAAATAAATGAATGACTGGGCAGCCTTATTGCCTGCAATGTCAATGTCAGTCTGAATGTAGCCTTAGGACTAGAACTTAAACTGCCAGACAGAGCTTCAATTACACTGAAAGGAGCCAGCTGTGAGAGTTTGGGTGTCTGATAAGGATCCCCTTCTGGGTACCTCTCTGTGGAGGTATCCTTGGTGCTTCCAGTTGGGGAAAGACCCTCGGTCAGTCCTAGAACACACCAGAGGGATTATGAGAACACCTTGGGATGCCACAGGGGAAGCTGGAGGAAGTAGTTATGGAAGCGAGACATTTAGATTATTCTGCTCACCCTGTTACCACCACGACTTGGACCAGGATAAACTGGCCAAAGCAGATAGACAAATGCTTTAAGCTGAAATCACTAGTGGGCATTGTCAAGTCTGGCCGTAGCACTGTCTTGTGTATTAAATGAACACAGTGTTTCCTGACTCGAGCTTCTGCTTCAATTATAAAAGAAGAAATCGATACTTGGGATCGTTGAGCTGTGCTTTCTCTCCAGTTTGGGGAGACATAATGGAGTGATATTCTATTTAGACAGCTTGTTTGACCTTTTGTGTGCTTTTGGTTTCATTTGAATCATATTTGATTTGAATATCTCTGCTGACTTTTGTTGCTGTGGTAACAAGGAACCCTACCACCTCCACATAGCCCACAACAACAAGCTTACTTTTATCAAAAACATTGTGCTAATGACAGTTTCTTTGAGATTCTGTAGAAATCGACTTTGTATTATAATGGCGCACATTGTTAACTAAAGTTCTAATCATGTTGAAGATATATATACTTTATGAATCATGACTTATTCCTGTCATCTCCTTCATGTACGAATACGTTTATTGCTGTTAACTGACTTTTCATAAACTACTTGTGTCCTTACATGACTCTATGACGATAACACCAACAAGGTTTCCAGCTTTGTAAGCTTAATTTTTTTTTCTCATCTGCCAAACAAAATGTATGACTCCCACTGTTCCACTTATTAAAGAGGATTTAGATATTAAAAGAGAAAGACTTTCATCAGGATAAATGAAAAAGACAGATGAAAAGGAGTGCTGGTTGGACTTGCACAGCAGGCTCTCTATACAGCGCTAATTTGATTTTCAACCCTAAAACTACTGACTGTTGTGCAAATATACGGTTGGTAATCCTGCTCTCTTGTAAGTAGTATTTGTTAGAGAGCTTTGATCTGACAGGCCAATTAAATGTGTTTTGTATTCTTTACAGATATTTACAGTGCACAGTACAGTATGTGCAGCTTATCCCCCATCGCCCAGCTATCAGCAAGTACGTCTTTGTAACTTCTTATTAGAATCACACCTTGTGCTTCGTTGTTCAGGTAGGCGATGTAATGAGCGGCAAGGATTCAGATCATAGTGTGAGTACGGTACATTTTTAAACAAATTATAGTGCTGGATAATTTGTTAAGCCCATTGATAATTTATCAACACATGTATAATGAGGCCTCCTGGCCCAGAATAATATGATATCACCGTGGTGTGTGAGGAGTTTGTGTGTGGGGGAGGGTAGATGGGTAACTGAGTACCTGAGGGCTGAGTAGAAGAGGAACAGTCTCTGTTTCTCTCCCTCTCCCACAGTCTCCAACAACTGGCAAACATGCTACAAGGTTTCAGCCTGCACTTGAGCTCCCGTAAAGTACAGTGTATTTTGTGCCGCACTTTGAAAATGCAAAACGAAGCGTGCCATGAGGAACGGAAATGAGACACCTGGAGACTACCTCCTGTGATGGTGATTGCTAGAGAAATGTGATTGTAATTAGCCTCTTGACGAACCTGATTCTCAGGATCAAGATAGTGTTCAGAGATTCAGAATTTGGCTCTCAAATGCACCGCATTACCATGACTTCAGCCAATACTTACATTACAATACATTGTTTCCAGATAAACACAAATTACACTTAAAAATATAAACATGAGTTTTTTTTTAACTTAAGTTCGTGTCAGTGAGCACTTTGCCAACATGATCTATAATCCATCTACCAGGCTGGTGTGGCACAACAAGATGCTGATTAAACAGCATGACTGCTACACAGGTCTAATAGACAGGTGTCTTGGGCTGGTCACAATGACAGGTCACTCTAAAAAGATGCAGTTGTATCACATAACAAAGAGCCACAGATGTTCCAAATTCATTTCACAACCATAAGCCCTCTCCAGTGTCATTTTTGAGAATTTGGCAGTACATCCAACCAGTCCTGTGAGCCAGCCAAGAACTACCGTGTCCAGCTTTTTCATGTGCGAGTTGATGTGAGACAGGCCACTGAGATGAGCATTTCTGAGAGAGTTTCTAAAAGTTGTGCACATTTTTTTTTGGCTGTGCAAACTAACTGCTTAATCAGTTTTTCAAGTGGCTGGTCTCAGATGATCTTGCAAGGTGAGGAAACCATAGGTCCTGGGCTGACGTGGATTCATGTGGTCTGCAGTTGTGAAGCTGGTTGGATGTACTGCCAAATTCACTTGATGTAGCTGAATAAATTAACTAATTTTACTGTTGGGTGTTTTATTTGTTGTTTTGATGGGGGACAACAGATAAAACATTAACAGTAATGTTTATCAATGCACACCATCTCTGAGAATAAAAAAACTAAAATATAATAAAATAAAGTATGACTCAATTATCATTTTTATTTGTTTTATTTATTTTTTGTAGATCTTCAAAGCTTCCTCAAAACCCCAGTGTTGGCTGGATGTGGCTGTGTCAAGTTCTAGCTCCGCTGTAACTGCAGTGGACAGTCTGCTGGTTTTCTAACCAAATGCCAAAGTCCACTGGGCACATGCTAACATATACTGTTATAGTTACAGACACAAAACAAGATGAGACAACTAGCACAGCACAAGCACAAAATATCTGTTACCACACTGATAAAAACTGAGCTGCAAACATGTTTTCAATGAGCTTGTAAACACATAAAATACTGCAAAACCATTACATTTTATTGGGAATGTTGTTGCTGAAGGACAGACTGCTTGAAGACGTTCAGCTTCTCTAACACATTAATGGACACTGGACACCTCACTCAAGCCATGGCAGAGCTAAGTGTCACAGCTGTTTCCAGAGTACATGAGCCTATTTACACCTGGTATTATTATGCCTTTTAGGTGATCCAAACACACGCGGAAAACTGAGATACATCGCCGTTCACACCTCTGTCTTATATAGGTCTCCAGCTGACCACTTGTGCTCAGATTTTGTTACTGCCCATGTCATTTATGCTAGACCAAACCGTTCTCATTCCAAGTCATCAAACATTGCTGCATGGTCATCGATTTCTGCATCAGTTGTCGACAAGATACAGGCATCCTTTCGCATTTGTATGATATGCCGATCGTGTGGCATCAGTTTATAATCCCATTAGATGTCATCAGTTTGAAAAGCCATGGAACAACAATGTAATGTAAGGACCTGGAAAGTCCCTATGGGGTCGGCATGGAGGGTGGTGGATGGTTCCAACAACACTAGTATGAATGTAGAGCCAAACCATGATGTTTTTGTCTAAATCTGACCATGTTCGTTTGTTGCAGAATGAAATAAACGTGAATTCATTGAACACGTGAATGCATCTAATGGGCAGAAAATGTACATTTCGTGTGAAAACACAAGTGTATTTTGAAAAGACACAATGCATGTAGCAGGCATAAATTGACACAGCGCCCTAGAACGTCAGCAACAGACACTACCAGGATAGCTAGCACATAATTTGTAGATGTGAAAGTCCACTGACTGAGCAGCAGTGTGTGACGAGTGAGACTCTGTTGGCTAGATGGTCACAGATATTACGTCCACACTCTCACTAGCTGTTTTCTAGCACGCTCACTAGTGAAGTAAGCCGTCGTGTTGGTACAGCTAGAGAGGGATGACTCAGGACCCATTAGCATTTACACTAAAAAACACATGTGGTCAAATGTGTTCCAGACCAGCTTGGCAAGTGGGTGAGTGATCGGATCACAATGCATCTTGCTGATCATATACAGATGTATTTAGCTTTGTGATCCTGTAACCCACGGTATATGTTAATACTAGGTGTAAAAAACCTTTATTTTGTAAATATTGAGAGACATGTGCTCCTGTCAGTCATCAAAAACATATTTTGTCCATCCATTATTTATTACAAGTGTCAAGTTCAACAGAAACCATGAATCAAAGCGTTATAACAAAAAATGCAGTATAGATTTGAAGCAACCATGGCCTGATATGTTATCAATGAGCTGACTGACTTATTGCGCATCTCTGTTTTAGACTTCTTTGACCGAGTCTGGCAACTCTCACAAGTCTTTCTACTTCCTTTGCAGTGTTTTGCCCTCTGTAAAAACTTGCTTACTCCCAGAAGTAACATTTTCCCATCTAATAGAGGTAGGAAGAACAAATAGCTAGGTTGAACTAATTACTGTAGGAAACCAGCCAAAACATCTCGCTCTCTGTCTCAACTCCTGCTCTCTCTGTGTTTCACACGCACACACACACACACACACACACACACACACACACACACACACACACAAACACACACACACATATAAACTCCACACAAACACTCCTTTCCTTGCGTTCACTCTCCCTCCCTTCTCTCTCTCCTGAGATATGACCGCGGGGAGTGTTTCTATATGTCAGCTCTTTGCAAGACGGATGGTCGACATCTGCCACAAAGCCTCACCGGACATATTACCTGAGACACCAAACAATAACCTCTACACACACACACACACACGCACAGATACGGCAAAAACACACTGAAGCAGAGCCCTGCCTGGCCTTAAACGCTCTGCCAAGACCTGACCTTCTCGTTACGACCATGATCACCCCCATGGGCACGGGTGGCATCTGGCTAGGTGATGTACACGTGTGTGTGTGTGCGCTATGTGTGTTCTGCATCATGCGTGCTTGTGTCCCTGCTTCCCTGCATGCAAGTGCTGGCTTGCCTGTTTGCATGTGTTTATCTGTGTGTCCCTTTGCCCATGCGTGTGTGTGTGTGTGTATAGTTGGCATGAAGAGCAATGCCGCAAGGAGCCTGGGCAGCATCAGAAGGGCCGGTGTGCCCCCAGAGTTTGACCATCTGTGCGTTATTGGTTGTCATTAAGGTTTCTAATTTGGAGGTGTCTTGGGGAATAGCCAAACGAGGGCAGAAAATGTCATTACGCTGTTCCTCCCGCTGAGCTGCCGTGACCATATTTACATATTTATACACCTTAATTGTCTTTGCCTTGCTGCCGTGACATTGAGGCAGCCAGAGTTTAGTGCTGGGGGGGGGGAGAAAGTGAGGAGGACACAGTGGAAGACGTTGTTACACACAGTCAAGTCAAATTTAGCTCCAAAGTGGATTTAAATTAACAAATTCATCGCTGAGCAAAGAAGATTAACAAAAGGCATAAATATGGAACTAAAAGATGCAAGAGCTCAAAAAAGGAAAGGAAAAACTGTTTTTTTTCTAAATGGTCCACAGTGTACAGGTTTTGATGCCTACGTTATAAATGTCATACTTAACTGACTAATTTGTTTTGAAGTACAGGTGAAATTAAACTGCTTTAGTTAAATGCTACAGTATACAAATCTGCTTTGTGCATTACACCTTCTGTTCTGTATTTTGAGGAAAAACAGTAAAAGAGGAATTTCTATTTTACATGAGGATATATTTTGAAGCTGGTATCAGGGTTACACTGGTAGCACTGCTCGTAGTTTAACTACATTTCCCAGAAGCTTTCCATAGCATATACCTTAAGTATTTCAAAATCACGGCAAAAGGGGCTTGACAGTATAGAGACAGCAGACACAGCAGTATCGGCAGCCAGCCTGTCTTAAAGGACACACCCGCAGTGACACGTTGCACCGAAAAGTTGTGTAACCATGGATGGATTACTGAACAGGGTTACTGGGCACAGGCCCAAGTCCCCCCTGGCCTTCACCTGCAAAATGTCACTAGAAGAAACAAGTAACAACCAGGAAGAGACTCAAAATGACATCACAAAAAGACACGAAACAACTACAAAGAGATTGAATACAGCCACAAGAAGACTCAAAATGACCATAAAGAGACACGAAATGACCACAAAGAGATACAAAATGACTACAAAGAAAGGCAAAACAACTATAGAGAGAGAAAAAATGACAACAAAGAAACGCAAAAAACCACAAAAGACACAAAACAACTACAAAGAGATAAAAAAAATTACAGCCGTAAAAAGACACAAAGAGACACACAAGGACTACAGAAAGGGGCAAAACAATCACAAACAGACACAAAATGACTTCAAAGTGACTCAAAATGACCCCACAGAGACATAAAACAGCTCCAAAGAAACTCAAAATTACCGTAGGGACACAAAACAACTACAGAGACTCCAAATAACCAGAGGAAGACAAAAATGACCATAAAGAGACACAAAACAACTACAAAGAGATGCAAAACAGCTGTGAGAAGACACAAAGAGACTCACAATAACTATGGAAAGGGGCAAAACAATCACAAAGAGACAAAATGACTGCAGAGACACAAAATGTCCACAAAGACACCCACATAATGACAAAGTGAAGCAAAGTAATTACAGCTAGGCACAAAATGACCAAAAACCACAGAGCGATATGAAACACTTACAAAGAGATGCCAAACAACAACAAAAGGAGGCTTAACAACTATAAACTATGTGTGTCTTGCTCCTAGTTAGTAGAGCCTTCTGTTTGTCTGGGCCCAGGGGCCCATTATGTCATTATGTGCCCAAGTATAACAGTTTGTTTCTCTATGTGAAATTGTTTCACTGTGTTAACCTGCCTCGCTGAGTAGCCAAATGTTCATTATTATCATATCATTATTACAATGGTAAAGAGTAAAAACCTGCTTGGAACGTTACTAGATGTCTCCAGATTAAGCCATGAACTAATGACGTCTGTGATATCTGTGATGTCTTAACGCAATTATTGAGATTTAGAGAATAAAAGTTAAATAACGTTAAGGAGAAAATCATATTAACACCAATACAACAATAATAACAATGTTTATTTTGTTCTCATTTTTGTTCCGTGGGCCCTTTGGTTTATAGAGTGTTGCCTTCAGAGTGGAGGGAGAGAAAAGCAGGTGTGCCATCATGTTCTATTTCTGGAGTAATTAGAGAAGCGATGGCTTCAGTGCATTTACAGAGTATTCACTGTGGTGGAATCACACTTGTATTGTGTTGACACTCAGAAAGGAGCCCAGAGAGGTGGCAGTGAAAACGAGGCACTACAGCCGCTCAGCAGTTTAACACATTCATTACTTTGCGCAGGTGATTATGAGTATACTCTGGGAAGCATCCTTCTTATCACAACAATTGCTATTCTTTGATTAACTCTGATAACTCTGATACACTGTGGAAATAACTAGTTGTGACAGATAGATAGTAACTTTTGCAGTTTACCCAGCCTGGAGCTAATTCTCTGCTACTGTCTTTTGAGCCACTGTGCTGTAGCCTCTCCCTATCAGATTAGTTTGTGATATTGTGAGCTCCACTAATACAAATAATTGGAGCACTACCCTGTAGTTATGCCTCCTAATTGACCCTTTGCAAAGCCCCCCTTAAAAGCATACTGGCCAGTCATAGCAAACCATTGGCCAGCACCAATAATGGCTCAACAACTACACCAGCTTTGCCAACTTGGCAACTTTCTCACCAGATTTAGCAACTTTTCAGACCCTCTAAGGGTTTCTAAAACCCAACTAGTGACAAAGTTAACGATTTTAAAGTTAACGACCATCAGGGTAAAAACATGAAATGTGCAGAATAACCACAGTCTATGGCTCCTCTGCTGAGTTTCTCTCATCTCTCCTCTCTCCTTTTGCGCAGCAGCACTGTGCAGGCAGCGCCTGGGCCAGGGTCAGGCGCGGGTTGAGCAGTGAGGAGGATGCTGCTCAGTGTCCTTTGTTACTGAGTCTTTATTGAGCATTGTGTGGTATTGATCTTACACTTCCACTTAGGACAGGCAGACTAGATAATTGGCATGGGTAGGCTGGTTCCAAAAGTCACACAATAACACAAACTAGCAGCAGATGACCAGCGACTCTTTGGGTGCTGTGGAGTAAAATTGCTGTTTCAGCCATTGGAGTCTGGTGGCTTTGAGGAGGGCACAACATAATGATGTCAGTTTCCCATTATAAAGGGCTGTCTAATGGCAAGGCCAAGCAGCATAATTATTCTTGTTTTTTCGGTTTATTTTTTATTGATGATTTCAACAACCCACTGATAAGCATGTAAACAAACTGTGCATTAGTTTAAGAACAAAAATTATGCCCAGCACGAACAGGTCTTTGTTTGGGAGTTACCGTTTTAGTTGTAAGTTAATTGTCTCAGTTTCATCGACTATATCAGTTATCCTTTCAGTCTTTAGTCTTTGTTGCTGTTTTGGATCCCAAATCATGTCATTTGTCATTCTTGAGTTGTATTTTTTTTCTTATTCTTTTTTTATTAAGTTATTTCAAGGTCAACTTACATTGAGTTACAGTAAATAATATAGAAGCCAAAATGTACCAATGAAGTAAATGTAAATGCAAGTCTTCATGATACTCTAATCACTTTAGCGACAAGGAAAAGAAAATCATTAAAGAAAAAAAAAAAAAGCAAAGTCAAGGGGACAGAAATTCACCTTAAATGAATGAAGAATGTACAGGTGTGTTATACACCTCCCAACTTCCTCATCTTTTCAAGAGATAGAAAACGTAATCCTTTTCATCCTATTGATATCTATGTAATGTTAGTCCAATCGTCCAACACATGCTCACTCCAACCTCACATCACATATCGTCACGTATCGACATTTGGTCATGGACTCTCTACATCGAGATATGATGTGAAAGGTACCCAAGGGTGTGTTGGTTGTTGACGTTCTGAGATGCTGTGTCAACTTCAGCCTGTTACATGCAGTGTCTGTTTTCAGAATACACTTCCGTTTTCAAAGTAAATGTAGCATACAGTCTCTTTCAAAATAAATGCGCTACATCAGAACAACACTTGGAATTGACATTTTTTTTCTTCAAAAACAAATGCATGTGGTTGGGTTTAGGGAAAAAGACCAGGGTGAAGTGAACACTGGCACCCCGGTTGAAAGACAATGGTTTTGGACTCTTTCATCATTCCTCTCATTGTTATCATTGTTATCCTGCTGCATTTCCTCCTTATTGCCACCAGGTGCCATTAACAATAATAGCAACTGGCTGCGTATCATGCCAAAGTAAAAGGATGGCTTTTTCTTTTGTGTCTGATGCCAGAAATCACAGACCAAGCACCGTTTTTTGAAGACTTTGGAGTGACACAGGGTTAAATAATCAACTGCAGGTATTGCTGGTTTTAGGCACTTTCTAGTAATGGCTTTCCTGCTGGCTGCACTTAGGATCCAAAATAGATATCTCTCATGAGAAGTAACATTGTCCAAAGGCAGGATGCCTGAATAATGGGTCTCAGATTTAAATGGAATGTCCACCTTGAATACTTTTTGCAAAGCTGTATGAACCCCCTGCAAGAAAGGAATTAATAATGGGCAAGACCAGAATATGCTATAATGACTGGCATTGGAGAACCCACATTGTCATAAGCAGATTGTCACCCACATTGTGTTGACACTACACCTGGGCTTTTCTTCAAGTGGTCCAGCATCAACACTGGCCTGTCTCCTCCCCCTCTGGATTGGGTTTTCCTCAATTGACACTTCATCATGTCTTCCTTTTTGCGGGCATTTCCCTGTCATCATTCACCCTTCTCTTTCTAATGCTGACATCTACCTGGCTGATGTAGCTTCTATCCTTGTTGCTGGATGATCCTTCAGCATCCTTATTTTTTGTCATTCACATGTTGAAAACCATTTTTTGGTTGTCTGCAAATGAGAAAAACCCAGTGAATCACTTTACTTGACTGCATGCGAATAGACAACATGATAACTTGATCCAACAAGATAATTAACATATGTGCAACAAGATATAAATTGTTTACACAAGATAACAACATATTGCCATAAGATAATTAAATTGTACACATGGTAATTACTTCTTTCAACGAGTTAATAACTTGTTATTACAAGTTATTATCTTGTGCTGTAAGCTAATTATCTTGTAGGAACAAGTTATTTTCTTGTACGTACAACTTGATAATAACTTGTAATAACAAGATGATCAACGTATGTGCCCAAGACAATAAGTTACTCCAACAAGAAAATAGATTGCCTGCACAAGATGAAAATTATTATCTTGTGCGCACAAAAAAACTTCTGTACTGAGAAATACAGTATGCCTGGCTCTTTATAGCCAGCTAACCAAAGTTAGCTAGTTTGAAACTATTAAAATAATTAATGAAAACAATAAACTGTAATACCCCAACTAACACTTGGCATAATTATTTCCTGTCAGGTTTTAAAATGCTGGAGGTAGACGGACTGACGTTGATGCAAATTTTATGTATTAGCTCACGACCAGCAAAACTGAAGTGTGTATCTTTATTTCGAGCC